>OZ025297.1:149230575-149830575 GCA_964019185.1 Maratus speculifer | reverse complement strand
CCAGAAAATTATAGCACAAAAGTTTTGATTTATTTTAAAACTTTTTTTTTTCCTGGTACGTAAGTTACATTTTTTATGTATGCATGTATACACTATTTATTTAAGATTGGTAATATTTTTTATATTTTTTTGTCACAAAGTTGCCCTTTTTGATATAAGAACATCCTTAAGAACGGCATTACAAAAAGAACAAAAATTACGTGCTGTTTAAGAACTACAGACAAAATTTTCTTTTCCTTCACTCTACGTTTTGGAGCTTTATAAATATAATATTTATTCTCGCATTTTCTTCCCCTCGACTAAAACCACGGACTACACTCCAGGGACTTAGCAAGATTTTTTTTCTTTCTTTTTTTTTATCATCCCCCACATCCCTTCCAGTGGCGTGAGAAATCTTTTTTGCGGCACTTTAAGGGCGTAAAGCACTCCCACCCTGCAAAAAGGGGAAAAAAATGTTCTCGTCTACAGTTTATTTTTCTGAAGCGCTTCCTATTTTTAGAGAAGAGGCAGAAGACTCTGAATCGAATTGGCATGTTACGGGGCCCTAGGGAACATGCCCACCAGGATGCGGTGTAAGTACGAAGTAATTCGTCATGGGGCTTTAGATTTTCTCCCTTTCTAATCTTATGAGTATCTTCTGAGATCAACTGTATTAAAGGTCATGATTCAAATGTTTATTACGCAGTCTATAAACTTGAAAAGTATTTTATAATTGCTGTTGTATGGTATTGTACAATGCAATATGCAGTTCAATAATAATAAAAATGCTATTGGTTTTACAGGAAAAGAAATGTCAGATAGAATGCCAATAAAAAACTGTTTATTTTACGGTAATAATCGTTATTAACTGTAAATTTTCTGTTATTTTAACAGATTTTGACTACAGTGAATGAGTACTCAGATAGAATACAAAACAAATTCATCACTTTATGGGTGCATCAGGATTAAAACAGGTAAAACTTTGTTATTCAGATATAAATACGAGAAAAAAAATCATTTAAGGGTGTATTCGAAAAAACGGTTTTCCATCTTCAACAGCTCAAAATTTTCCGATACAATTTCAGACACATTTTTAAAAGTAGAAACATCAAACTTGCTGAAAGGATTTTTGAAGAGACGTACAAGGTGCCGTTTGATGTCTTTTTACGCTCAATTCATTAGAATTTGATATATAAACAATTATCTTCTGAGTATGACACTTTTTTTCGTTCGCAGACCTCCCGCTTCGGAAAATTCGGTTCAAAGTGCTGTTTTTGATTGCTTTTTTTGCAATATTTTCTCATTTATCAGAGAATCGATGATTACGGCACCTTGTGTACTTCCTAAATAACAGAATTTGAAAGTTTGGTGCATTTGAGAGCAAAAATGAATTTAAAAATAAATCGGAAAATAAGCAGCTTGAATCGAAATACACACTTTATCGTTATTATTATTATTGTTGTTGTTGTTATTGTTGTACCATTTGTTACCTTTATTGTTACTGTTTTTATAATTTTTAATTCTGCTTTCCTATTTTGAAGTCAACAGTACAAAACATTTGACGTCGAGATTTGAATTGAATTGGCATGTTACGGGGCCCTAGGGAACATGCCCACCAGGATGCGGCGTAAGTACGGAGTAATTGATCATGGAGCTTTAGATTTTTCTCCCTTTCTAATCTTATGAGTATCTTCTGCTCGTGATTGAAATGTTTATAACACCGGTAATAAACTTGAAAACTATTTTTTAATTACTGTTGTTTTATTACATTGTACAACGCAATGTACACAATTCAATAATAATAAAAACACTATTGATTTTACAGGAGGGAAAAAGATAATAATTTTACTTAACAGATATTATAGAACGAAACTAAGGCTTTGTCATTCAGATGTTGGGGAAAAAACCATCATTAAATTGCTTTGTTGAGGATGTTTTATTCCATTGTTATTATTACAATTATTATTATTACTATTACTACTTCTACTACTACTATTACTACTACTACTATCCCTACTACTACTACTACTACTACTTCAAACTATTATTATTATCATTATTATTATTATTATAATTCCCATTTATACTTTCAGACAAACAGCATAAATCTTATTACTGTTTATCAGAATATCTAGAGTCAAAGGTTGTATTGGAATGTTACAATGTTAAATGCAAAATTTAGAGAGAATTCCCAGTTTATAAAATAAAACCATTTAAAATATTATCTTTATGAAGGAAAATTGTTGTATATATACTGACTATATTGAAAATGTAGAACTTTTATTCCAGAGATAGCGACTTATGGGAGTCCGGGAGACATTTTAAAATAATTTTTATTTATTTAGTTAAAATTTAATTTTTTTTTTGTGTTAATTAACCACATTATTTAAAAGTAAAACCACATGATAAAAATTCACAAAATTTATTTTATAAAATTTAAAATTTATGAAAAAAATTATAATTTAAAATTTTATAACTCGAAATATTATCGTAGCATTTAAACTTTTTATCATTGAAATAAACAAAAATATATAAATTTTAATTTTGATTATTTTTAAAACTATTAATTTAAAGAAAAATTGAAAATATTTAGATAAAAAAAATAAGAATAAAAAAAAAAAAAAAAAAAAAACAATGTTACTTAAAAAAAAAAAAAAAAAAAAAAAAAAAAAAAAAAAAAAATCACATTTTCAAAAGTAAATTTTTTTTTTTAAATTTGCTGAATCAAAATTAGAGTAAAGCAATTGAAAAAGACATGTTCAGAGTATAAACCCTTTATCTTTAACGATTCTTGACTTATAACAATTTAAATAGGAGAAATGTTGAAAAAAACCCATCATTAAGAAAACAAGCATTTCCCAACACTGTAAAACATTTATGCAACGTTACTCCATAAAATTGGTGGCAGCTGTTGCTGCCTCCAATTTTATGGAATAATTCTTTTTACTTATATAATGGTGTAATTTAAACGTATTACTGGTATAACATTTGAATGTTACACCGGTTATATCGGTTAAAGTACTCCATAAAATTGGAGGCAGCAAGGATGTCATCAATTTTATGAAGTAACGTTAGACAAATGTTTTACAGTGAAGAATTTGTATTCTTGACGTTAATGAAGTAAAGCCTTTGCATTAAAGCTAGATTTTGAAACTAAACCAAATCAAAATCATTACTATTTCCTGTTCCAGTTAAGATAAAAACATGATTTAAACGTGATTTTAAGGGTGTTCTTAAATCAAAAAGGGCAACTTTGTGACATATGCATTAATTTATTTTTGTTCGTAAATGCATGAAAATAGCAGGTCTTGTTGTTCAGAAACTGTCTAATTGCACTCATTCTTCTGTTTTTTGAAAAACAGAATAGATTTTTCATAACAAGCTTTCAAAGTTGACACTTTTGAGCATCTTTCCCGACGAAAGCAGAAAATCCGGTCGAGAAGCAGGGGAAAAACAGGTGATCGATTGGTCGAAATAGCTTATAACTCGATAGGTAATTTAATTATCATAAAATGGAAAAATAAGTTCAATTCGGAATCGCTTCCATAGTCAGGCATTCCAATTTGATATATTCTCTGTTAATAAATGAATTTGTAAATGTGTCAAAACGTTTTTCGCTTGTTGAGCGGATCAGTTAAGAACACCTTTAAAAAGAAAAGAACAAAAACATTTTTAATGCAGTACATTTTTTTTTTTTTTTTTTTTTTTGAAAATGTGAGATGTTTGTGTTCCGGTTCCCCTTAAATCGGAACTATCTAAAAATAAAGATACTGTTACTGAAGAAAGTGTTTAGAAAATTTTGTTATATTTTACTTACAAGTTATAGAAGTAGAAAACACAAATCCTTGCACAATTTAAATTTTGCGTTGTTTATCGTTTAAGGCTGTTCTCAACTACTCTGCTCAACAAGCGCAAAACTTTTTTATACATTTACTAAATTATTTTTTGACGGAAATATATAAAATTGAAAGTCCTGTTTATGGAAACAAATTGGAATCAAACTGTTTCTCCATTTTTTTTTTTTTTTTAATCAATAAATTATCTATTGAGTTATAAGCGATATTGATCGCCGCATGAAAACCGCGTTTTTTACCCCTATTTGAGCCGTTATTCTTTCGCGCGGAAATTCGATTCAAATCATCCTCTTTGACAGTATTTCCTAAAACATCCATTGCGTTTAAAAAAAAACAAAAAAAAAAACAAAAAAAAAAAACAAAAAAAAAAAAAACAAAACAAAAAAAAAAAAAAAAAAACAGGAAAATGAGTGCGATTAGATAGTTTCTGAAAAACGACACCTGCTAGTTGCACGCATCTCTGAACAAGAATAAAGGAAAATTTTTGTCATAAAAATGCCCTTTTGGATTTAAGAACAGCCTTAATCAAATATGATCTTCCTTATGATAAGGAAATATTTAAACATTTTTTTTTTCACTTTTTACTGCAAATTATAGACCATTATTCTTATTCAATTATTTTGAATGAATTGTCTGTAAATAGTTTATGACTTACTTAACTAACAAATTTCAGTATTAATTTTGTAAATTTTCATATCAAATCCCAAAACAATTCACTTGAATTAACATAAAGATGTAAAGATAAAAGAATAATTGATAGGAAAATAATACGATATTCTCTGTTATGCTGATGTTTTTTCTATAAAATTATTAAAGATAGCGAGGTGGAATAAGGTGCTGAATTTTTTTTCTTTCAACAGAGGTTATTTTACGAAACAAGAGAAAATCATGTAAAAGATCATTATTTAAATGTTACGTTTGTAATAAAGCTAGCAGAGTTGAATATTGTTTCTTTATTTATAAGTTACATTCATATCCGAATAATTTCTGTCTAATGCAAATCTATAACATTTTTTTTGTTCTCTTGAAACTGGATTAAAGAGTAAAATATAATTTACGAATTCACCTTGCTTAAAACACAAAAAATTAAAAATTGATTGAAGTGATTATTTTATTTTATTTTATTTTATTTTATTTTATGAAAAAATATACACTTCACTTAATAAAAAAAAGAATAAACGAAGAAAAAGTACAGTTAAATTCTTCACAACAATACCTTAAATTATAATGTAAAGTACACAGTTTTAGAAGTTTTTGATCTTGTTGTTTTTCTTTAGTTCACATAATAAACATATTAAGACAAAAGTAATCAATAATTACAGTTTACATAATAAAAAATAAAATAAATAAAAACAAAAATAAAAAATAAAAAATAATGGCGATTTTCCAAAATGTCAACTATTTAATCTTTTTAAAGTATTATTATATAAAGAAATCAAGCGAGTTTAATAGTTACAAAAATGTCAAGAGCTATTAATCTCCGATCAATTATTCTATTCTGATATATTTTATTACGTCCCTTCTCTGTCCTTTTTCTTTTCCTATCTCTCTTACATTTTAAATGTACAACATAACGAAATGCGGAACGAAAGAAACAATAACATAATTTCTAAAAATGAAGCTTTAAAAGTTGCGTGCTTGAATTCATCGAGTTACCATCTGCAAAATGCAATGACAATGAAACAAAATGAGGTGACAATGAGCTAGCAAAAACCGAAATAATAATTTTTCATGGGCGGCTTTTTAATGACTGTTTGAAGGGCATTTTATCACCACATCGTCTTCGCTGATAGAGATGCTGCCAGTGAAAAACATCAAAGTCATTAGAAGGGAAACCACACATTTAGTATTCTGGTATCCCTGGCAGATTATACACTCATGCACTATTTTCGATTCTAGTTTTTGTATTTTCTTTGTTGGATTTCGACTCTCTTCAATTATCTTATTTAAAATTCCCATATAATGCACGTGAACAAGGGTTCAATTTAATGATATAAAATTAAAGTTATTATGTATCTCTCCCTTTTTTTTCAATACTTTTTTTTTTTCAAAAGAAAAAGGAATGAAAGAGATTTCATTTACTAATTGATTTTGGGAGGTGCCCCCTTTGTTCAAGCTTTAATAATACTTTTTACGAGACAATTTTTAAGATTATAGCTTTTGATTTAAAAAAAAATGCATTCATTTTCTTTTCTTAGATTTGAATATTTATAAATATTATTTTACTCCGCCAAAAGAACATAATTGTAAAACAGTACATTATTTATTACATATTTCTTTGTACATTTCTAATGTACCAATGTTTCATATGCTACTCAAATTACTTTTAAATTGCTTACAATTGTTATAGTTAAAAAAAAAAAGAAATATCAAACCGACTAAGCAATAGGGATCAAATACGTCAGAGGTCCACAGATTAAATTTTGTGAAAAAAAAAAAAAAATAAACAAATAAATTAAAATAAAATAAAATAAATAAATAAACATAAATTAGTTGGTGATGAACACCTATTTTGGCATAGACCCCTAAATTCATATATCGTATTTTAAGAAGAAAAGCCGCACACCAAAAATTGGCCTCTGTAAGCTGAAAAATATCGTAATCGCCGCACCCGTTGTAAATGCCGCAGCTGTGAAAACGCTACTTTTGTCGACCAAACTTTTATCAAAGTTTTCATGACAGTATGAGGGCCTCTTTTTTAATAAGTTGTCTGAAATTTTATTCACAGTATTTAAATCAAGTTTTAAATATTTAATTAATTTTTAATTTTAATTTTATTCCAAATTTATGTGTGAAAAAATAATCGCAAACGCTTCACATGGTATAAACGCTGCTTGAGAAACGCTGCACTTGAGAAAAAATTAATTTCCAAACTCGTAAACACCGCATCGTTTTTTTTTTATTTCATGAAATACGGTATTGTATATATACAGGGTGTCCGAAAAGTCTGGAAACGGTCGAATAACTCGAGAAATACATAAGAGATTGAAAAACGTAAATATACATGTTAAATATTTTTAAATAAGCTACTCAGTGATACCAAATTTGACCTTCGTAACCGACCCCCTGGGGGTCAGAGGGGGTCCAACGTTGAAATCTTAAATTATAACCCCCATTTTTTATTGCAGATTCGGATTCTACGGACAAAAATACGCAACTTTTGTATTTAATGTTTATTTCGAATCCTCGTTTATCACGGTGTATTCGAGCATATTAAATCGATACATTTTTCGGCTTTTCCAACGGGATTTTCCCTAATCGAAACTAATTGGGGAGAATTTATGACATCAAATTCCTCGTCTTTTGCAAGAATAGCGTTTCCTGAAAATCACCCGTGCCGATTATTTCGATAGTACTACACACAGTTAAAAATTTGACCCATTTGCTGTAGCGTCACTTCACAGCTTTTATAGAATATCTGTTTCATGACCAATGAGAATGTTTCATAACATAGTAAAGTACACTGTAAAAAATTGACACTTTTGCTGCATCGTCACTCCACCACTTTTATAGAAAACGATTACTTTACTGTGTTATGGAGCACTCTCATTGGTCACAAAAGAGATATTCTATAATAGCTGTGGAGTGACGCTGCAGCAAATGGGTCAGATTTTTAACAGTGTAGCACTATTGAAATAATCGCCACGGGTGATTTTCAGGAAACGCTATTTCTGCAAAAGACGGAGAATTTGATGTCAAAAATTCTACCCAATCAGTTTCGATTAGGGAAAATCCCGTTGGAAAAGCGGGAATATGTATCGATTTAATATGCTCGATTATACCGTGATAAACGAGGATTTGAAATAAACATCAAATACAAAAGTTACGTATTTTTGTCCGTAGAATCCGAATCTACAATAAAAAATGGGGGTTATAATTTAAGATTTCAAAGTTGGACCCCCTCTGACCCCCAGGGGGTCGGTTGCGAAGGTCAAATTTGGTATCACTGATTAGCTTATTTAAAAATATTTAACACGTATATTTACGTTTTTCAATCTCATATGTATTTCTCAAATTATTCGGCCGTTTCCAGACTTTTCGGACACCCCAGGGTGTCCGAAAAGTCTGGAAACAGTCGAATAACTCAAAAAATACATATGAGATTGAAAAACGTAAATATACGTGTTAAATATTTTTAAATAAGCTACTCAGTGATACCAAATTTGACCTTCGTAACCGACCCCCTGGGGGTCAGAGGGGGTCCAACTTTGAAATCTTAAATTATAACCCCCATTTTTTATTGCAGATTCGGATTCTACGGACAAAAATACGTAACTTTTGTATTTGATGTTTATTTCGAATCCTCGTTTATCACGGTGTAATTGAGCATATTAAATCGATACATATTTCGGCTTTTCCAACGGGATTTTCCCTAATCGAAACTAATTCGGGAGAATTTATGACATCAAATTCCTCGTTTTTTGCAATAATAGCGTTTCCTGAAAATCACCCGTGCCGATTATTTCGGTAGTGCTACACAGTTAAAAATTTGATCCATTTGCTGTAGCGTCACTCCACAGCTTTTATAGAATACCTCTTTCATGACCAATGAGAATGTTCCATAACACAGTAAAGGACACTGTAAAAAAATTGACCCTTTTGCTGCATCGTCACTCCACCGCTTTTATAGAAAACGATTACTTTACTGTGTTATGGAGCATTCTCACTAGTCACAAAATAGATATTCTATAATAGCTGTGACGCTGCAGCAAATGGGTCAAATTTTTAACAGTGTAGCACTATTGAAATAATCGCCACGGGTAATTTTCACGCTATTCCTACAAAAGACGAGGAATTTGACGTCAAAAATTCCGCCCAATCAGTTTCGATTAGGGAAAATCCCGTTGGAAAAGCGGGAATATGTATCGATTTAATATGCTCGATTACACCGTAATAAACGAAGATTTGAAATAAACATCAAATACAAAAGTTGCGTATTTTTGTCCGTAGAATCCGAATCTGCAATAAAAAATGGGGGTTATAATTTAAGATTTCAAAGTTGGACCCCCTCTGACCCCCAGGGGGTCGGTTTCGAAGGTGAAATTTGGTATCACAGAGTATCTTATTTAAAAATATTTAACACGTATATTTACGTTTTTCAATCTCATATGTATTTCTCGAGTTATTCGGCCGTTTCCAGACTTTTCGGACACCCTGTATATATATATTATATAATTACGTCTTATGTGTTAAAAATGTACGCTTTAATATATTCACGATGTATTTTTTTATAATCGTCTTTAAGAAGTAGTGTTTAAAAAGTGATTGATTAAATTAAATGTGAACAATACAGAGATGAAATCATTTACAAATAACTGTAACTCACATAATTAAAAAGTACTTAGCTCTGCCAACTCCTTATAAACATGTTGTCGGACGTTCCTCTCAGTCCACGCAACTTTGAAGAATGTCCGTGGTAGATATAGCTGCCACCACCGATATTACTAGGTGATATCGGTCACCCACTGTGAGGTTTGTGTAAATGAAGACTTACGCTTTCAAGTAACTGAAGTATCAGTTTATTAAGAATATATGTACACACTAAATACGCTATTTACAAATATATACAGCTACAACTCGGATATAGGTGATCCGGTTCAACATTAAATTAGATACAGTAAAGATTGGCTGTGTACTATTCCAATTGCACTTTCCACCTCACACTCAATACACGTTAAATTCACTTTGCCGGAGCTCAACCTTGAGTCTCCCAACACAAGTATACTAGGCCTGCACTTCTTAGCCCAGAGCACTAAACACCAGGACGTCTGTGTCCTTTGCTCACCAGAAAACGCACTCCTTATGCTCTACACACAGAGCAACCTCTAGGTACGAAACCTAGGTACGGAATGACTGATCTGAGACAAACTTGCCCTCTCCAAATCACTGCTTTCCCCAACATAAACCCCTTTGGAGCTTCCTCATTGGACACATACTCCATTCTTTCTTGCTTAGTGACATGCTGCTAATCTGCTCATCATCCGCATACTTCACTGACAGATGGATATGCCTCTCAGCTATCTCGTTTCTCTAACACACCACCTGCAAAGGATTATCTGGCAATTCCCCTTTCCACAAAGAAGGAATGTCACCTTGGAAATTCTGTACACAACCATACAATACAAAATATTCAAATAGAGAAATAGTAGAAATTCCATTCTTTAGCACAGGTGCTATCAGATCCTGACATATGTTATTTAACAGATGATTCAGCAATATGTTCGACTACTTTTTTTGCCAAAACTACAGTTTCACACATAAAATCTGACTATTTATCGATTACTGAGCACTGTGTTCTTCCACTTTTAGACAAAACAATAAATAGCGTATTTCACACATAAAATCTTATTATTTTCTTATCAGCTTTTTTTTAGATATTGTGACATTATGATGCAATCGAACATGTTTTGTGTTGCAACGAAAAAATTTTGAAACGACACTTTAATTGTATAAAATTAGAACATTAGTTAATATCTAGCTTCGTAGCTTAATTTAATGTGGCTTTCAAAAAATGTTTTCCAGTACTGAACAACATGAAACTTACTGGCATATTTTCTGATTAGTTTTTAAACACAAAGATCGATACACTTAGAGGTATGATTATTGAAGTAATTTGTAATCGAGAAGTTATACCTAGAATGAGCAATAGCGTAGCTGTGTTTTTTGGCGCCCGGGGCCAGCAAGAAATTTTGCGCCCCCACCCCAATATAGATATATAACAATTTCTCTCAATTTGGCGCCCCTAGGCCTCGGCGCCCGGGGCGGACGCCCCCCCTTGCCCCCCCCTTAGCTACGCCACTGAGAATGAGAAATACTGATAATACACAATGAAAGCGAGATAAAAATTGTCAATTCACCATGAAGAGTGAGTTCTTTGATAAATCGATTTATGTAAATAAAATGCACAGTTGTGGGGATCCCCCCCCCCCTACTAACGTTGCAAATAATTGAAATAAAATCTACTGCAATGGGTGTAAAATTTGCTGAGTGGGTAATCTTGATATAAAAATTAGACCAAACTTTGTTTTTTTTTAAAGGCAACACCCAATTTTGACCTTATGTTTTAAATCTTTGGTTTAAACGATGCAGTGAAACAAATTTCAAGCCATTTTGATGATGAAAATTTTTGAATTACAAAAATTGAAAATTTAGAGATTATGTTAAATTACATTTTAATTTTTTTATTAATATCTCTTGAAATTCTAATTCTAATGTAATTATTTTATATATGGTTATAATAATAAAAACCCCAAACATAAATACGTTGACTATGTAATTAAAAAAAATTATAATATGAATTATGAAACTAACATTCGAAAAATATATATTAATTGCAACATACAACTCTTTTGATAAATTTATATTTATTTTAATCAGTTTTATCTGAATTCTCTTCCAAGGGATCGTTCAAATATTACGTAAGCAGTAAAAGAGGCGGAGGGGGGGGGCAGTGTTTGCTTATTTTTACTGACAAGGGGAGGGGAGTAACATTTGCTCATTTTACCTTGCAAGGGGGAGGGAAGACTACAAAATCATAAAAAATATGCTTACGTGATATTTGAATGGTTCAATCAAGCAGTTTTCGAATGATGATTAAAAAAAGTCAAAATGATGGTTTACGGGCCATTTATGATGCACAGAAAATCATAATTTGAAAAAAATGTGTTTTACATATTTTATCGAAACATTTAAGCTCTGAATAGTCAAAACATTTTAAGCGAGTGGAATGCTCATATTGGCAAGAAATAACACATTAATAGCAGTGATTTAGTTATACTGTATCATTTCAATAGTTGAGTATCGAAATTCCCCTAAAATACGTTCCTAAAAATTCTAATTTTAAGATAATAATTAATTTTTCTGAAACTAATCGTGCAAATTTCATGCAATTTGTATTTAGGCTGATTGAAGGGTGTAGAGTTTATTTATGGTATCAAACTTGACTATTGCGATTGGAAAAAAAAAGTTTGATTTCGCTTTAGTATGCAGATGGCATCTTCATAAAATTGTAACATCATTTAAAAGTAGATTTTATTTCTAATTATTTGATATCAGTAATTTTCTTTTATAATAACTTATTGCAAAGTTAGGAGGGGTGTTTACTTTTCCCCCCACTAAAGTAACAACCAAATTTTTGCGAGTATTGTGGGGTACCTAATAATACATACCAGCCTGCCTAATGTGGTATGGATTTCTTGTAGAATAAAGCACCAAATATGCATTTCTTGGGAGTAAGGTATCAAATTATTATTATTATTTTATTTAGGGAATGTAGTTAAATTATTGTTAATTTGTGATCTAATAATATGTTTTATTGAAGCAACATTTTAATGAATCTGGTTTTTAACATGCATAATGTAAACAACTATCATTAAATTTTAGAACTAATTAATGTCAAAATGATTTTATTTTCGAAAGCTCTCCTAGCATTTTTATTCTTTGAAGTTAATACGATATGTGTAATAATGCTTTTTACGTATCTCTGCATGCATGTTTGAAAAACCAAAAGTTTAAACTTTTCAAATCTGTCAAAATAGTTTCATAGATAATTTTTCCGAGGTATCCGAACTGCTGGTAATTACAGTAATTACCACTAATGGGTGAAAATTGTGACGACTGCATATTCGATAAGACACGATACATAGATATTGAATAAAAATAATAAAATCAGCTACAGTAATTAATGATGATTTAATATTAATGCGCTCCAAGATTTTGAAATATGTTTTGTGCCAATAAATCAAAGATTTAGTACGTCCAAGTTAAGAAATGAATAAAAAAAGAAAAAAAGCCTCTGATTTTTTTTTTTTTCCTTTTCACTTTTGAAAGTTCTTTTAGTAATTACAAGAAAACATATTTTCTTATTTTTTCTTTCATTTTCTCCTCCGGCCGAATCCTGTTTTTTGTAATTACATTTCCCTCCCCCCCCCTCTGTTATGCTTGATCAATAATTCTACTAATGGACCATTTTTTTGTTCCCCCAACTTCATCTTTTTGCTTTCTCTTTTCTAATTACATAAGTTCTAAAAAGAATTGGGGAAAAAGCTACGGTGGAAGGTCAGTTTTTAAAAAAATCCATAAAAGTACGGGTGTAATTTTTTAAGATTTTTTTTCTTCTCTCCCGTTCTTCCTTGTCCTGTATTGTCTTGGCGTATTCCTCATACAATTATAATTTTTTGCGAGCTATGATAAATAGACCTTAGTGACGTTTCACATTGTGCAGTTATTGTTTTTTGCATTAAGCTCGTATTAAAGTTTTTTCTACGTATGACTTTTTTTTTTCTTTTTCAAATAATCGATTTAATTATGTAAATGACTATGGTAGTTTATATTAGTGGAATGAAAAAATAAAGAATTTTTTTTTCCGTTTTCAGTGGTCACGAACTTTTTTCCAACATATTTTTCATCTCGAAATGCATTTCAAAAAACAATTAAGAAAACTCCCTAGAAGCAATTAATTTCAGATTTTGTTAAATTTCATCCTGATTGAAATATTAATTAAAAGAATTCTGGATTTTTTTTATTAAAGAAAAATGTATATCTGATCATGAGCAAATCTTCTGAAATTTAAAATGATTTTGTAAATAGATACGAAATAAATATTCCTACGAACATAGTAAAAATAAATGCATGTATGGATGTGATTCCATTTCATTCCTTAAGGCTGTTCTTATAGATGAAGATTAGCAGTCGCCACTCGTCATTGATAGAAACATTGCGCAATTCGTAAATAATTTCCTCCGTTGTGCAACAAGTGACAGTCATCATGGCATCATAAATAAAGTTAAGTGCTCGTTAGAGTGACCTTGGAAGCAGTGATTACGAGCGAACAATTACAGGTTTACAAAAACTGTCAAAACTTTCTAAATGACTCTTTTTTTATTAATAATTGTTTCTATATTATGATTTATGTATGTATCGATTTAAATTCATTCTGTTCTCTGTTTTGTAGCTTGCTGTCACCACTACCCTTTTGCTGTGTTTGTTTTTCTCGCGTGGTAAAAATTAAAAGTAGAAAATGAAGAAGTGTGTATACAATAATTTGTGTGTGTATTTTACACTTACCATATAATAATATTATACGTCTTTATTAAGATGAATTAGTGCAGTGTATAGATCAAAATGTGAATACGCCCGGTTCCCTTCTCCTATGGTGGATTTAATTCTTGGATACTTCAATGAAGAAGAATTTATCGGGTGAGTACCTTTTACTCTCCTATTTAATTCTGATTAATGATAAGAAATAAAGAAAAACTATTGTATTGAGGTTATAATGACAACTCACGCCATTAATAAGACAAACGTCTTTCAATGATTATGAGACTGATTTAAAAAGTTATATCAATTTGATAACATAGTGATATACTAATTACACACAAATAAAAAATATTGAATAAAAAACAAATAAAAATATAAGATTAGAATGGCTACATTAAAAGATAATTATTCAATTGAAAAATTGACAGCAACGAATTACAGTACATGGAAATTTAAAATTGAAATGCTCTTAACTAAAGAAGAGCTGTTCCATGTAATAACCGATAATCCACCGACCCCTTTGACCGATCAATGGTCCAAAAATGATAGGAAGGCCCGGGCATTGATAAATCTAACTATCGATGATTCACAGATAACCCATGTTAAGAATTTACAAACTGCTAGACAAACATGGGATGCATTAAAAGAAATACATGAAAGATCTAATCTCACAAGCAAATTGTTTCTCCTTAGAAAATTATATAGTATAAAATTAGCAGAAAATGGAAATATGATAAATCATATTACAAAAATAATGGAGCTCGTTGATCATTTGGCAGCTATAGGCGAAATAATTGATAATCACCACATTTCCGCGCTCCTCCTGTGCTCTCTGCCCCAGTCTTATGATAATTTAATTACTGCTCTCGAAAGTAAAGAAGAAGCACAATTAACTCCGTCATATATTAAAAACAAGCTGATTGACGAGTTTAATCGTCGAAATGAAAACTATGAAAGTATTGATAATACAGCGAAAGCTTTTAAAGCTCAGAAAAAGTTTCCAGCTAAAAAGGAATCAAAATATTGTTCGATTTGTAAAATGAGAAGCCATAACACACAAGAATGTTGGCACAATAAAAACAAAACACACACAACACAACAAAATCAACACAACAAAAATTACAAAAAACACTATTCTACATCACTCGTTTTTCAAAGGGGTGAAAACAATTTTAAGAATGAACAAGCATCGGAATCGTATAACAGGTTTAATCGCTATGAAGGAAAAAACAATACATGGAGAAACAGCGAAAACAAAGATTATGCATTTATAACACAAGGGATAGAAAATAAAACATTCATTGTGGATAGCGGTAGCTCAAGTCACATTGCATCCTCTGAATCAATGTTTACAGAGATAAAATCGAGGGAAAAAACAAACGTGACTATCGCAAACGGAAAAAAACTTATCGCTTACGGTTCAGGCGATGTAAATTTAAATGCGCTGACATCGGATAATAAAATTCATAAAATAACACTTAAAGATGTACTTCTAGTACCTGAAATTGAAACGAATTTACTATCAGTCAGCAAAGCAACCCAAAACGGATGTGAGATTGTATTTAAAAATGACCGATGCACTTTCAAACTTAACGGAGAAATCTGCTTAGAAGCACAAAAGGTAAATAACCTCTATGAAGTCCAGTTGGCTAACGAAAACCACGCGAACATTACACAAACGTGCAACAATAAAAATTGTCTAGAACTATGGCATAGAAGGTTAGGACACAGAAATCTAACATCGATTAAAGAAATTACACAAAAGGAATTAGTAAGAGGTATCCAGATAAACAATTGTAAACATAATATAGATTGCGAACCGTGTATTAAGGCGAAATTAACTGATGAACCCTATCCGAAAGTTGCTCAGTATAGAGCAAGTAAAAGGCTTCAACTTATTCACTCGGATGTTTGTGGATCTTTTCAGACACCCACGATTGGGGGGAAATCATATTTCTTGACTTTTATCGATGACTACTCGCGATTCACAATAATCTATCTATTGAAAAGAAAAAGTGAAGTCTATGAAAAACTCAAAGAGTTCATTGCGCTGATAAGCAACAAATTTGGTGAAAAACCGAAAGAAATCAGAACGGATAATGGGGGAGAATTTACATCAGATGAAATTGAGAATTATCTCAAATCAAATGGGATAAAGCATCAACATACAGTCCCATATTGCGCAAGTCAAAATGGGGTGGCTGAACGGAAAAATAGGTCGTTAGTTGAGATGGCAAGGACAATGTTAAATGAATCAAATCTACCTTTAAAGTTCTGGGGGGAAGCAATCTGTACGGCAAACCACCTACAAAATAGACTGCCTACAAAAGCTAATGCAAAAACGCCATATGAATTATGGACAGAAAGACAGCCAAACTTAAGTTACGTTAAAGTATTTGGCTGCAAAGCCTTCGCTTATATTGATAAAGCCAGAAGACAAAAATTAGATAATAAAGCTGTTGAAGGTATTTTTGTGGGATACGACAATGAATCTAAGGGATACCGCATATATGTGGGAGGAAATGAAATAAAAATCGCGAGAACGGTAAAATTTCTTGAAAATAAATTCAAATACGTAAATGATAAGCCTGAAATTGAACAAAAACAAAATGAAGACGAAAAACGCAATTGTAAAAATCTCGTGGAGATAGAAATTTCGAACGGAAAAACAACACCATCCGCGTCCCAACAACAAATTGTGGAACTAAGGCGCTCAGATAGAATAAATAAAGGCGTACCTCCTGATAGGCTTATATATATTGTCAAAGACGACAAAATTAATGAACCAAAGGATTATAAGGAAGTTAAATTAATGGAAAACTCTCCGGTAAAACAGAATTGGATAGAAGCCATGGAGAGCGAAATGAATTCTTTAAGAAAAAATAAAACATGGTCAATTGTAGATCCTCCACCGAATAAGAGAATAATAGGTTGCAAATGGACTTACAAATTAAAGCGTGACAATACCGGAAAAATACAAAAATATAAGGCACGTTTAGTAGCTAAAGGATATACGCAAAAATTCGGAGAGGATTATGACGAAACCTACGCACCGGTCGTATCGTATACTACGATAAGAGCATTATTAATAGCGGCGTTGCACCAAAACTTAAATGTTAAGCATATAGATATTAACACCGCGTTCTTACATGGGGAACTTGATGAGGAGATATACATGTCGCAGCCGGAAGGATTCGTTGAACCAAACCAGGAAACCAAAGTTTGTAAATTAAATAAGGCAATCTACGGACTTAAGCAAGCCGCGAGAGCGTGGCATAATAAAATAACAGAAACACTAAAAAACATGAATTTCATTCAAAGTAAAATTGACACATGTCTTTTTACACAGAAAAGGAATAATGAAACAACCTATATAATAACATACGTCGATGACCTCTTAATTGCAGGGAAAGACGAAACCATTGAGGAAATAATCGCGAACTTAAATAAAGAGTATGAATTAAAGAATTTAGGGGACGTAAGCAATTATTTATCCATGAACATTCGAAAGGTAAACAAAAGCTACTTAATTAACCAAACTTCAAAAATTGAAGAGTTAATTAATAAATTCAATTTACAAGAAGCAAAACCATGTAGTACACCCATGGAAACAAATTACACTCACTTTAAAGATGATGACAATATTTTACCAAACAACACACAGTACAGACAAGCCATAGGTGCACTCTTATATCTTGCCACAGTGAGCAGACCAGACATTTGTGCAGCTGTCAACATCTTAAGCAGAAGGAACGAAAAGCCAAGAATGAAAGATTGGAACAGTGTAAAGCGGGTCATGAGGTATCTCAAGACAACAAAAACCTTTAATCTAGTTATAGATGGAAATTCAAAACCAACGCTAGAAGTCTACGCGGACGCTGATTGGGGTGGAGACACAGAATCAAGAAAATCGACAAGTGGTAATGTATATTTGCTGGGTAAAAATCCCATACTTTGGTCAACTAAAAAACAATCCTGCATAGCTTTATCTTCTGCCGAAGCTGAGTACATCTCAGCAGCTAATGCAGCTAATCAAGTCAAATGGCTGGTGAATTTACTTGAAGAACTCAATATCTCACAAACATATCCTATAGAACTCTTCGAGGATAATCAGTCGGCTATCAAAATGATAGAGCTTGAAAAACATTCAAGTAAAACAAAGCACATAGAACTTAGATATCATCTCATAAAACAACTGAAACAAGATGGCATAATAAAACTCGTATATTGCCCAACCAAAATCATGATAGCTGACTTATTCACAAAACCCCTGCCAAAACCTCTTTTTGAAATTCACAGGAAGAACTTGCATCTGAGTGACAACACAACTTCAGAAATTAAGGAGGAGTTGATAGAAACATTGCGCAATTCGTAAATAATTTCCTCCGTTGTGCAACAAGTGACAGTCATCATGGCATCATAAATAAAGTTAAGTGCTCGTTAGAGTGACCTTGGAAGCAGTGATTACGAGCGAACAATTACAGGTTTACAAAAACTGTCAAAACTTTCTAAATGACTCTTTTTTTATTAATAATTGTTTCTATATTATGATTTATGTATGTATCGATTTAAATTCATTCTGTTCTCTGTTTTGTAGCTTGCTGTCACCACTACCCTTTTGCTGTGTTTGTTTTTCTCGCGTGGTAAAAATTAAAAGTAGAAAATGAAGAAGTGTGTATACAATAATTTGTGTGTGTATTTTACACTTACCATATAATAATATTATACGTCTTTATTAAGATGAATTAGTGCAGTGTATAGATCAAAATGTGAATACGCCCGGTTCCCTTCTCCTATGGTGGATTTAATTCTTGGATACTTCAATGAAGAAGAATTTATCGGGTGAGTACCTTTTACTCTCCTATTTAATTCTGATTAATGATAAGAAATAAAGAAAAACTATTGTATTGAGGTTATAATGACAACTCACGCCATTAATAAGACAAACGTCTTTCAGTCATATGGTGATTAAAATTGTAAAAGTGGCGATTAAATAATTAGCAATAGATCGCCAACCTAGTCACCACTCGCCAAGGAGTGATTAAAAATATAAATGACATAAATGACAATTATTCTATACCTGCATTACTAATAATTTAAAACATGAAATAAAAGAGGCAGATGAATTTGTAGTGTAATATCATAAATAAATACGGTTTAAGTATTTTGTTTTTATAATGAAAATTAAAATATTTTTATAGCATGAATTCCTTGAAATATAAAATAGCATTTTTAAAAACTTTGCATGTATATAATGAATCAGAAACAGGTTTAAACGTTTTAAAGACGTTTTAAATAAAATGTATATTTTTAACTTGTAACATTTGTTTTTTCGTTACTAAAGTAAACCTTGCAAGTATGCCTTTTACGTAAAACAGTAGATTTTTTTTATTTTAACTTCCTTATTGTATCTTACGTTTGTTTGTGAAAAATTGTGTTTCGTCTTATGATTTCATAATGCGTAATTTATGAAAAATTAATCAACGATAATTTTTTACTGTATCTCTACTGTATTTTCAAAAAGAAAAAAGGTCATTAAATGGATTAAAAATATCCTAAAAGAGATACATTTGAACAACGCAGAATCCTTACGATGTTATTTGCTGGGGGTTTTCACCCTTTTCCAACCGTATTATGAAGGTATTTTTCAACCTGTATTAAACAAATTTGAGTTAATCTATTTCAAATTGACTAATTATTTTATTTAAGTGTTGTTTTATGCTCGACTTACATAAATCCCTCAATATCAAACTATTAATTTTCCATACATCTTTACATGATTAGAGATAAATTTTACTTCGTTACAAATCGAACATAATTAATATCCCTTTACGAGGTAAATAATGGACATGCAAAACGAAGGATCCCCCCCCCCCTCCTTACCAAGGTTCTAAGGCAGCTTTGTGAATTTCCAAATTTCGTTCACACCACCTTTGTCGGAGAGTAATTTATGATCCAGATTTGATTGGGTTTTGAGAGAAACAATCGTCAAATCAATTCTGTATACCTGCAAATTACGGTTCTCCGATACCCGGAATCAAGCTCCAGCTGCTGTAATATCCAATTACGCGTCATCGGTAAGAGAATTTATGGCTTATTATTTTCAGTAGCAAAACAAAACTTGAATAAAGCCTGCATCCAGAAGTGGTAATTTTCCATTTAAAACGCAGGTTACCTTTCAAGGGGAAAAAGAAAAATAATAAAACGCCGCGGAATTGCAAAAACTAAATCGATCAGCTCTAGCCGGCTCTAACTTTGTAAAAGTGGATCACGAAAAAACTTACATAATGGGTGGCAAGTCATTTCATTGTTTTTCTACGGTGATTAAATGCTCTGAAGTTACTGCAATAGGCACGCTAAGAGAGAAAAGGCGTTATAGCATGTTCCTTTTTGGTATGCCGTAATAATTTAAAATTTTCTTTGGTCTGTCACATATTGATAACCAATTTATCTTTTGTCATCTTGTGTGTTAAAAAATGAAAAAACTATTCAAAATGCAGTAATGGAATTAAATTTGATAAATATGCTGTTTCAATTTTAGGTATGAAATATAGTGTTATTGTTATAAATTTTTAATGACCAATCGCATGGCTTGATGTTAGGGAAGATTATAAAATAAACTTAATTAAGTTTTATTAATTATTATTTCAAAAGACACGCACTAATATCATTTTATTAAATTAAAAAAAATTAATCCAAAATAATTGGGAAAACATTATGAGAGTTATGTTGGTTATTTTCTAATACTTTTATTGAAAATTAATGCAAAACTCACGCATTAACTGCAATTCGTTAAATCAATAAAAGAATTTAAATTTAATTCAATGTAAGAATTTTACTTAAAATTTGCATTCATTTAAAAAGAATCAAAGCAAAAGTCAAACCTAGTAGAACTGTCAATTTATGAAGTTTGTAACTTCTATAATCTACAGATATATACATATACATAAAAAGAAGAAAAAGAAAAAGAAAAAAAAAACGAGGGGGGGATAAAATTAATAAAAGTTCTTGCTTTTAGCATACAGACATAAATGCTCGCAAAAAATCTGTAATGAACATGCAGATACGTAAATCATGAAAATTGTAACGAATTTACAGATTATGTAATACTATAGTCATCCAGTATTATTAAATTTCATTCTCTAAAAGGATCTCTGGAGTCTCCGTCACTGAGTCTGTACACAAAAATTGTAAAAGTCAGAGACTTCATAGTTTGTGTTCTTACAGCTTAATACCTCATGTCACATGACAAATCATAAAATTTTTAAAAAGTCTATTAAATTAATTAAATAATTTTTTTTCAATATCATTCGTTCCTTTTCGCGATTTAAATTTAAAAAAAGAACCTTAACTTCAACATTTTGGGTGTAGGCATCATATCTGGGAGGTGAAGAATCTTGCTAGTAAAATGAAGGTTCTTGGTTCGATCCACCTGCGTTGGAAAGTGAAATTTTTCATTTGGATTTATTAATTAAAGGAAAGGTTAAGTTGTTTGAAAAGAAATATTAAACGAAACCCTCTGTGTGATCTGCGATCACCCTCACGAATTTGTTTTCAGCTATTTTTCGATTATATGCATTGCTGATTATGTCACTGACAGGAATCCGACATTGTTCACCCTTTTGACAGTGAAGTAGACACGTCTGAAATGCATTTTGTATCAAACTTGTGTCGATACCATAGAGGTCTGCACGGGCCGGAATTTCCAGGCCCGGGCCCGGCCCGTAGGAAATTTTTTTCAGCCCGGCCCGGCCCGTTGTAAAACTGAAAAGTTCGGCCCGGCCTGTTTAAATTTTTATATTTTAGGCCCGGCCCGTACAGAAATCAGTGAAAACAGGCCCGACCCGTTACAATTTTCTAAAAATTCAGATTTTTAACATATAATTAAGATTCCTTTAAAGTTTACTGCATACTTATCTATGGAATGATTTTACAGTATATTTTACAGGAAATACACATTAGCAACATTAATAATTACTTAGATTCTTATGCTTTCAACATTCAAATAAAGATGCATTAAAAAATTAATATGGCCTAGAATAAAAGAAAAAAGAAGGAAAGTTAAAAACATCGTAACTTTTGAAGTTAGTTAATAAAAGAAGATTTATAAAAATATTTCTATATCATTTTATTAAAGATTTAAATCCAAATTCATTCGTTAATTCAAAGAAGCTCCTTTCTGATACATTTCTAAATTCATTTTTTTTTTCTTAGAAACGCATAAGATTAACAAATGTTTTTATTCAGCAACTATATAATAGAATGGCGTTATCCACTTTTGGATTCAAGTAATTTAGGAATACTGCAAGCAATTAAAATAGTGTCATAGCGTTTTGAATAGAATTTCCGGAAACGATGGCATGGGAAGGAAGAAAAACCTGCAGCCATTTGAGAAACTATTGTATCTCAACAAGGTTATACAAGTATTTTATTTACCAAAAAATGAAAAACACTATTCGATACCAAATACCATCAATAGTCAGGCTGATTACTTTTATGCTTTTGCAATTAAAAATTAATCTGAAAATGTGTGAAACTTTCGCATTATTGAGAAATTAATTTAAAAACCATCCAGAAGTATATATCCAATGATTAAACTAACATAATTTCTTTATCGCTGTTAATAATTTTACAAATCATGTTGTCTGCCCTACAGATCATGAGAACAATTAAGTCTAGTACCGGTCCGGCAAATCTATATGCAGAAATATAATGCAAGCTTGATCTCGGCCCGGCACGAGTCAGCTAAAAAAATATTAAAACGGGTTACACACAATGTAACTGTCCGATGTCCGATGTTTCTACACTGTACAAGTTACATTTTTATATTGATGCTGTCAAACTAGTATGGCTCGTGACGCACATTTCTACTTATTCTCGTTAAAACCATTTTCGTTGAAAATTGGTCTATTTTAGAGTGTCTACGACAATTTTTTTATCGGCCCAGCCTGGCTCGTATGGCCCGACCAATTTTTTTGCCGGCCCGGCCCGTTGAAAAAACTGTTCTAATTCTGCCGGACCGGCCCGTTACAAAATGCGAAACGATTCCGCCGGCCCGCGGGCTGGGCCCGTGCAGACCTCTACAATACCATACAAAAGTAGAAATTCTTTTGACTAAAAAACTAAACGTTATTATATATATATATATATGTAATAATAATTCGACGAAGGCTATGTTCCGTAAACTTCCAAGAATGTTACTTCTAAGAATCAGCAGCAGCACGAGCAGAGTAGTCGCTCCGGCAGTTGGCAAGCAGTGGAAGAGTTGCATTGGGGAATTTCCCCATTATAAAAACAAAATCCATGAGTCTTTCAATTCCTTTATTTATTAACTCATAAACTACGTAAGTTCTTCCCCACATTCACCTTGGCCTGATCATCAAATATTCCAAAACTTCGTGATTAAGCTGCATTCCAAGATATTAGAATTTTTCGGGGAAAAAGAAACAGCATCCTAATATTTTAAAAGTCAATCGCATTCTCGGAAAAAATGACATGGCATCCGAGTAGTTTAAAGGAGAGATGCATTCTAACCTCCTAAAAGACCAAATGAAAAAATCATTTTCACGACAAAACTAGCGCCCTCCTACTCCGCGTCAATCATTTTAAAAAACCAATTAGGATGAACTCGAGCCTCAAACGGACAAAAATGATCAATTCTAATTGGTCGTAGCAGGCGGTCCTTGGCAAGAACTATATTTTTTCCTCGGAAGAACAAACCCTTTAGCTACGCGTACTAACACCTGTCACGCGATGTTAAAAATAAAAAATAAAATTAAAATCCCAGGAATATTCCAGAAAGTAAAAAACTTACGAAATACCTCCCGCCTTTTTGAGAAGCAAGAAATAATTTATTAATAACTAAAGTAAGAAAAAGAATTTTAGCTGTTACAAGTTACGAAACTAAGATTGAAATATGTTCCACAAATTTAGAATTGAAGCTAAGAGAGAACAAAAAAAAAATGGCGAAATTTTTTTTTATTTTATTACAAATCCCCCCTCCCAGAAAGACGGGTGAAAAAGTAGGTCTGAGACCTGCAATTTCACAGAAAGGGAGATGATGCAGACTTAGCTCATGAAGTTGTTGATATAAGTAATAATAATTAGATACTAAATAAAAAAAATTAAATTAATTTCTCTTTTTTATATAAATATAGAATTCAAATTTAAGAACACCAAGGTGATGCGTGGAATAACTTTAAATTTAAATACAATAAAATAGGCATCAGTACAAATACAAGATATATTAACTGTAAGAGTTCCTTGTGCCTGTCTAATAGTAATAGGGGTAACATTATGTAAATTACCATTTAAATATCGAACAAATTTGAGGGGCAAAATTGAGACAGTTGATCCACTGTCAACCACACAATACACTTTGTTATTGTCCACATATCCAGGGATAAATAATTGTCAGACATTATTAGTAGGGGGTGGTTGAATAGGAGCAGGAGTTTGAGATTGAAAGGAATTCGTGTTAAATATACAACAACTCTCCCAATGATATGCATTTTCTATGCCTCTGTTTAAACATATTCTGCACGGACGACTAGGGTAGTTGTTTTGATAATGAGTTGCAGGCATTCTAGGAGTGAAAAACCTAGGATTAAAATTTTGGGATGGATTGTTTGGAGTAGGTCGAGTCCAATGTCTGGGCTGAGGATTGGGATTGTGCATAGGTCTAGTTTGTTGAAAATTTCTATTGCTGTTATTAGAGGTATGATTTGGAATTGCTGCTAATTGTTTGGCAATGCGAAACCATTCACGAGTATTGGAAGGAGGGTTAACCATCAAACAATTTTGATACTCCGGCTGAAGTCCATCAGTTAATCCCTGTATAATTAAATTTTCCCCAAGCTGAAGTTGCCTTCCAATCTCAACTTTCTTTCTAAAATAAGAATCCAAATCACTTAGATCATTCAACTTTAAGGAGGTAAACTCAGAAAATTTTGGAACTCTAACCTTAATGAATTTTTCAGTTAAAATCTCGACAATTTCCTCATAAGTAGCACAATCCAAACAATCATTTATATAAGCTTTTAGCGCTTCCCCCTTTAAATATTTTGAAAGATTTTTGTCAGGTTCCTAGAAGACATCTGCCCTGAATTAGAGAGGAATGACATTTCCTCATCTGAATATTTTTATGTATTGTTAGTTGTGTATCCGTGAAGCTTTCGAAATACCTTTCTTTCTTTTCTTATAATGACAAATGGCAGGTGGTTATCCAGGCGCAGGTGTGCGGATGACGCACTCGTTGCTGAATGAAAGTGATGGCCGCGGGGCATGCCTCAGCTGTCATCTAGCTATTGGAGTGATGTGTAAACAGGAGATGTCATGACTCAAGGTTGGAGTGCGGGATTGAACCAATGGATGAGCTCTAAGGAGTCCTGCATGGGGGAAGGAAGATCTCTGAAGGTCAACTCTGGACGGAGAGGTTGTAGACAGTTCTCGCTTGGCGTTGAGACCGATAGGTCGCTCAGGATTTGTGGTCCTGTTGGATAGTGTATATTTTGAGCGTGGGACAAGGCGTCCCGGTGGATAGTGTTATAGGCCGAGAAGTGAGGCCTAGTACCCTTGTGTATTGAGATTCTGCAGTAATCTCTGATAAAGCGTATCCAACGTGCGTTGAGTGTGAGGAAGAAAGTGTAAGCTGAACGGTACACAACCAACGTTTAGTGTAGTTAATTTAATGTTGAACCGGATCATCTATATCCGAGTTGTAATTGTAGATAGTTGTAAATATTGTTTCTTGTGTACATATCTATATCTTAAATAAACTGTTAGTTCAGTTCATTAACAGCGTCAGTGTTAGTTTACCCAATCCTCACAGCAGGTGACCGATATCACCCATTAATATCGGTGGTGGCAGCTAAAACTACCTAGGACATTCTTCAAAGTTTTGTGGACTGAGAGGAGCGTCCGACAAATTGTTGGCAGCGTCGGGATAGAATCGCCTGAAACCAGTGACCAGCGAGCCGTGTTGCAGTCTGTTAATGCCAGAGTATCCAGTGGAATTCTTGTGTGGTCGTGCCATATCGTCGAGTATGTGCTAAAGCATCGTGCCGGATCGTCGATTGTATGCTAAAGTGTCGTGCCGTATCGTCGAATGTGTGTAAAGTGTCGTGCCGTAGCGTCGAATGTGTGTAAAGTGTCGTGCCGTAGCGTCGAATGTGTGTAAAGTGTTGTGCCGTATCGTCGAGTATGTGCTAAAGTATCGTGCCGGATCGTCGAGTGTGTGATAAAGTATCGTGCCATATCGTCTAGTGTGGACTAAAGTGTTGTGCGTATCTTTATTAGAAAGAACTAAACTGAACTGTTGTGCCATATTACCGCTACATCGTGGAGCTACCTGTGATTAGAAAAGTAATCCAGCAAAGAAAGTATAAGGTAAGGTGTTTTGATCGTTTATTTCTTCTGACATCTCGAACCAAATTGTATTGTTGTATAATTAATAGTAATTTAAGTAAATTGTCTATGTAATTTATGTGCAATGAAATAATTGTGTTCAGATAGGTGTAAAGAATTAGTAACCATATTGCTATTGTTTTAAAGAAAGGTCATAATAATTTGAGATGATAATGATATGCTAATTATAATGATATTAGTGAACTAAATTAATGCATTAAATCTAAATTAGTGTTAAAGTAATTGTTAAATGAAGCAATACTGTTTAAATTTTAAGAGTTGCATTATCAAAATTCTAAGCAAATGAAAATTTTAATTGGCCAATACTAGTGAGAAAAAAAAAAGGCTCAAAAGAGAGCCATAGTGAAAAAAAAAGGCCCAAAAGAGAGCCATAGTGGAAAAAAAAAAGGCTCAAAAGAGAGCCATAGTGAGTAAAAATAAAAGTAAAGATTTTCAGTATATTTGTTTTAAGTGTAAGAACCAGTATTGAGTTCGGAAATATTTTATGAGGATAATTGTAGAAATTTATGTATGCATGTGTTTCAATTTTTCTTTATGTGGATTTTTTGATTGACATCAATACTTCTATTCAATTTCAACGTATCAGTATTATTATATAAATTGTAGGTTGTTATCTAAGTGTATATATTGGAATCTATATTGCATAGCAGTCAAATCGAATTATTGTTTTACTTTTTTGTTTTATTGGAAGTAAATTGTGTGATATCAATGGTTGAGAAAAATTAGAGTATTCAGTAGGTTAAGTAGAAATGAAATGCATGGATTATCTGAAATGGTATTAATTAGTATAATAAGTGGAGAAATATCTGTACTAAGTTAGAAATTTAGGAAATATTAAGTTGGTAGGTTTAACTATTCTTGTGGGGTGGTTATAACAATCGGTGAAGGTATGGCTTTCTTATTGAAACTAAAAAAGGTTGATCTTCAGGCGATAGCTGAAGAATTGGGTGTTGAATTCGCGGAAGATGATACCAGAATTCAGCTTAAGAAAAAGATAATGGACAGTGATGAGTATGACGAGGGGGTTATTAAGGAATTATCTGACGCTATTGTTGCAGAACGATTAGAACAAGAAAAATTAGAAAAGTTAGAAAAACAGGAAAAGTTAGAGCGCGAAGAAAAACACGAAAGGTTAGAAAGAGAAGAGAGGATAGAAAAATTAAGGATGGAACATGAATTAGAAATGGAGAGACTAAGGGTTCAAGGTTCGGCAAATAATTCTAATGTTAGGGAATCTAATAATGAAAGTAACATCGAAAAATTGATCAAAAGTGTTAAAACTCTATCTATCAAAGTACCAGAAGGGACTGAGGGATGGAATTTATTTTTCAACAGTTTAGAAAGGGCATTCCAAACTAAAGATGTACCGGAAAACCAGCAGGCCGAAATTCTACTAAATATGTTAGGAGATAAGGCGGATAATTTGTTAATTTATACCACTAAGGAACAAATGGAGAATTATGAGGAATTAAAGGAGTTAGTCCTAAGGGAACATGAGCCAACCCCGAAGGCATGTTTAGAAAATTTCCGGAAAGCTAGGAGAAATCCGAACGAAACCCATGAATTATTTGTATCGCGTTTAATAGCTACGTGGGAAAATTATTGTAAAATTAGAGGTGCGGACACTTATGAAAAGGTCAACCAGTTAATAGTTACTGATAAGCTAATGAGTACGCTAGATGAGGATACTGCAGCATATATTAGTTTAACTCACCAGGGTAAATGGTTAGAAGCTCCTAAAATTGCTAAAGAGTGTGATAATTATTTTGATGCTAAACATAAGTCTTATGCGGTTACGCATAAAAGCTTTAAAGGTAAAGATAAGTACGTAAACAATGAAAAAATGAGACCGAGGGAGGATAATAAATTTAGGGGTAGTTGGAGGCAAAATGGTAGTAATGAGTGTAATTCTTTTCCGGATAGGAAAACAGAGTTTAAGAAGACGAATGATGCTTCAGGGCCTAAATGTTTTAAGTGTGGTTTGAGAGGTCATTACCAACGTTCTTGTAATAAAGTGGGTAATGAGGGAACTAATAATGGCAATAAAGGGCGAGACCAGAAAGCAGGTGTTCATAAGTTTATGGTGAAAGAAAATCAAGAGTTACCTAATGGGGCTATTGTGGCTAGAATATCGGCAAAGGCCGAGCAGAAAACTAATGTTATTGGTGAGAAATTAAATAATCTTGAGAAAATTGAAGTTAGTGTTAATGGGCAAAAAGCAAAGGGATTGGTTGATTCTGGATGTGAGATTAGTGTTGTTCATAAAGATTTAGTACCGGAAGAGAAATTAAAGGGAGCGGGTAGTATTTATTTACAAGGGTTATTTGGTGAAGCTGTTAAATCACCGTTAGTTAAACTACCGCTAGCTATTCCGCAATTCGGGCAAACTAATATTATTCATCAGGAAGTACTTTGCGCAGTAACTGATAATATTAATGAGCAAGTAATTTTACATCCCGAGGTGATTAATGAGTTGTCAGGTGTCAATCTTGAGGAGCCATTGATAGAGTCCGAAGAATTAAAAAGTTCCGAAATTATTATTGATAACTCGAATGAAAAGGAAGATGTAAGTAACGATAGCTGTAATGTTTACGTAATAGACGCGAGATCGCAAAATGTACAAAGTCAGGATCCAGAAAAAACTGAAACGGAGAAAAATAATGAATCTATTGTTAGTAACTCAGATATGTTTAAGAAATCCCAGTTGGAATGTAAAGAATTTGAGAAAGCTTGGGAATTAGCTAAAAAGGAAAAAGGGGATTATTATATTGTAAACGGATTATTGTATCATAAAGAGAAATTGTTATGCGAAACTATAGCGCAATTAGTAATACCCAAGGTAAGAAGGGAAGAAATCTTAAAATTAGCGCATTCATCGGTATTTGGAGAGAAATTGACTAAGTTTTTAGGTCATGTTATTGGGGGTGGAACTCATGCACCTGAGGAGGAGAAAATCGGAGCAATAAGGGACTTAAAGAGACCAAAGACTAAAAAGGAAGTTAGATCAGTTTTGGGATTAATGGGATTCTACCGATCTTATATTCCAAATTATGCTGAGATAGCTATACCTTTAACCGAATTAACCAAAGGAAATGTCAAAAATACTGTACCATGGGATGAAAGGGCAGAAAAAGCATTTAATACTCTTAAAGATGAGTTGTGTAAAGTGACGAGTTTGGCTACACCTATCGTAGGCCGGGAATATCAGCTTCACGCCGATGCTTCCGACCTTGCAGTAGGATGTTGTCTTACTCAAAAAGATGAAAAAGGTCAGTTTAAACCTATAGCTTTTGCCAGTCAGAAATTGTCAGGGGCTCAGCGTGCTTGGCCGAGTATAGAGAAAGAGGCTTGGAGTGTTCTCTTCGGGTTGCGGAAGTTTGAAAAGTGGACTTATGGATCTCAAATTGAGGTCATTACCGATCATAATCCATTAAAATTTCTCACGGAAACAACCCCAAGGTCGCCCAAACTCACTAGGTGGGCTCTAGCCTTGCAATGCTGGAGCCTGAGCATTTCTCATCGTCCCGGAGTTCAACATTTGAATGCTGATGCAATTTCGAGGCTACAGAGAAAGAGCTGGGAAGAACTACCAGTTACTAGCCCATCAGTATCAATGTCAAAATAGTAGACAACTTTAAAGGATGTCATCACATGTCTAATTTTTTTTTTGTGTGTGTGTAAATATTTTTTTTTAAGTTTTGTGTTTATAATAGTAAATTAGCATGTGTATTGTTTATGCAATAGTAGTATTAGTATAAGGTTCAGTAGAGATGTCAGTAGAGAATGTTCAGACACCTGAAAATGCCTATGTAATATTTAGAATGAAGAAATCTGCAAAGAGACTATTGAACTCTTCCGTAATATTATTATATGTTTGGGGAAAATTAGCCCCTAAGAGGCATATTTTCCGCTAAGGTGGGGGGTGTCAGGTTCCTAGAAGACATCTGCCCTGAATTAGAGAGGAATGACATTTCCTCATCTGAATATTTTTATGTATTGTTAGTTGTGTATCCGTGAAGCTTTCGAAATACCTTTCTTTCTTTTCTTATAATGACAAATGGCAGGTGGTTATCCAGGCGCAGGTGTGCGGATGACGCACTCGTTGCTGAATGAAAGTGATGGCCGCGGGGCGTGCCTCAGCTGTCATCTAGCTATTGGAGTGATGTGTAAACAGGAGATGTCATGACTCAAGGTTGGAGTGCGGGATTGAACCAATGGATGAGCTCTAAGGAGTCCTGCATGGGGGAAGGAAGATCTCTGAAGGTCAACTCTGGACGGAGAGGTTGTAGACAGTTCTCGCTTGGCGTTGAGACCGATAGGTCGCTCAGGATTTGTGGTCCTGTTGGATAGTGTATATTTTGAGCGTGGGACAAGGCGTCCCGGTGGATAGTGTTATAGGCCGAGAAGTGAGGCCTAGTACCCTTGTGTATTGAGATTCTGCAGTAATCTCTGATAAAGCGTATCCAACGTGCGTTGAGTGTGAGGAAGAAAGTGTAAGCTGAACGGTACACAACCAACGTTTAGTGTAGTTAATTTAATGTTGAACCGGATCATCTATATCCGAGTTGTAATTGTAGATAGTTGTAAATATTGTTTCTTGTGTACATATCTATATCTTAAATAAACTGTTAGTTCAGTTCATTAACAGCGTCAGTGTTAGTTTACCCAATCCTCACAGCAGGTGACCGATATCACCCATTAATATCGGTGGTGGCAGCTAAAACTACCTAGGACATTCTTCAAAGTTTTGTGGACTGAGAGGAGCGTCCGACAATTTTGTTTTTTCCACCCATTATCTTTTTTTTCTCCAGAACATTCATTATCAAAGTGTTTAAACCACTTAAAAATGTCCATGCCTGACTCAATGTCAAAAGGGACAATATCAAGTTTATTTTCTGACATTTTTTCTTCTTTTATTAATCCTGACCTTAATAACATGAAAGAAGGATAATTGATATGGAAAATATTTAAATGCTATACTTCAATTATTAAAATTCAATTACTATACTTCGAATACTTCAATAAATAACAATAAAAATAATAAATAATAAATAAATCAATTCTGTTTGAATTCATGTGAAATAAATAAATAATAAATAAATAAGTAATAAAATAATAAATATCGGTTTTCCATACATGGGAAATAACAAAAATTTTAAGAACAAAAATACTTTTCTTTACGTATTGAAAATAAATTTAGCAACAGAGTATTTTTTAAGAACAAAATAATCCATCTTTCGATTTTAAAAAACACCTTTAAAACTAAATAAAATTTCTATGAGCAGAAAATTTCAATTAATTATAAATTAAGAACAAACTTATTTTTTAATATCTGTAATAAAAGAGAAAGAAAAAGTCAAGAATTTAAACAAAGAAATTATTATTAAAATTTCTTAATCAATAAACAAATAAAATAATAAATAATAACTTACAGACACCTCGATGTGGCCTTGTTCAAATACCTAAAATTTATTAAAATAAACAAAAATAAAGCACTTCGTAGATACGACTCACAGGTGCAAATTTCAATTAGCTTATATTACCGATGGTATCAACCGTGGTTTCGCAATCGTGATGAAGTGTTCATTTATTATGAAATGAAAATTTATCATAATATTTCTGCACTTTTACCTAGAAAATACAGTAATAAATAAATAAAAGTAAATGATGTTGAAATTTGTCGTGCAGGTGTTCTTTAGAGTAAATAATCAGCATACGTTTTTCATCGCTGTCAAGAAAAAAAAAAAATACTGCAGGCATATCTCACACTTAAAAATTTGCAGATGCTAGACATAGTCACACAAAACTTCATAAGACAATCCGTTTCCCAGCTGAAGGGTTTATCAATTATGCACATGAAGAATCGGCGTATTCGGCGAAAATGGCGCGTGCAGTTCTCTTGATGTAGTTGGAACGGGAAGTGTAAGACAAACACATTTCTTCCTAGAACATGGCGAGCACACACTCATCGCTGTAGGTTTCTCTGACAGGAACAGTCTGCAGTTTTCAAACCATACTAGTTTAATATTTTCCCAGAGATGCACGCCGGCTCATAAATCCTACCGGCTTTCAGTGTAATAATAATTCGACGAAGGCTATGTTCCGTAAACTTCCAAGAATGTTACTTCTAAGAATCAGCAGCAGCACGAGCAGAGTAGTCGCTCCGGCAGTTGGCAAGCAGTGGAAGAGTTGCATTGGGGAATTTCCCCATTATAAAAACAAAATCCATGAGTCTTTCAATTCCTTTATTTATTAACTCATAAACTACGTAAGTTCTTCCCCACATTCACCTTGGCCTGATCATCAAATATTCCAAAACTTCGTGATTAAGCTGCATTCCAAGATATTAGAATTTTTCGGGGAAAAAGAAACAGCATCCTAATATTTTAAAAGTCAATCGCATTCTCGGAAAAAATGACATGGCATCCGAGTAGTTTAAAGGAGAGATGCATTCTAACCTCCTAAAAGACCAAATGAAAAAATCATTTTCACGACAAAACTAGCGCCCTCCTACTCCGCGTCAATCATTTTAAAAAACCAATTAGGATGAACTCGAGCCTCAAACGGACAAAAATGATCAATTCTAATTGGTCGTAGCAGGCGGTCCTTGGCAAGAACTATATTTTTTCCTCGGAAGAACAAACCCTTTAGCTACGCGTACTAACACCTGTCACGCGATGTTAAAAATAAAAAATAAAATTAAAATCCCAGGAATATACCAGAAAGTAAAAAACTTACGAAATACCTCCCGCCTTTTTGAGAAGCAAGAAATAATTTATTAATAACTAAAGTAAGAAAAAGAATTTTAGCTGTTACAAGTTACGAAACTAAGATTGAAATATGTTCCACAAATTTAGAATTGAAGCTAAGAGAGAACAACAACAACAACAAAAAAAATGGCGAAATTTTATTTTTATTTTATTACATATATATATAACATCAATTTCGTAGCAACTATTTTAAAATTTAAAGTAATGAAAACGTTACAGCATTTGAAATAGTGCTATAGTTAGGCTTAATAACAGGCAGATAAATATTAAGAAGTAGCTGTTAGCAACAATTATCTGAAGCAAATGGTTCAGCAGTCATAATAAAAAAAAGGTAGTTCAATCTACCATTTATTGTATATAGAATGTACATAAAATGGCACAAATTTGCATAAAAATATGCAAATTTCTTTAAAAAAAAAAAAAAACCCTGGACAATCCAGAAATTAATAGAAAGTATATTCGGAATCAGTGTAAAAAACTGTTCTAGAATCAACTGATTTTAGTTCTGTTGAAATATATTTTCCGATCTAATAATCCCCGAATCAAGATACTTAACGAACTCTCCCATCTGGTGCGATAAGAACGAAAAACATCATTAAGTTAGAATTCACACTAATGATTATCGAAACTTAGTTCCGTGTGTTTTTTCTGTGTCATGTGGAAGTTACAGAAGACATATGCAATATTTCCAGTCATCAGAAAGTGTTTCCAGAACTTTATACATAAACAATATTACTAACTGATAGACTTTTTTATTATACTTTATTCTTTGACTTTAAAAAATAACCCATTAAAATTAATTAGCTGATTGCATCATAATGTGTAAGTGTGCTTGTTGTTAATGTTTTGTAATGTAATTAAGCATATGTTACTTACTCTATATTTGACTCTCGCACCGAGAGGTTATAAGTTTTTGCTGCCCCGCCTAATATGCTATATTAAATATTCTTTATTTCTTTCTTAAAATTAGTAGTAATTACTTCGACTGTTTCTTCATGAGTGTACACTGAATTAGTCCCCACCCGGGGCACATAACATCATTTATTCAACGTCAATAAATGGCTACACTGTTAAATAAAAATGCCAACACTTATAGATAGTGAACCACATCCCTGGATTAACCGGTATACCTGAACTGGATATCTATAAAAGGTAAGAGAATATTTATTTATTCCTTTTGCTTACCTGAATTAAATGTTGAGACAGCTAAAGCTAAAATTTAATGATGAGGTTTAGAACTCGCGCCAATTAAATGTTAGGAATATTTTCCAACAAATATTGATTATGTCGACCGATTTCATGTCTCACTTTGCAGTTAAATAAATATAGATATCCAGTCAGATAATAAAATTAGCTAAACAAAACCCGGTAATCCGAAAAAGGGAAAAAATATCTAATTAATTTTGAGGAAAGAAAAACAATGGCTTTTGCAAAAGATAGTGCAGCAATTGAAAAACTTAATTCCAATAATTATTCTAATTGGAAATTTAAATTGGAAATGATTTTAATTAAAGAAGAGCTTTACGATGTCATTACTGACCCAGCTCCAGACCCATTAACCGCAGACTGGATCAAGAAGGACAAAAAGGCAAGGGCCCTTATTAACTTAAGTATTGAAGATGGTCAAATAATAAATGTCAAACATTTAAACACGGCTCGCGAAACATGGGATACTTTAAAAGATATTCATGAAAGATCGAACCTTTCCAGTAAACTACACCTTCTTCGGAAATTGTATAGCACCAAGCTAAACGAAGGAGGGAATTTAATTGTGCATATAACGAAATTACTGGAACTTATCGATAAGTTGAGGGCGATTGGAGAAAATATTACTGATTCTCATATTTCGGCGCTCTTTTTGTGTTCGTTACCGCCGTCATATGATACACTAATTATAGCTCTGGAATCGAGAGCAGAAGTAGGATTAACACCCAGTTTTATTAAAAGTAAACTGGTCGACGAGTATACTCGTAGAATTGAAAATTCCGAAAATTCGGAATTTAGCACTAAAGCGTACAAAGCTCGCGAGAAATTAGTTAACACAGACCGCATGAAAGGTATTAAATTCTGCACGTTCTGCAAAATGAAAAACCACTCATACAGTGAATGCTGGTTTCTTAAACGGAAAAATAATAATAATCCCGTATAACATAATAAATTTTACAAGAATAAAATTCATTCCACTTCTCTGTGTTTTGAAGAAAATGTCCCAATTAAAACCACGAAACCGCAAGATGAAAATCAAAGAAAAAATGAAGATAAAAACGTAGCTTTGTTAATCGATCATTCCGTAAATAAACAAACCTTTATTATAGATAGCGGAAGCTCCAGCCATATTGCTAATTGCAAGGAAGTGTTTTCAAAAATGACCAGCACCGCCGAAACAAATGTAACAGTCGCGAATGGAAACAAGTTAATTTCATATGGCTCAGGGGAAATTATAATTTACACCGGAATAAACAACAGGCAAATCACACTTCATAACGTACTCTTTGTACCTGAAATAGAAACCAACCTGCTATCAGTAAGCAGGGCCACGTAAAATGGATGTGAAGTAAAATTCGAAAAAGATACGTGTGACATTATACATAACGGGGAATTAATTATACAAGGCAAATTGAAAAACAATTTATATAAAGCGCAAATAAACAATTATAATCAAAGGGACGGCAATTATGTCAACATTACACACAACTGCACAAATACTAAATGCATTGATTTATGACATAGGCGGCTAGGCCAAGAAGCTATGAAACAATTAAAACCATTGTTCAAAAACAACTTGTAAATGGAATTACAGTAAATAACTGCAAACACAATACACAATGTGAGGTATGCATAAAATCCAAAATCAACGACTCCCCATTTCCCAAGTCGGGTGCACATAGAGCCACGAAAAGGTTAGAATTGATACACAGTGATGTATGCGGTCCAATAAATACACCCACCATAGGGGGAAAGCGTTATTTCATTACTTTCATTGACGACTATTCTAGATTTTGTGTAATTTATCTTATGTCGAAAAAGAGTGAAGCATTTGAAAAATTAAGGGAATACATCTCGACCGTCAAAAATAAGTTCAGAAAACTTCCAACCGCCATCAGATCAGACAACGGTGGAGAATATATTAACGATGAATTAGAAGAGTATCTTAAACATAACGGAATCGAACACCAGCTCACCGTACCATATTGTCCGAGCCAAAATGGCGTTGCTGAGAGAAAAAACAGGACACTATTAGATATGACTCGAAGTATGTTAAATGAAGCGAACCTTCCACACAAATTGTGGGGAGAAGCAATTTGCACCGCGAATTATTTACAGAATCGCTTACCTTCGAAATCCATTAACACCACACCATACGAACTTTGGCTAAACAGAAAACCTAATTTAAAATATTTAAAAGTATTCGGCTGTACCGCTTACGCATATATTCACAAATCTAAACGCGGCAAATTGGATGAGAGAGCAGAAAAAGGCATTTTCGTGGGTTACGACAACCGATCTAAAGCAAACAGAATATATACTAGTGATGGAAGAATCATCTTAACTAGAACCGTAAAATTTCCGGAAAATAAGATGCATGATTCGAATGATGGTGAAAGTTCAAATATGAATGAGTTAATGTCAGAAATAAACAAACAAATACCTCAGAGCGACACAAGCGTAATCGAATTCGATCTGTCACAAAACCAAAATTCTTCGGACACACCATCCGCGTCTCAACATACACAGCAATTAAGACGATTAGAAAGACATAATAGAGGCGTGCCACCGGACAGGTTTGCTTATGCAATCCGGCATGATCCAGTATATGAACCTAAAAGTTGGCAAGATATGCTAAGCATCGAGAACCCACAAGAAAAAATTAATTGGATTGACGCAACGCGCGACGAAATGAATTCGCTTATGAAAAATGAAACCTTGTCCTTGGTAAAACCACCACAGGGAGCTAAAATTATTGGTTCCAAATGGACCTATAAGGCTAAATATGATGAATCGGGGAAGGTAAAGCGTTACAAGCCAAGATTAATAGCTCAGGGATTCAAGCAAAAATATGGGATAGATTTTGACGAAACATATGCTCCGGTAGTTTCACACACTACTTTAAGATGTTTTTTGACTGCCGCAGCCTATCATAACCTTAGTGTAAAGCATATTGACATTAAAACCGCGTTCCTGCACGGGGAACTAGAAGAGGAAGTGTATATGTCACAACCCGAAGGGTATGTGAACGCAAGCGAACCGGAAAAAGTTTGTAAGCTCCGGAAGGCAATATATGGGCTGAAACAAGAAGCTCGGGCCTGGTACACAAAAATTAGCGAATCTCTTAAAGAATTAAGTTTTACGCAAAGCAAGGCAGACACCTGCCTGTTTACCCGAGGACAGGGGGAAAACACAGTCTACATAGTTGTCTATGTAGACGATATACTCATAGCAGGAAACAATGCTCAAATAAATGATGTCATAAATAAATTAAAGGAACAGTATACACTTGAAGATTTAGGTGAAAATAATTATCTGGGGATAAAAATTAAGAGAACTCCGAATGGCTTCAATCTTAACCAAACATCTAAAATTTTGGAAATCGTGAAAAATTTTAATCTGGAAGAATCAAAATCTTACGGAACACCTATGGAAACGGGTTTCTTAAAATCAGATAAAGATGAGAATCCCATGCTTAATAACACAAAATATCGTCAGGCGATCGGCGCGTTATTATACATTGCTACGATTACAAGGCCAGACATATTATTGGCCGTAAATGTCTTGAGCAGGAAAAACGAAAACCCGACCGAAAAGGACTGGAAGGGTGTCAAACGCTTGATCCGATATTTGTATCACAGCAAAGATCTGAATTTAGTAATAAGCACCGAACATGCACCAATTTTGGAAGTGTACACCGATGCCGTCTGGGCCGGTGATACACAAACTCGAAGATCAACACCCGGGAATTTATTTCTTGTAGGAAATACTCCCATTCAGTGGATAACAAAACGTCAAAAATGTATTGCACAATCCTCAGCAGAAGCTGAGTATGTAGCAGCAGCGAGTGCCATACAAGAACTAATGTGGATATTAAAGCTGTTGGAAGACTTGCATTTACCCCAAAATCTTCCTATAACAGTCTACGAAGATAATTTATCATGCATAAAAATGATACAAACGGAAAAATACACTAATAAATCAAAACATATTGATTAAAAATATCACTTGATCAAGCAAATGAAAGAAAATGGAACGATAGAAATGTGTTACTGTCCAAGTAAATCGATGCTGGCGGACATCCTAACCAAACCAGAACCCAAACCTCAGTTTCAAGAAAACAGAGAAAGGTTGAAACTACGAAACAATCTTGATTAGGGGCTTAAGGGGGAACATGTTGAAATATATTTTCCGATCTAATAATCCCCGAATCAAGATACTTAACGAACTCTCCCATCTGGTGCGATAAGAACGAAAAACATCATTAAGTTAGAATTCACACTAATGATTATCGAAACTTAGTTCCGTGTGATTTTCTGTGCCATGTGGAAGTTACAGAAGACATATGCAATATTCCCAGTCATCAGAAAGTGTTTCCAGAACTTTATACATAAACAATATTACTAACTGATAGACTTTTTTATTATACTTTATTCTTTGACTTTAAAGAATAACCCATTAAAATTAATTAGCTGATTGCACCATAATGTGTAAGTGTGCTTGTTGTTAACGTTTTGTAATGTAATTAAGCATATGTTACTTACTCTATATTTGACTCTCGCACCGAGAGGTCATAAGTGTTTGCTGCCCCGCCTAATATGCTATATTAAATATTCTTTATTTCTTTCTTAAAATTAGTAGTAATTACTTCGACTGCTTCTTCATGAGTGTACACTGAATTAGTCCCCACCCGGGGCACATAACATCATTTATTCAACGTCAATAAATGGCTACACTGTTAAATAAAAATGCCAACACTTATAGATAGTGCACCACATCCCTGGATTAACCGGTATACCTGAACTGGATATCTATAAAAGGTAAGAGAATATTTATTTATTCCTTTTGCTTACCTGAATTAAATGTTGAGACAGCTAAAGCTAAAATTTAATGATGAGGTTTAGAACTCGCGCCAATTAAATGTTAGGAATATTTTCCAACAAGTTCAACAGCAGAAACTTGGTTATCCAGTGTTATTATAAATATTAGTCCAATATTACATTGCATTGATAACTTTTTTATCTGTTTACATTATCAATATACAGGGTGTGCAACGAATGATATCCTGATTTCAAAATTAAATTTCTCAAAAATAAAGATCAATATAATTATGCGGTGAACGGTTTGTTTAATAGATAAGATGTAAGAAAGTTATACAGAAGTTTCGAACAGTGAATATTTAGAAAAGATTGTGTTCTGATTGCAAAAAGTACTTTATTTTATTTTTTTTTATTTTTTTTTTTTAGAGTGTTTACAGAGAACGAGTTTTTCGGCGTTCAGTGCCATATTTTAAAGATTTTTGGAACTAAATTTTTCTAATTTTGAAATTCCAAAAAATTAATTCCAAACATCGTTAAAACGTCACACTGTACGCCGAAGAACTCGTTCTCTGCTAGCAATCTAAAACAAAAACCCGTCAAATCAAGTATTTTTTGCAATTGGAACACAATCTTTTCAAAATATTCACCATTCGAAACTTCTATATAATATTTTTGCATCTTAAGGGTGTATTCGAAAAAACGCTTTTCCACCTTCAACAGCTTGAAATTTTCCGATACAATTTCAGACATATTTTTAAAAGTAGAAGCATGAAACTTGCTGAGGGTATTTTTGAAGAGATGTACAAGGTGCCGTGTGATGTATTTTTACGCTCAATTGATTAGAATTCGATTTATAAACAATTATCTTCTCAGTATGACCCTTTTTTTCGTTCACAGATCTCCCGCTAGGGGAAAATCTGTTCAAAATGCCGTTTTTGATTGTTTTTTTGCAATATTTTCTGCATTTATCAAAGAATCGACAATTACGGCACCTTGTGTACTTTCTAAATAAGACAATTTGCCAGTTTGATGCATATGAGAGTAAAAATGAAGTCAAAAATAAATCGGAAAATAAGCAGTTTGAATCGAAATACACCCTTAACTTATTAAAAAAAAAAAAAAGTTTATTGCATAATTCTATTGACCTTTGTTTTTGAGAAATTTAATTTTGAAATCATGATCTTATTCGCTGGACACCCTGTACATACTTACGTAAAAACTATTCAATTACAATTAAATATTTGATTAATTAAGTTAATTTTAATTTCACTGACTTTAAGAAATGCACTAGATTGCGTATCAAAAAACGTTTCGGTAATAATTACAATATAAATCGAAATGACTACTGCATTACAAAGAAAAAAAGAAAGCATTTTTTTATGTTAAAAGTAGAGCTGAAAAAATCAACTTAACTATAATAAAAAGTTAATTTTATTGTACTTCTAAGACTCCATTTACAAAGAAAGTTAAGCGAGCACTTTACGAAGACTTTAAGGGACTTAGAAACGTAAGCTTTTAAAAGACTTACAAAAAATGCATTATATAGAACACGTGTTATTTCTAAGATCACCAATGCGTCGTAATTTTTTCTTAAGAAGATAATTTTAAACCCATTTCAGGATCGTTACAGTTTTTTACCCTTCTTTTCTTTGAGACCCTATCCCTTTTTTATACTTTATTTTTTATTTTATTTTTTTCTCTCAGTCATTGAAAGGTATTGATTAGATTTCAAAGGCGTATTTTAAAGAGGGTGTGCTTCAAGTTTTCCCCCTTTTTTCCATTTTATTTCCATTTTTTTTTTCTTACTTTTTTTTTCTATTCTTTGTCTGGTCTTTAGTAAATGTCACTGTGAGACCTATTTGCAAGTTTAATAGCCACTTAATGTGGAACCTATCCAAGACTGACGATAAAACTCAATTCAATTTTTCAAATATCTCTTGTTAACATGACTTTGAATTTTCTGTATCGATGTACAAATTTACGTTAAGACTGTATGAATATGATAATGAATGTTAAGCTCATGAATATTTTTACTGTGTTTTATTTTTAAATAGAAACTACTTTCAAAAAAATGAAACATGGTCCGATGTATATTTATATTTTCTTCCAATTTGTATGGTTTCATTTAAATAAAGTATAATTTCCATGATTGGGGAAATATTGTAAGTGAAGGAATATTTAAAATGTCACATCAAAGCGATTTTGAATGCGTTTAAAATGTTGATCATAATTATATTTCTTGATTTTTTTTAAAAAAAACGTATTTAATATTTTTTATAAATTTGACAATCAAACTTTCTGTTAAACAGTAAGAAAATTTTCAACTCATTTAAATAGTTATTTGAGCAGAATATTTTCAACACAATTATTCTATTTTTTATTTTTATTTATTTATTTATTTATTTATTTATTTTTTTTTTTTTTAGAAAAAAAAGTAATTTAACAAAGTTCAACAACCATTTAGAAAATGATTTTTTTCAAAAATTAAAATTTAAGACTTAATAATAATAAAAAAAGTTCTTTTACAATTAATCGGTTCAACATTACAGTGCGTGTCAAAAGTTTAAGCACAATAGCAATTTTCAAATAAAACTCTAAATATTCACTTTATTTCAATATTTGTCTTGTATTAACATATACAATGTATATGTTAATAATATCTATTTTAACACCATATTCATTGAAATTAACTTTTAAATTTTATTTCAAACCATGGAGTTTAAGAATAGAACAAAAATAACCGTGTCAAAAGTTTAAGCACAAAATCGCTTTTATGCAAATTTTACAATCTGATGTAAGCGGTTGCGCACGCAAACAATTTCTGGGTGTATAAGAATCTGTTAGTTGTTGTTTACGAGTTAGTACAGAATGCCTCGGTCGAAAGAATTTTCAGAGGAGGAGGTGATAAAAATATGGAGTATGAGAGCAAAATCTAAGTCTGTTTCTGAAATTGCAAGTACATAAAAAAGATCAAAACGAGGTATTCATCAAATTTTGGCTCGTGGTAATGATTTCAAACGAAAATTTCGTTCAGGAAGGCCGCGAGTGACTAGTTTGCGCGAAGATAGCCGTATCAAAAATTTGGCTTCAATTAGTAATTACTCCCTTTCGCAAATAAAACATGCAGTTGGCGGACAAATATCGAAAAAAACTGTTCCTAGAAGAGTTTTGGAATTCAAATACATCAAATACTGTAAAATGGCTCGATTACCGTGTCTCAAACGACACCATAAAGAAGCTAGATTACAATGGGCTAAAGAGCATATGTCATTTGGTGAAAAGTGGCTGAAAGTCATATTCAGGGATGAAAAAAAAAAAAAAAAATGGAACCTCGGTGGCCCTGATGGGTTTAAGCAAGGCCATCTTGATAATAATCAAAAAAGCTCTGGTTTAAGTATACTATTGGCATGATCTCCGCAAAGAACCTAGAAGTGTATTTAGCCGACAACATAATGGTGTGGGGGGGGGGGGGGGGCTATTTCTTTCAATGGTCAGGCATCTCTAGCATTCATCAGTGGTAGTGAAAACTCTGAAAACTATCAAGAGACACTTGCCAATCATTTGCTTCCTGTTGCCGAGGTTTTGGGGGGAGAAAAGTGGTTATTTCAACATGACAATGCTTCGATCCATACCTCAAACTCAACTTCATCTTGGCTTAAGTCGAAAAAAGTGTCTGTTTTGAAATTGCCGGCAATTAGTCCTGATTTAAACCCTATAGAAAATATGTGAGGTATTCTCACTCATGCAGTTTATCCAAATAGATTTGAAAGATGCCATTGAGAACGAACGCTTGGTTTAAAATTGAACCAGAAACACTACAGAATCTCATTTTATCGATGGAAGACCGTATATTTAAAGTAATTCAGCATAAAGGAGCAATAATCAAGTATTAATTTTTTTATTATTATTATTGTTCTGCTAAAGACTAAAAACTACTGTGCTTAAACTTTTGACTCACTCATTTTTGTTGTTTTGATAAATTTTATTATTTAAGATAAATTTTATAATATAAATCTTTTAACTATCTTTTTAAAACTACAATTTGTAGATTATGTGAAAAGGAAATTAACTTTCATTCATTAATAAAATTTTATTTTGAAATTTTCTCTTGTGCTTAAACTTTTGACACGCACTGTAGATTGTTTCCTTTTTTCGTGATCGTCGCTCATTTCGTAATTGGCGGCCTTGATTATCAAACTTCGTTTTTCACTTTGAAAGACGACTTTTCATGTGACGTCTTTCTTTGTATTCGGTTTTTTTCCATATCTGATAATTTGCGTCAACCCATTTTGTAACTTTTTTACTTTCTTTCACAAAGATATTTCGATTTCCTATTCAAATAAAAATGTAAAAAATTTCGTCAAAAAAAAATTGCGGGCATCTATTGTCTAAAGCAAACTGTTTGAATGTTTCTCATTGAACTAATAAAGATCAGTAAAAACATCATTTTCATGATGATCAAAACATGGCTTACGTATTATCAGAGTCATATATTACGTACGCAATGGATGAACATTGATATTCATGGACTAATCACAAACACAAAATAAAATAAAATAAAATAAAATGCAATGCGAAAATCACAAGGTTCATTCTCGACCCCCCCCCCCCCCCCCCAAAAAAAAAAAAAAAAAAACATTTTTTAAATGGTTAAAAAAATCTTAACATTTTTATTTTATTTTTGAGATTTTTTAAAGTTTAATTTTACAAAGTTTTTCAGTCAAATCGGGATAAATTACTAGTATTGATTGAAATGATTTTTATTAACGTTATACATTTTATATGCTGAACGGAATTTTATTTTAGTTATAAAACGTCAAAAATGGCTATCGCTTCATCATATAGGTACTTCTGTTTCTGAAAAAGTAATATTACAGATATTTATGAACAAAAATTGGCTGTTTAACAATATAAAAAAATTAACTCTTTGAACATAATTGTTCTGTTGAAAAAAAAAAAAAAAAAAAAAAAAAAGAAAAAGAAAGAAAGAAAAAGAAACAGGAATACCTCAACATTTATGTTTCACATTTAAAAAAAAAATTTTCAATTTGGTTTTTACAGAGCTGTTCTGGCATATTTTTCATAATGTTGGAACGTGTCGTAAGATCTATATGGGTGATTCTCAAAATAAGGGACAATTTATGTCTTTCGGCATACAAAAAAAATTGAGAGGTTTTCTGTCATGTTTTTATATTTAGATATGTTTGTCTTAATATTATTCATTATTTGCACTCAAGAATTACTCATTTTTTAGTTAAAAACACATTAAAATAACAGAATAAATGTTCAAAATGTCATTAGCATGGATGTCCACAGCAGCTGTGCCTTGTGTATACTAGCATTTTTCAAGAGTTAATATCATGTTTATAAAATAAAACAAATGTTATTCTTTCATTAAATTAATCAAGGAGAGGATTTATCCAATAAATTTCTTTTTAAAAATAAAATTATAGTATATAAAAAAAGAATTAAAGTTTGTCCTCCATATTCTATTTTCAAAACAAGATAATACTATTACAGCTGGTTATTAATCAAAATTTCATTTTCACATATGACAATAGTTTGAAAATATAAAGTTTCTCCATGGCAACAAGTAGCCATTTTATCCCAGCCTGAAAATAGAAGCATGTATTGTATTTTAAGAATATAAGTTGAATATTAGGGGAGTACATCAATTGTATGTCATTAGAATGGATAATAATTTTCATGTTTATTTTATAGTTAAAATTTTTATTTTACTTATTTGCATAGAACTTTTGTGTTTTAAAAAGCCTCAGAAAGGACTATTGCATTGTGATTATATTGTGGCTCATAATCTTATTTAAATTAAAGTTTGTCATTAGCATGGACAAATATCAGTGTCATTAGCATGGTCTTTCTGTCCATGCTAAAGACTCCTATGTGCATAAATGTAACCAGTGCTTATATTGTATCCTTTATAAAGTTTAATTTTACATATAAATTTAGGTATCACATTTATTATCCCTAAAATATGCATAAAATCTGTCAGAAAATCACTAAGACAGCTTCTTGCATTGTTAGTGTCAGAATGTTGCTCATGTAAACAAAGTTTGCTCTTTGGTAATGATTTTATTCTCCTTATATGTATATATGTAAAAATGGAAACCATTTGCTGAAAAGGAAGGCTAATAAATATAGAAAAAAATATTTAAACAGGAAGCAAATAAAAATTTCTTAATATATTTATTCCATGCAATTTGTTTTGTCATTAGCATGGCTCAAAAAATACTAATTACTTTTTTTAAAGTTAATTTTTAAATATTTAGCTTTGCTGACTACATGTAAAGTATACCTAATACTATATTAACAACACCTATTTTTTTTTCAGAAATTTTGCTAACAGTAATTTTTTTAAGATTTCACTTTTGAAATCGTCCCCTATTTTGAGAATCACCCATATATATTTTTCTCGTTATTATTTTGGTTCATGAATCACTCCTAATATATAATTTGACTTTTCCAGAACAGAAATAAATGCAATGCTAAATTTATTTCTATATTAATTAATAATTATTCACTCCCTCACCAAAAATTAAAAAGCAAAAAATTTTAATTAAACATTCATTATTTGACACATTTTTAAATAATTAGTAAGCATATTTAGTGCGTTTAAATTTGAGCATGATTGCGTACGTAAAATATATTTATTGTGCTTTTTAAATACGCAATTAAGGCTACTGTGAAATTCAAATGTGATGCTTTCAGATACATTTTTAGTTCATTTTTATTCGGAAATGCATGATATTGATAGGTGTTCTTACTCAGAAACTGTATGATTATAAAATGTTTTCCATGTTTTGATAAAAGCAGATCGTTAAGGCTGTTCTTAAATCAAAAAGGTCAACTTTGTGACACATGCTTTAATTTATTTTTGTTCGAAAATGCATGAAAATAGTATGTGTTATTGTTCAGAAACTGTCTAATTGCACTCAATCTTCTGTTTTTTTCTAAAACACAATAGATTTTTTATAACAAGCCTTCACAGTTGACACTTTTGAGCACATTTCCCGACGAAAGCAGAAAAACTGGTCGAAAAGCAGGAGAAAAACGAGGGATCACATCATCGAAATAGCTTATAACTGGATAGGTAATTTAATTATCATAAAATGGAAAAATAGGTTCACTTCGAAATCGCTTCCGTAGTCAGGCATTCCAATTTTATATATTTTTGTTAAAAAATGAATTTGTAAATGTGTCAAAACGTTTTGCGCTTGTTGAGCGGAGCAGTTAAGAACACCCTTAAGAAAATACTGTCTCAAAGTTGAAATTTTGCACCGATTTTCAATGACATTATGAATAATTATTTATAATTCCATGGAATTTAATGGTCGAGATACTCTGAGTAAAAAGAAAATCCGGTCGCCAAGTGGCCACATTCGCTTACAATTTGATCAATTTATTTGTCAAAAAATAGAAAACCCGTTTCGATTCCAAATCACTTCAACAATACATGACATTTTATTTATTTATTTTATTTTATTTATTTATTTATTTATTTATTTATTTATTTATTTCTTCTTCTTCTTCTTCTTCTTCTTCTTCTTCTTATTATTATTATTATTATTATTATTATTTTAAGAATCAAAAGGTTTCGTGTTATGGAGTAAGGGACCTCAGAACGTCCGTAAGAAGCGGAGTTTATACTTGTTATCTAGATATTTTTTTAGGATGCTTTTATTATCAAATATGCTAATTTTGATACATAATCAAATAATCATAGACATCGTTTGATTTATAAGATTTAAACTGTTCCCTGGGTTGAAAGATTGAAGATATTTTCTTCTTTTTTTGCTACATAAATATAACATATCTAAAGAAATGCCATTAAAATTTATTTTTTAAGGCTATTATGATGATTATTTAAAAATAATCATGGGTAGTAACCTATTATAAAAAAAAGCGTTTCATTTTAATAGAAGAAAACTATTCAATTTTACTGAACATAAATGTGATAATCGAAACGCTTAATAGTGAACATAAAACATTTAAATACGGGCAAGATTTCTAGACCATTTCTTGTAACTGTAACAACAAAATCCATGGAACAAAATCGATTACATGAATTTTTGCTGCTTACCGTTACAAGAAAAATTCTAGAAATGCCAGATTCCTAGGAAAAGTTTAGTAACGTTTTAACAGTTTATGAAAAATGCATAACTATAATATATATATATATATATATTTGTTATTTCATCATACATGCGTAATCTATATGTTTATGAGCATCTTTCATTTATCTTAGATTTAACAAAATATTACTCCGCTCAAAAAATTTCCAAAGAAAAAAAAAAAAAATAGAAAAAAAAAGAGAGAAAAGAGTTCATCAACATAAAAATCATAAAAACAATGCAAAAAAATAACTTATGAACCTAATTTTTAAACCTTCACATGCCATTCTGACACAAACGCACGACCATAAATGAAAAAATATTAAAAGAGCAAATCCAAACAAAAGATAATTATTACGGAAGGCGAGCTAAAATGCGTAGGGGACACGATTTTAATTAAGAAAAGCTCAAGTGCAGCGTGTAATGCGATAGTCGAGCTTTGTTTCAGGCCCGTTGCACAATCCTTGTCAGGGTCTGTGGGCCTATTGTAATGGCGAATTCATGGGTGAGCTGTGTAGACAGGCGGCAAGCTTTTGTGTTTGGGAAGATTATTCTTGTAGGTGTTAAGATATAAAGTATAGAGAAAGTTATAGGTATTTGAAAGAGAAGTACAAATTAACTGTAATTGTAACTTTCCTGTTTCGAATGATTAGATGCAAAGAATGTTCGCGAAATCGTAGTACTTCAGGTTATGTAATGTGTACAAGAAGACAAAATCAATCTTGTGTTTAATATTTGAATCAGCTTCACTAGCAGTTCTACATTAGATCTAGCTCCAGCAAAATTCACAAAATGTTTATACGAAAAATGAAAAGGAAAAAAGAAAAAAACATATGAAATTTTCTTTAAAATCATGTTTTTTGTGTTTGGAAAGATAATTCTGGTTGCTGTTAAGATATAGGGAACGAATATTCGAAAGAGAAGAACAAATTAAATGTATTTATAACTTTCCTGATTCGAAAGATTAGATGCAAAGAATGGACGTGAAATCGTAGCACTCCAGGTATGTAATGTGTACAAGAAGACGAAACCAATGATGTATTTAATATTCGAACTAGCTTTTGCAATTACTACGTAAGATCCATCTCCACACCAAAACAAATTTCACAAAATATTTATACGAAAAATAAAAGAAAAGGAAGAAAAAACTTATCAACTTTATTTAAAATCACGTTTTTGTGTTTGGAAAGATACTTCTTGTTGCTGATAAGATATGGGGATAAAGAAAGTCGCACAGATTTTTAAAAGAGAGGTATGAATTAACTGTAATTGTAAACTTTCTGGTTCGAATGTTTAGTCTTGCCAGTGGGCTGCTTTTTTTTTTTTTAAATTGGCGTTTCTTGATTGGCACCAGTTTTTTTGAAATTATAAGATTCAACTTTTTTTCTCCTTAATTTATATGTCATTAAAAAAAGGGCGAATTCAGAGGAAATTCAATACCGTTTCAAAAAAGTGGTACCAATCGAAAAAACAGAAATAAAAAAATGTAGTACTCTGATAACACTTCGAATTTTTGGGTGCAAAGAAAGATAACGAAATCTTAGTATATATGTGGCTAGAAGGCACAAACGTTTTTGTATCTTGGTATGCATAGGTATTTGTGATTCCTACACTGGATATTCTAATTCAGTTTTTTCTTTTACAAAAGAAAAAAAATACAAAAAGTTTATAAATAAATAAATAAATAAATATTGTCAATTTTATCTTAAAGTCAAGTTTTTGTGTTTGGAAAGAGGTTATTTCTTGCAGGTAGTAAGATTGGAATAAAATAGTTTATTTGTGTTAATAATCTAATTAAATTCATAGCTACTTTAGTTAAATTTTCGCTTAAAATGTTCAATTAATGTTACATACTATGAATTAAATAAATATTATCAATAAAGTATTAAAGTACTTTATTCTAATCTTTACCATACTGGTATTTATTTTCATTGCATGCTCTAAAAGATACGATTCTTTTAAAATGCCCATAATAGCAATAAAAAAAAGAATTCGCTGCATACAAAATTAACATTCACTCCTATGAAAAAGTGACAATTCACTCCTACCAGGGGTAAAATAACGCACTTCTTTAGCAAGAGTGAATAGTCACTCCTCTGTAAGAGTGATTGCTCACTTCTACCAGGAATGAAAAAATGCAATCCTCTAGCAAAAGTGAATAGTGACTCTTATGAAAGAGTGATTATTGACTCCTTTTTAGAGTGAATATTCACTTGCCAGGAGTGAGTATTCATTCTCTTAGAGAGTCAACGATTCAACTTTTGCTCAGAGTGAATAGGAGTTCTATCACTCTAAAGAGGTTGGGCATATTTTGAGTCTGTGATAGAGGGAGTATTCACTCCTCAAGAGTGAATACTCACTCCTTTTTATTTAGACTGTACATTTTCAGACTCATTTTTAAAAGTAGAAACATGAAACTTGCAGAGGTGATTTTTGAAGGGATGTACAAGATGCCATGTGATTTCATTTTTCGTTATATTAATTAGAATTTGACTTATAAGCAATTATTTTCTCAGTATAACCATATTTTTTCGTTTCCAGATCTCTCGTTTCGGAAAATTCGGTTCAAATCATCAACTTTTTTGCACCATTTTCTGCATTTGTTAAAAAATCTACATGCACGGCACATAGTACACTTTCTAAATATGAGAATGTGCTAGTTTGATGCATTTGAGAGTAAAAGTGAATTAAAAAATAAATCCGAAAATAAGCAGTTTGAATTGGAAAAAACCTTTAAATTTGAGAGTCTTTTTTTAATACCTAAAGCTACATTTTTATGTAAACAAAAGAGCAGTTTGATTTTTTCTATATTGTGTGAAAATACCTGAAGCATTTATATGGCTGAAATGTATGTAGTATTTATGCTTGAATTTAACGTATATGTTTCGAAGAAAAGCTTCAAGTTGCAATAGAAATAGAAAAAAAAAATAGATTGAACGACTGATAGCATGCACGCGCGGAACTAATTCATAAAATTTATCACAATTAAACCATAAAATAGAACTTCGGGAAAAGAAAAACAATGGCACCATTTTTATATAGACGACTAATTAATGTTTAAATCACATCTCCTAGAATATCAGTTATAAAAATTATTAAATATTTTTAAATACTACTTAAAAAATTTTGATCTAGTCTGAATTACCTTCTATCATGCAAAGATTCGATTGATTCAAATTTTAAATCTGAAACCAATTAAACTATAATAACTGTGCAATGGCTAACTTCTGCTTTCACTAAATGAGACATCTGCATTTAAACTTTTCACGACTAATTGATCATTCTCGCGGTAGTTTTTGAGACTTCAGACAGCAAGTAAAAGCATATTTGAGGCTAAAGAAGAGCAAATCTGACAAATGGAAATAGGCCTTCTTTTGATTAAAAACCAGCAGGACGCAAGACGTATCACCTGCCACATTTGTTTAACCCCGCCATTAGCGCTGTCGTCGAGTCTAATTTGTTCTCTGGGATCTCAATTCATCCATCATTTTATACGGGTTCTACCTGCAGAAGAAGTGGTTCTGAGTTCGACCGAAACTTCCTGTAAAATATGTTGCAGAGAAGATGAATGCGCCATTGACATTTCAGAATGTGTAATCAAGGTGATTATAAGTCAAATGTTAAAGAGTGAAACTTGGCACTTTTCAAAACGAATGAGATAAAGAGATTGATAAGGATATAAAAGTCGGAACTAAATTAAGAGGAAAATAGTTCAGTAGATCTAATAAATGTAGAGACCTAATGGAACTGAACACAAACCTAAATAAATTACTTAAATGTATTATGAGTGTTTTCAAATATGTTTATATCTAATGCATGCTCAGAAATATAATATATATCTGCCTATGCATTATGAATCTATAGTGTTCACTGGGATCTCAATGCATCCATAATTTTGGTTCTACCTGCAGAAGAAGTAGAGCTCTGAGTTCGATTGAAACTTCCTGTAAAATATCTTGCAGCGAAAATTAATGCGTCATTGAGATTTCAGAATGTCTAATCAAGGTGATTATAGGTAAAAAGTTAAAGAGTGAGATTTGCACTTTTCAAATGAACTGATCTAAGGAGGCTGAAAAAGATATGAAAATGGTAAATAAACTAGTTCAAAAATAGTCCAGTAGGCCTAATAGAATCAAGTATAAACCTAAATAAATTACTTAAATATATTCTCAATACTTTCAAATATGTTTATATCTAATACATGTTCAGAAATATATTTCATGAAACGGAAATAATGATCATTAATCTTTATGTTTTACATCTTTATATTTAGGAACAGTTCAGGGTAAAAACTCAGACTATTAAAATTGAATTTTTTGTATTTTCCTACTAAATTTAAATTTTAAAATTTAAAAGAAAAATTATGCATTTTTTTTTTCAAAATAGCACAATTTTCTTTCTTTCTTTTTTTTCAAAAACTGAAAGAAGAAAGATTTTTATACTTTTACAGAAAGTTGGAATGCTGCAAATGGAGCCTGCATTCGGTATAAATCAATGCAGCTACAGATTTCTGATGTAATATGTGACCAAATGTAACAACAAAAATATTTTTAAATGCTTGAAGCAATAAAAGAAAAAAAAATGGAGCAGTTATTTTTTAATTAATTTCACTCCTTTCCAAAAGAAGAAGAAAAAAAAGGTCAATTTTTTGCCGTTGATAATTTATGTAACTCCTAAAGGATATAAAATAATTTTTTTTTCCGCAAAGTATTTTAAAACTTATTTATATTTTAAAAATCAGAACTTTAAAATATTCTAACCCGTCAAGTTGCATTTTTTTTTTTTAAGTTACTCACACTTGCCAAAGTATGAATTAAAAGAAAGAATTTGAATGAGTGATATTTTCTTTCATAGAAATGATATTTTGCTAAGATGTATGTCAAAATATTCTGTTAATATAGAGACAATCTTTAATCCTATGAATTAATTTTGAATAGCTAGATTTGGTGAAGACATATAAATACAGAGATAAAGACATGGATGAAAATAGACGAGAATTGTAGCTTTCAAAATCTCTGAAAACACAAATCTGATTACACAAATTTGATTTGACAGGAGGAAATACGTCTGCTGGTTGCACATATCTATAGTTGTATTTGCCCATTTTTACATTCTTATCTTTAAAGGAAGGCTCTATAAGGTATTCTTTAAGGTAAAAATAAAAGTATTCAGACTCCGTCTGTATTTCTAAGTTTTGCTGAAAATTCAAGTGATAGAACTTACTGTGCATTCTATGATATAACAAGGGCTTGCCCATAATCAGAAGTATAGGAAAGTGCAATTTAAGAAAAGTATTAACGCATTTTCTTGGGTGTAATTCCTTACAAAAAGTTTCAAGATATTATGACTGGATATAAATCATGTACATTACATCATTGACAACATTTAAATATTAAAAAAAAAATTAAAAAAAAATGAAAATTCTCGCCGATTATTCAATTAAAATTTATAGTCCTGTAATAATAATTATATTCATCATCAAATAAAGTTTCAAGCCTATTCTGCTAATGCAAAGTGCAAAATTTAAGATAAAATTAGGTTTGATCTCAATCATAGCCAATAGTAATAAAAAAATAACATCTTTCCAACAATTAAATTCATTAATCTAAAACTTGTAGTTGGGGATGATAAATCTGACACACAGCAGCGTTACACAGCCCAGAACCCATACTCTATAGATAATGGGACTATCCCCCCCTCCCTCTGGCATCGGCAATTACACCTAACCTGCAAAGAAATACACCTTCAAAAATTCGATAAAACAAGTGGAAACTGTTTACGACAAGAATTACACATCCCTGAGAAAACACAGGACGCTAGCATTTGGATTCGATATCCTAACACAATATCTTACAGCATTCAGAGATTAAAGAATAGAGTTTGGGTAAAGGCGGGGGAAGAATTGTTTTGGGAGCTCCTAGACCAGCGATAATTCGCATTAAGAATGTAATCCATCAAGTGCAGCCCCCCTCCTGCAGACGAATAAATCATGAGTACAACCCTCAGGGTCCCACGTTGCATGAAAAAAATGGAAAATTTTTGGAAATAGGAAGGATTAATAGCGTAAACACGCAAAGTGTTCTATCTTATCGTGGATTGTCTAGTGCGTTTCGGGTACATCGATTAGTTTTACATTTTGTAGGCCACCTTTTTTTTTCTTCTTTTTCAAAAAATATATCTAGAGAATAAAGGGGAAAGTATTGATTTTTTGTAATGCGTTTGTTGGGAGATCCAATGTGTATATAATACGGAGTTTTTGATTTATGTCCTTGGTACAGTGTTTTGACACAAATAAGAAAAATGAGGTAAGGAAAATGAGGAAATGAGATGAAAATAATTTCTGAGATATATTTTCGATTTATTTATGCAATAATGGTTGAAATATAAAATTTCATAAGTGGCTGTATGATTTTGAAATATGGAACGAATCTCAGAGAAATAATCATTGTAATAATAATGAAATGCAGTTAAAAATAGTTATTCAGAGTTATAAGCATTTGTTTTTATTAAACATTTTTTTATATAGAAAAATAATACATATCATCATCATCAACGTCATCATTATCATCATAAAAACAAATAAAAAACAACAACAGCAGACTTTTTAATCCACTGCTGGATTTAAGTCTCCCATTCACTTTTTTCTTTATTTCCTGTATAATTTTTTGGACATCCAATTAACTCCATGCTCTTTCCTGACTATGATGCTCCATCTTACCTGCTGTTGTCTTCTTTATCGTTTGAGATTTCTGGCATATTACTGCAGGCTGTTTATACTCAATCTATTGTCTGGTCTTTATGCAATGTGCCTAGTCCATTTCCTTTTTTTTTTCTGTTTATATACACTATATAGTCATTTATCTCTGAAAGCTTTCAAAGTTAGATATTTTATCCTATTTATCAACGATGAATTTATCAGAAGGACAACTAGGGAGCCAACAAAAAATATGTTTGGGATCATCCTGTAAAATAAAATACACGAAATGATCTATCGTTATAGCTTACAAATGACTAAATATTATTCAATATATGCATTCATTTGTGTAAGATTAACAGATATACTCATAGAAATATATCGATTTTTCTTAAAAAAAAAAAAAAAAAAAAATCATTTTTCTCCGTGTATGATGCAAATTTTTTTATGAAATTAACGCCTGATCCAAAAAATTGGATAAAATGCATTAGAAATAATATATTGCAATTAGAATGTAAATAAATTAAATATGTGAAGAAATATGAACAGCTGTATGAAATATTTTTTTATCTGCGCATGCGGGAACGATAGCGAAATATTTTTATATATGATTTAAAAGTCCTCTCTGTGGAGGAACTAATAAAAAAGTACATTCAAATATCATTAAAATATAGAAAGATATTGATACTGGAATGAACTCATTTTCATTTTTAGTTGTCCTCTGAAAACAGCTAAATGATAAGAGGTTTTCCATAAACTGTCTTTTATATTTTATTATTATTATTAAAAAATAAATTATCGATACTTTAATAAAATAAACGTAATGATCTAACGTAAAATAAAGTTCGATCGCAATGAAATTCATCGATGTTATTCTTTTACCATTAAGGTAAGTTTGGTATTGAAAATGAACTGTATAACATTTCCGGTTTATTTACAGATATACTCAAAAGAATACCATTATATTATGCGGTCTATGGGGAAAAATCGTTTGCGGAACATTTTATTTTTGCCACACGATTTTAAACATACTTAAATTGAAATATATCATTGAAGTTTACTACGGCGCTTATTATAGAATATGATGTATTGTATATATACTTATGATTCATTTACAAGGACACACAAAAGAATATGGCTACAGAAGGAATTTAACTATGATGTTTATGAATAATAAGTACTGGAACTGCGTTTTCAGTTGTTGTACAAGTTTTTAAACTGATCTATTTTTTTTTTAAGTATTTGCGTAAATTATACTGATTATATCCAGAACTGCGCAAAAAAATCTCAAGTACAGTTCCGTTTATTTGCGGAATTTTTCAAATGTGCGCAATTCGTCTCACTGAATTAATTTTTAACATACCACGTAGTAAGTATATAAATCCATAGACCATAATACAAGGCATCACAAAATAAATAAATGAAAACAAGTTGGAAATTGCACGTGAAGCGTAGCAAATGAGGTGCGTTCGTACGATAACGAAGTTTTAAAAATATTACTCTCATATATCAATCTCATAAAATTGTAAATAGTGAATTACAATTAAAACGCTCGTCAAACAATGTTCTCCCTATACCATTATGTAACGGAATACTTTTGTGTTGCCTTGTAAATCAATAACAAATGTTCTTTGCACCGCAAATTATGTAAAATGTATATTATAATATGTACTTTATAGTTGTGTATAAATTTTATTAAGTTCGAATGAGTGTAACTCATTTGAATGCATTTGAAACATTTTTCCCCATTGAACGTAATGTAACGGAATCCTTTTGATTGTCCCTGTAATTGATCTATGCATCCGATTTTCATAAAATTTGAAATAACTCGACAAAATTATGTAATAATTATGTATTTTAAATTTCAAACGTATAAAATACATTTGAATCTTTTTCCCCATTGACCCCATTGTAATTGGATACTTTTGATTGCCTCTGTAATTGATCTATGCACCCGATTATCAAAAAATTTGAAATAACTCGACAAAATTATGTAATAATTATGTATTTTAAATTTCAAACGATTAAAATGCATTTGAAACTTTTTTCCCCGTTGACCGTAATGTAATGGAAAACTTTTGATTGACCCTGAAATTGATCTATGCATCCGATTTTCATAAAATTTGAAATGACTCGACAAAATTAGGTAATAATTATGTATTTTAAATTTCAAACGATTCGGTTGGGTAGTTTTTGCGTTGTTATATGCGGACAGACAGACGGACGGACGGACAGACAGACGGACGGACAGACGGACGGACTGAACGACCAGTATAGGTGCTACGTATTTACATCATTACGAACGCACCTAAAAAGAATAAATTATCCGACTTGATTGTACGTTTGGAAATTGTTTATTTAGACATAATATTTCACCTTAATATATTGTGAAGTTTCATTACAGTATATTAAGTGTGTTGGAAAATGTTATATAATATATATTAAATGCATAATTTTTCACTCTTGTTTTTTTTTTTTTTTCTATATGCTTTAATGACTAAAAGACATTTTTTGGTTAGTTCAGTAAAATGCTTTATGTGAAAATCAAAAACAAAAATCATAAATATAAATAAATTACACCATTTGCGAGATTACTTGGTTAAAATGTTGAATTGTTGATGCATATGCAAGAATTAAAATTTATTATTATATATATATATATATATTTATATTTACATATTATTTATTTATTTATTTATTATTATTTTATATATTTATTTTTCTTTAAAATTTCAGAATAATTTATAAGCTAATAACAACAAAGTGAAATTAGTAATCTATAGGAAAACATTCATTAAAAAACTTTTCTTTTAGCGAATCTACAATGAAAAATTAAATACATTATTTCAGTAATTAATTTAAATAATGTTTCAATTATGCAACAAATTCTGTAATTGAAAATCAATTTTCTGTTAATTGAAAAAAACAAATGTTTTGATAACTAAACGATAATTTTTTTCCTTTTAATTCCGCAAATTATTTTAAGCGAAAGTCAAAAGCAAAAATCATTTTAAATGTAAATAAAATATATTATTTGTGAGAATAATTGCTAAAAATATGAAACGTATACACGTATTAAAATTTATTGGTTATGATATACATATTAAGAATATTATATAATTTTAAAGAATGTTTTTCTTTAGAATAATTTATAACTTAAAAATAACTTAATGAATTTATTTTTCAAGAAAAAAAAATAAATTGTTTTAAAAACCCTTTTTTTAGAGAATTTGCAATGAAAAACCAAGTAAACAATTTCAGTAATTAATTTAAACAATGCTTCAATTACACAACAAACTCTGTATAATTGAAAAACAATTTTTTTAATTGAAAAAGAAAATTATTACACACTTATACACGTATTAAAATTTATTAGTTAGGGTAAATAAATTTTTTCTTTAAAATTTCAGAATAATATTTAACTTAAAAACAAACAAATGAATTTATTAATCTAGAAAAAAATTGTTTTAAAAACCCTTTCTTTCAAAGAATCTACAATAAAAAAACAAATAAACTATTCCAGTAATTAATTTGAACAATATTTCAATTACGCAACAAAGTCTGTAATTGAAAAACAATTTTCTGTTTAATTGAAAAAAAAAAATGTTTTGATAACTAAAAGATAATTATTTTTTTCCTTTTAATTCCGCAAATTATTTTAAGCGAAAGTCAAAAACAAAAATCATTATAAATGTAAATAAAATATACTATTTGCGAGAATACTTGGTTAAAAACTTTGCACTAGTTGCTGATTCAGGCGGAAGAAAAAAAGGAGATAAGATAAAAATAAAACGGAACGCATTTTTCTTTCAAAGAACAGTGAGAAAATGCTGCTTCTCTTTACGTTTCCTTTTGTTTTTCTGTAATTGCGCTGGATCCCTAATGAGAGCTTTCGTTTAGAGCAAAACTTTAATGAAAGACTGCAGTTGAAACGGTAATTATTTAAAACGGCGGTCTCTAAAGGGGAACGGGTAAAAATATCGTAGGAAATCGTTTAAGAACGGAGATGTTCGCTATTTTTATGTTTATTTGTTTTGCGGTATTTTTCGCTAGAGTTCAAAAATATTTTTATAAATTTTTTTTTTCATATTTTGTGAAAGTTTAAATTGCAATTGAATAATACTTTTTATTTTCTTTCTCTATTGCTGTCAAAATATTAAATAAATAAATAAATGAGGGGCTTAGAATCATACACTTATATTATACTTATTCTTAGCTTCAGACATAGGTGTTTTAAAAAAGATTTAAAATCGACTTTAGAAATACTTTTTTTCCCCCCACATTCCATAAAAGTGTAAATTTGTTGATCGCAGTATAGATCCCGATTTGCTTTTTGTTTTTTGAATTATTCTTAATTTTTTTCAATTTTTCGCCTATTATTTTTAAATTTTTCGTTTAAGTTTTCATTTTAAAAAATAAGCAATCTACAACTAATGTTCAGCAATTAAGGGTGTTCTTAAATCAAAAAGGGCAAATTTGTGACACATGCATTAATTTATTTTTGTTCGGAAATGCATGAAATTAGCAGGTGTTGTTATTCAGAAACTGTCTAATTGCACTCATTCTTTTGTTTTTTAAAAAACACAATATATTTTTCATAACAAGCCTTTAAAGTTGATACTTTTGAGCATATTTCCCGACGAAAGCAGAAAAACCGGTCGAAAAGGAGGTGAAAAACGGGTGACTGCGTCATCGAAATAGCTTATAACTCAATAAGTAATTTATTTAATTATCATAAAATGGAAAAATAAGTTCAATTCGAAATCGCTTTCATAGTCAGGCATTAAAATTTTGTAACTTTCTGTTAAAAAATGAATTTGTAAATGTGTCAAAACGTTTTTCGCTTGTTGAGCGGGTCAGTTAAGAACACCCTTAAGGCTGTCCTCAAATACAAACTGGTTACTTACTGACTCGGAGTGCTAATGTAAAATGCTTAAATTCGGTGCAGTGTTTTCATTAATGCCTTAACTCTCCAAATTGTACGAGATCATTATGATCCCTCGAAATTACTCTCGAATATATGATGCGTAATTATTGGGTAGAACACTTTATTAAATAAATGTAAAGAAACGCAATATTAATATTAAATAATTAATTTTCTTAATAACGATTTAAAAAAAATTTTAATTTTTTAATTTCATCATTATTACTAAATCCATGGTAATATGCAGTAATTATGTTATAGATGATGCAGAAAAGTTGCTTAACTTTATAAATTTAGGTATGTTGGCGTAATTTAAGGATCCTCTCCCGGCTATAGAAGATAGTCGCGAGCTAATGCTATTCCTATAGGAAAGTTATTTTCTAATAACTCGTTTGCATTTCGTTAATTTTAATTTTTTTTTCTGCCTTGGATAGGCGAGGTTCCTCTCTATATCGTTTCTTTTTTACTTTTACGATTTTGGTTGCAGATATTTTTTTTTTTATAAAGTTAGTTTCACTTTCAAAACCGGTTCTGAAAACGAAAGTTTCATTTTAAAATTATCTGCAACCGAAATCGAAAAAAAAAAAAAAAAAAAAAAAAATAGCGATGTGCAGAGGAACCTTAACCAATGCAAAAAAGAAAAATAAACTAAAATATCAAAATGAAAACATGTTACTAGATAATAACCTTCCCATAGGAATAGCATTAGCTCACGAGTGTCTTTGCTTGCAGGGACAGGAGCGTAGTACAGAACACAATATCGTACATATTCATGTATAAGTAGAGGAATTCATGACAATTTTCAGAAAGCAAATTAGGGGAAGTGGCGACTTATACACCAGTCAATTAAAAAAGAAAAAGAACTTCGAATACTGTAAAATTCTGGCTTATTATGTGTATGTATAATAAAATAATGCATAAAATATATAAATAATAATAATTTATCGTTAAAAAATTCTTCAATGATGTATTCTTAATAATTTACTATTTTTTGACACTATCAAGTGACACCTTTGGTTTGTTTTTGTGTAAATTCGAAGTAAAAAAGTTAGGGGGTCGACTAATACGCGAGTTTTTCATTTTTTGCAAAATTTGCATTCGAAAGCAAGAAGGTCAATTTATACATGAATATGTACGGTTTTCTCCTCTATTTCTGCTTAATAACATTGATTGTTCCCCTTTTTTCGGTAACTCCACTGTTTAAAATCTGTAGCAAACTGTCTAGTCATTTGATCATTTTTTATGATAATAGTTACATGAGACCACAATATACAAGGCGTATCTAACAACTCAGATAAATACACAAATAAAACACATAAATAACACAAATCGAAAAAGAAAATAATAATCTCTCGGCACTTGTACTTTACAAGTTACAAATGTTACAAATATGCTGCATGAAACGCATGTTATTCTGAAATTTTAGTTTATATTAATAAAATTGTAAATTTCATATAATGTATGAATTTTTATAAATTCATAAATACAGTGTCTCACATAAGTGATGGGACACTTGTGCTTTACAAAAGGAAACTAATCAAATGAATTTAAAAAAAACATGTATACATTTTTTTGTGGGTGTGTTTCATACTTAAATTTAGTAAAGATTATTACATAACATACATTTTGTCAAAATATTAAAATATTAATTTAATAAAAATACAAATGTTTAGAACGGAGCAAAAAATAGCTCACATAAGTGATGGGACACCATTATATACGCAACAAAAATCGTCTGAAATAAGCAATAAAAATATTTTTTGAGGTTTTATTTTTACTTAAAAGCAACTGGCAATAATTTATAAAATCGTCTGCAGTATTTCTCTCCAGTTTGTTTTGGAATTTTTGTGTTTTTTAGCTCTGTGTAGCCATGAATGCTAAACGAAAAGAAACTTCGCCTGAAATTCGAAAATTAGTTATTAATTTGCATATTGAACGTGGAAAATATATTAGAAACACTGCTGAAACAGTTAACTTGAGTTGTTCATCAGTTTTCAATATCATTAAACGATATAAAAAGAATCATATGATTCAAGATAAAAGAAGACCTGGCCGACCATCAAAGCTATTCAATGGAATAAAGAGAATTATCGTTCGAAATATTAAAAAAAATCCAAGAAATAGTGCTTCAAAAGTTGCTGCTGATTTACAAGCATTATATGGAATAATTGTTAATCCTGAGACTATTAGAAGGGTAATTCGATCTGCTGGATATCACGGTAGAGTAGCCAGGAAAAAATTCTTCGTTAGTGAAAAGAATAGAAAACTCAGACTAGCTTTCGCAAAATCCAACATAAATAAGAATTCTGATTACTGGAATAAAGTTATATTTGCTGATGAGAGTAAATTTAATATATTTGGTTCTGACGGTAGAATCTTGGTGTGGAGAAAACCCAGGAAAGAATTTCGCAAACAGAACTTGGTACCAACAGTAAAACATGGTGGAGGAGGAGTTATGGTATGGGAGTGTATGTCGTCCCCTGGAGTTGGTAATCTTGTTTTTATTGACAGTATAACGGATCAGTACAAGTATATTGATATTTTAAAGCAAAATTTGAAATCTTCAGCACGAAAATTGAACCTTTATAACGATTTTAAATTCTACCACGACAATGATCCCAAGCACACTGCTCTGAACGTTAGACTCTGGCTGCTATATAACTGTCCTGAAATAATAAAAACACCACCACAATCTCCAGACTTAAATCCCATAGAGAATATTTGGCAAGAATTGGAATCAAGAATTCGCAAACACACCATTTCTTCAAAACAACAACTAAAATTGGTGCTTCAAGAAGAATGGGGTAAAATCACTCCAGAAATCACAAAAAAATTAGTCGAATCCATCCCAAAAAGATTAAATAATGTTTTAAAAGTAAAAGGAAATCCAACAAAATATTAAAACCTTTTAAAAAGTAAAATTTTTGGATAAATATTTGATGGAAAAGTAAGTGTCCCATCACTTATGTGAGCCATTTTTTTGCTCCGTTCTGAACAATTATATTTTTACTAAATTAATATTTTAATATTTTGACAAAATGTATGTTATGTAATAATTGTTACTAACTTTAAATATGAAACACACCCAAAAAGTTTTTACACATGTTTGTTTATTTACTTTATTGCAGTTTCTTTTTATAAAGCACAAGTGTCCCATCACTTTTGTGAGACACTGTAGCTCATCATTAAAATTTGTTCATTTTCGTTAGAAAATAAATCAATTCTTTACAAACTATTGGAGCTGGCTTTTAAGAAATCTCGTCGATACTCCTTGAGTTACATTTTATCAATTACAGACAATAACTATTATAAATCATATATTATTTTACTTTTCCTGTATTATAGTTATACGTTGTCAATCTAAATCAATTATTTTAACTAATATTTTATGTCGAAAACATATTTCTAAGATTCAGTTTTTAAAAGCGATACATTTTTTTCATACGTATTTCATTTATTGTACATGAGAACTTAGTTTTTCTTCATTTTTTTTTCGTTGTTACAAGGATAAATATTTTTAATCACGCAATGTTAAAAATGAGTACTTAAACAGTAAAGCAAAAGCAAAACGTTAAGATATTCTTGAACATTCATATAAATTTGTTAACATATAGAACGAGGACGTTAACTTGTATTCCTGCAAGATTCAGGAAATTTCTTTTATAATAGAATTCGGATTTTGTTCCAGAGAAACTAGGGTTGTAGTTAATAGTATAAAAGAAAAGGAAGGACAGCAAGTAATTTATTTTCTGTACTAATGAAATATTTCTTTCTTTATATGTAGAGGTCAAAGTTTCATGTTATATAACTGTAATGGGAGTACTCTGTCTGATAATTATGAGATTATATTTAATAAATTTGAAATTTAGCAGTTTTTTAACCCCTTGACCGCCAAGAAAAAGAGCAAAATTGCAATGTTGTTTTCTCTGTAACTTTTTTAAATGTTAAAAACGATTTAAAGATTAAGAATTGAACTTATTTGAATATGTGGCACTTATTTTAAAGGAAATAAATTCAGATTTTTTAAAGTATTTGCATACTTTTGGAAGGAATTTTTCGAAATTTGCTCTTGTTATCCATTTTTTATAATAACATTTATTTTAAAAATTTGAAAAATATATAAAAATCTCAGCAATTACACAGAAGTAATATTTTTAAAGCGAAAAATAGTCAAAAGTATGTCAAAAAATGACATTTTCCCAAAACGTGATGCCTCAAATATAAAAAAATGCAATTGACGTTTCGTATAAATGGCATAGTAAGCAGAATAACTTTCTCTTAGGACTTTGATTACACACACTTAATAATCGCATCTCGATCTCAGATGATATGGCAGTTAAAGTACTAATGTAATGAAAAATTCGCAAAATTTGTCTCAAGTTTGTCATTTATATCAGTGTAAATATAAAACTACTTAATATATTATCATGAGTGTAGTCTATATTCCCTCAAAATACATTCGTAAAAGAAGTAAAGAAAATTTCGTCGTATTTCAGGCATATTTTTTTTTTTTTTTTTTTTAGAATGTTTTGCCTTTAGTAAAAATCTCAAATACTTCATTTTAAGAAAAACTTTAAAATAAAATTCAAAATCTGTAATAGATGTAATTTTAAACGTCTGTAATTCGGGTACTATGTTAAATACAGACAAAATTTAAGCAGATTTCGATAGATAAAATATTCAATTTTAATACATATTATTGCAAAAAATGAAATATGGATATTTTGATCGAAACTAAGTTTTAAAGGTATTCGGATACTTTAAATTTAACAAAAACTTGAAATATTTTTTATAGAATATGATCGATTCCTTAAACGTTTAAGTTACAAAATGTCGAGAAACAGTAATTGAAAATACTCTTAAATTATTATTACATATAAATATACTTTTTCATATACTTATTATTTCAATTTTAAGCTTGACAACTAATTTATCAAAAATGTTTTTAATGCAAAAATTAAGTAATTCATACAAACATTAATTAAAAATACATTTGAAATCGTAAATTTAAAATTAATTAAAATTTATGTTCACATTTTCTTTTCGTCAATTATTTCTTTTTCACTTTGCGCCCCTTCTCCCTCCCTTTATTTAACATTCAATCAAGAACCGAATTAACTAAATTTTGTACATGAACTCCCTGAAATAAATAAATACCTTAAAATACACTGTAAAAATGTCATTGAATATTAGTTGCATTCTATGAAAATACACTGTTAAAAATAAATCTGTGAATTATTCACGGTGAAACTACTGGCAGCAATGTAGCGGAACATTTTACCGTTCCGTTAGTAGATTTTCCGTTTTGGGAAATAAAAGAAAGGAAAACTCCGTTTGAAGAAGCAGTAACTTTCTGTTTCAAAGTTTGATTTTTAATGATAATAATTTAATATAATTTTTAAAATTAATGAATCGATTAATTGTCAATGAATTAGAAATTTCCGAGTGATTTTAAGCTGCTATATCATTTTACTCAATTTAATTAATTATTATTATTATTATTATTATTACTTTTTTTTTGTATAATTTCCCTCAAGCCGTCCTGATGATCGAACGCGACGCCTTTTGATAGCGGAACAAATCTGTACTGCTTGAGCCAAAGCTGCTTATGCCGGATTGTACAAAGTATGTCTTTTATGAGTTAGTGGGGAAATCTGTTCTGCTTTTTAAAAACTTCCTTTCAAATATATTCGTTAGAATATTTGTAAACGGTTTATTTTATTGATCAGACTGATGCACAATATTTATTATTTTTCTAATGTATTTTAATTTCTTAACTAATTTAAATTTTAAAAAAATCACTGTTTAAAATCAGTTTTTTTTTTAATGAATGAATGAATGAATGAATGAAAAAAAATGTATTCATTTTTTACAAAAATAATTTTATAGACAATTTTTTTAAATTGTCGCACACTTTTTATTTATTTATTGATTTTTTTTTAAACAGTGTAGGTATATCTTAAAATACTTTTATACTTACAATACATAAATATCAAGTAAAGAATACTTGATGCGTAATACAGTAATTTTCTAATAATGTGGTTCATTAATTCTCTGCTCAACAATACGAAACTTTATTCATAACTTCGAGACTTTATTTCATAAGAAAAAATATTAATCTTAAATAATATATATATATATATATATATATATATATATATATATATATATATATATATATATATATATATATATATTGTGTGTGTGTGTGTGTGTGTGTTAGAATAGTCCACTTTAAAAAAATCGAATTGTGTGAGTTTAATATAAAATTTACTTTATGACTTCATTTTATTCATAATATCACTATATGAAAATAGGTATGTAAGAATGGCTTACTTTTATATTCTTTCTGACTGAAAATCCAAAAATTTGGTTGCATTTCTTAATTATGTCTATATTTGCATTGGGATGATATATTAAATTATTTTCCCCAAAGGCATGTTTAGCTATGACACACACACATTAACTTTTAGATGAGAAAATAGCATTTAATCTAGACTAAATTTGGAGAAAAAAGAAAAAGAAACATGCTCCAATTTGTATCAGTTACATACTACACCCTGAAAATATAGAAAAAAAAATTATAAATATCAAATATGTAGAAAATCAAACTTATTAGTTCTTTGAATAGTAAATAGTTTGTTAAATAAAAAAACAGTCATAAATGTTCTGAAATCTCTATTGTATTATGAAATGATATTGTGTTGTTAACTGTGATGCATTGAAATGATCTTTTAATTACTTTGAGGATTTGTATCAGTTATTTCATAAAATACAAACTTTTATTTCACAAAATTGCAGTTGAGATTTATGATTATAAATATTTCTCATCAATTTTGATTCGATAATATTTTCCATAATGTGTCTGCATCATTTTTTTTTTTTTTTTTTTTTTTTTTTTTACACGATAACAAGAAGCAAATATAATTCTTTATTTCTAATTTTTGTTCTTCGTCAACAACTTTTGAACGCCCCTGCTCCACTTGTACAACTGTTGTCTCATAAATTTGAAAAACATCTTATAGTTGGATAATGCTGCCACCTATAAACATATTTAGAAACAGTTTATTACTAATTTCTGTTTACGATAGATGGTTACGGGAATTAGCTCTGAAAAAATCAGGGAAGGGATGAAATAATGCTAGGATTTTAAATGCTGAAGTATTTTTTTTATTTGCTATGCATCATAATAGTAAATATAAAAAAATATTACCAATCTTAAATAAATACTGTATACATGCATATATAAAAAATATAACTTACGTACCAGGAAAAAAAAAAAAGTTTTAAAATAAATCAAAACTTTTGTGCTATAACTTTCTGGCATAAACAAATCTTTATTTTCCGCAATTTTATTGTATATACACCCCTAAATTCCTTAAAGAAATGAATGCTGCAGAAAAAAGTTGAACAAGATAAACTTTAAATTCCTGCATCTCAAACATTTGATAGGATTTGAGAAAATATTATACATGTACCGACATTCTCATGTTTTTCGTTACCTATAAAGGTATACACTATTGCACAAAACAAGACTTATCGAAATAAAAAAGGGGAGAAGTATGATAGGATTTCTAATGATGAAGCACTTTTAAATTTGCTATATATCATAATAATAAATTTAAAAAATATTAGCAATCTTAAATAAATTCTGTATACAAGCATGCATAAATAATGTATGTTTATACAGTACCAGGAAGTAAAAAAAAAGTTTCAAAACAAACCCGGACTTTTATATTGTAATTTTCTTTCAGAAATAAATCTTTATTTTCAAAAATTTTATTATATGTCCACCTCTATATTCCTTAAAGAGATAAATAAGGCACAAGCAAAGTTGAACAAGATAAACTTTAAATTCCTTCATCTCATGCATTTCATAGAATTTGACAAAACACAATACATGAACCAACGTTCTTGTGTTTCTCGTCACCTGTAAAGTCAAGTCATATGCCATTCAACACAATAAAAATTTTCGAATTAAAATTCGGTTTACAGTAGATAGTTACATGAGTTAGATTGGAATCATCACTGAAGGGCTGAAATAATGTTACGATTTGAAATGATGCCGCATTTTACTATTTTCAATGCATCATAATAGTGAATATGAGAAATATTACCAATGTTAAATAAATACTGTATACGTATATACATACTCTCTTACCTCAGCCACAAATTAACTCAAGTTGATCCTAAATCCCCTCATCTCACGAATTTAATACCAGCTTCTCTGAAAGAGTTGAAACAACTCGAGTGAATGAGTTGTTTTTAAGCAATGTAAATCAAGATGAGTAATTTAAATAAGCAATTTAAATCAAGAAGAATGAAACAGTTAAAAAATATTTCATTCATAATCCGATAATTACAACTCTATCCTGAGAAGTCAAATCAACTCTTTCATTTTAAGAGTGTACATAATCTATACTTACACACACTAATTAGAAATAAAAAAAGTTCCAAAACAAAACAAAACTTTTAAGCTAGAATTTTCTTTTAGAAATGAATCTTTATTTACTGCAATTTGTCCACCCCTGAATTCCTTAAGGGTGCATTCGAAAAAACGCTTTTCCACCTTCAACAGCTCGAAATTTTCCGATACAATTTCAGACATATTTTTAAAAGTAGAAACGTGAAACTTACTGAGGGTATTTCTGAAGAGATGTACAAGGTGCCGTGTGATGTATTTTTACGCTCAAATCATTAGAATTTGATTTATAAACAATTATTTTCTCAGTATGACCCTTTTTTTCGTTCACAGATCTCCCGCTAGGGGAAAATCTGTTTAAAATACCGTTTTTGATTGCTTTTTTTGCAATATTTTCTGCATTTATCAGAGAATCGATGATTACGGCACCTTGTGTACTTTCTAAATAAGACAATTTGCCAGTTTGATGCATATGAAAGTAAGAATGAAGTCAAAAATAAATCGGAAAATAAGCAGTTTGAATCGAAAAAGCAAAGTTGAACAAGATAAACTTTAAATTCCGGCATCTCATACATTTGATAGGCCTTGACAAAACACAATACACGAACCGAATGTTCTCATGCTTATCTTTACCTGTAAAGCTACCCACCATTGCACAAAACAAAAATTCTGGATATGAAATTGGTTTACAATAGATAGTTACACGAGTTAGCTCGGAATCATCAGGGAAGATGTGAAATAATGTTAGGATTTTAAATGATGAAGCACTTTTCAATTTGCTTTGCATCATAATAGTAAAAATCATAAATAATAAAAAACTTAAGTAAATAATATATACATTTAATAAGTATATAATGTATACTTATAATACTAAGAATTAAAAAAGTTTTAAAACAACCCCAAACTTTTTATATTCTAATTTTCTTTTAGAAATGAATCTTTATTTTCCGCAATTTTATTACATACCCACCCCTAAATTCCTTAAAGAGATGAATACCGCACAAGCAAAGTTGAACAAGATAAACTTTAAATTCCTGCATCTCATACATTTGATAGGCCTTGACAAAACACAATACGTGTACCACCGTTCTCATGTTTCTCGTCACCCGTCAAGCTTGCACACCGTTGCACAAAACTAAACCCCCAGAAGCTGGCCTTTATTAAATTGTTTTATCAACTGCTTCTGCGAGATAATCATGGAGTATGCGTTTTATATTAGGTTTTACTGCGCTTCATATTAAATTATGAGCGGGCAAAGAAGACATGAGCTGTAACTCACTGTTCCAGCATAGGGGAATTTTCTAAAATTTGATTGCAGTAATTTTTATTGTAGGTAGGTTTTTTCATGCATAAAACAGGGGGAAAAATGAATATTGCTACTGTGTTTTTCATTAATATTTATCTATTAGCTAATTTAACTACATATAAAAACAAATGGGATTGCGAATTTATTATTTCTAGTAACATGTTGCATTTTATTTCTCTGGGCGTGAAAGAGCATTTTTTTAGCATAAGAAAGGGAAAAATTGCATAAATAAATTTAGTTATTTGCCTATATCAACATATCCATAAACAAATCACATTTTTTTTTTTCTGAATATACTTCTGATTGGATTTATTTTAAAAATTTATAAAAAAATGTGCAGAAATCAATATTACTGTGAAATATATTTGTATCTCTTACAAAAATATTATATACTTATTTAACAATATTAAAAACATTTAATATTACTACTATTGTTATATAAATGTCTCCATTGATATAATTTTTGAAACACTATTTTGAATTAATGAATTATTGTACTCCCCTAAATTGTATCAAAACTTCATTTACTATAACTAATCATTTTTGATGCAGTTTTATTTATATTATTAAATGACTGTTCATTTATTATTTTGAAAGATTCTACAGAGAGCGATAATGTATTTAATTTTTTAACAATTAAAAACGTGCAAAACAAGTAGTATTAATATTTAAATGCATTCACTAAATTGAAACAGCATTCGAAAAGAATCATTATTATGTTTTCAAATCTTCCCTCTTATGTTCTAGCATCCATTCTAAACTTTTTTGAAATCAAAAATATAATGATTTATTTTTGGTTCAGTTTATTTTAATTACTAATTATTAATTTATTATTAATTTATTTCGGTTAGATTATTTACAAAATATGTAAATATATTTTGATTTTAACAGTAAAATCCTGCACCATTACTTCTGGATTTTTTAAATTCTTCCAATTCAACATTTTCACGTATAATTTTTGTAATATTTTTCTAGTGACGAATTTTAATGTTACTAACTTCTACTTCGATTAAATCCACAGCAACCTTAATTTAGATGCTTCTTCCAGCGAGTGGCGGTTCCCTTTCGGACAAGCAGTGATGGATGAGGTGGCCCTGATTGGCCCCTGTTCCGGGAGGGGGCCAATATTATTCCCCACCTTTTCTCAATACCCCCTGAGACCCGCTGTTACTTTGGAGGCCTTGTTTTTTATGAAGGACCTGAAAAGAGAAGGAAAACTTGCTGAGAAAAGTAAGAAAAAGAGAGTTCTGCATCTCTCCAGATGTATTGGGCGTTGACCATCAGTATACTTGATTGACAGCTGCGTGTATATATTTATATATTTTTTATCGAATATTTTTCTATCTCCTGTTCATAAATTATGTCTTATGTCGGTAAATTTTTAATCCAGAGTTTGCAATTTTTTTTCGAAACGAAGTAATATTTTGTTTAATGGAAACATTTAACCATGATTAATTTCAAAAGCGTAAATGTTATTTATGTAATAAAGTAATAGAATTTGTTCTGCTGAATTACCTTATATTTCTAAATGATATATATGTATATTTATTTCCAGTGTATAATTTTTATTATTATAATGGGTGAATTTGTTTTTCTGGTAAGTTTTAAGTCATGGATTTTTTTTTTTGTTTTTTCTTTTTCATTTCACTTGTTCATTAATCTTTTTTTTTTTTTTTTTTTTTTTTTTTTTTTTTTTTTTTTAACTATTTTGGTCTTCAGATATGTTATCAGGTGCTTATTGTCTTTTTAAATATATTGCTGACAAAACTCGGCGAAATAACATATCTTTTCTATGAATTAGCATGCATAGAGCCTCTGAAGAGTCTGTATGCTATTCACACTCACAGATATATGGTTTCTGCATTTTTGTTTATCCTATTTGTTTACTTTTCTGTTTATTTACTATGTTACTATTATCTTATGTTATTCATATATTTGTGATTTCATATATTTGTGATATTTGGTTGTGTGTGTATATATATATACACACACATACACTATGTACATACATAATAGTATTAAATGTAATTCATATAACATGCAATAGATTGGTCAACTAGAAACACAACTGATAAACGTATGAATGGATGTCGTTCTACAGTCAGAAATTATAAATGCTCTCGCAACCCCTCTAAATTCTAATGTTGAGTATACACACTAATAAAGAATACTACTGCCCAGTTAAATTGATGGCATTGAGCTCACAGGCTACAAATACTAATTGTACATTAAAGGCTTATATTTTCAAGTGTTAATTCCGCTCGAAAAAAAATTAAGAAGGGGAAACAGCTCTCAACTTTAATCTTTTTTTATACTTAATCATTGAACCTTCTATACTATCAAAGACATGCTTTATCATATAAAAAATGTATATCCAAAATTCAGAGCAAATGAGATAATTCTTAATAAAAACCCATTTAGCATTTATGTAATTTAAAAGGAGTTATCCCCCTCTTTTATACTTAACCATTAAACTTCCAAAACTATTCAGAGATTTGAACGAAATCTGAAAATTCTGCTTGAAAAACCCATTTATATAAATTAAGGGGGGGGCATTAGAACCCCTGTTCCCCCTATTTATACTTATTCAATGAACATCTAATAACAGTCATGGAATCGCCTCATCAGAATGATCCTAATCTAAATTTTGAACGAAAACTTAATTCTGCATGAAAATCCCATTTGTATCAATTAAGGGGAGGGGCATGAGCCCCCCGTTCCCCCTCTTATACATATCGAATGAACTCCAAAAACTAATCAGGGATGCGCCTTGTCAGGATATACCTACATACAAAATTTCAAGCGGATCGGATATTTTTATCACGAGTTATCGCGTTACGCACGAACGCACGTACATACAGAACGGACGGGCACATAAGCTCTCAGGCTTTGATAGCCTGTGAGCTAAAAAGCACAACTTTAATAATATTATACTATTCACATCATAAATATGCAAAATAAATTCCATAATTTTTTTTTTTTTTTTTTTTTTTTTTTTTTTTTTTTTTGTAGTTTGCATGCATTAACCCGTTGAAAGGCTATGGGATAAAATATATCCAACTTAAATTTAATTGCGAAATGTCATATTGACAGCAGAATTTTGAATTTTGACATTTTAATTTTATCAAGTATGTGAAGAAAAGCTTTTATCCATTTTGAAATAAATTTGTTAAATTCTGGTGTTACTGAATCATTTCAGCATATTAAGAATAGGAGTGCTTTTCCCCTCAAAGGGTTAAACATTATAACACACTTTACTCACACAGACTAAATTAACTCTTTGACAATATACCTTATCGTGTATTATACATCATAAAATGAACTTAACTATAAATCTCTCTATATATCTCTTAATCATAAAATATATAAACAAATCACGCTTACTGAAAGAAGGAAATCATCAACAAATAAACAAACATCTTCTAAATTAACTAATACTCATATTAAAAAAAATCCTTAAAACTCTTATAATATTCAGTTTGCAGTAATTATGATTGGATGTCTCTTCGTAAATTTATATTTGGAATTCAAAAATTTCATATTAATCAATATCATAAAGTTTTTACTTCAAATACTTTTAATACTCAATTTAGTCTTTTTTTAGTCTCAATTTAATCAATATATTTTTTTTTATTTACTTCATTATTGGATATCTGTTCTTAATGTCAGTATTAACAATAAGTAAATAAATAAATAAATAAAAGTAATTCATACTTAATCATTACCTTCCTCAATCTTGTCTTTAATAAAATAAAACTTAATTATCTATTTCATAACAAGCAATATAAATCTCCACTTCATAAGTGTTAATGCAAAAAGTACTGTTAAATAACATATTAGTTTAGGTCATATTTTTAATTTTAATACACTGTTAAAACTAATGGTGACACATTGCACCTTTTAAGGGTGAAAGGCTTGTCTCACTGGTGACACCCCTAAAGGAGCCAAAATAGCACCTTTAATTAGAGTGAAAAGATGGAACCCTTAATCCAGAGTGCCCAATGATAAAAAATTAAAAAATATACTAACCGACTTTGGACCCTCGATGGATTTGAACGCAGAACGTCTGATTACAAGCTCAGCGCCCTATCCACTCGGCCATCAAGCTCACCTTCAAAGTCTCCCTGAAATGTTCATATGTCCTGAAATTCAAAGATTGTTTTATATAAAAAAGTTCGCCAAAAGTTAGCCATCCGAAGTTCTAAACAAAATTGGCATAGCGTATAGCGGTGATAGTCATCGTAGGAAAAAATTGCTGTGTTGATCCACCAGTGACAGCGAGTTGAAGTGCAAGGATACACGTTACAGAGCATGCGCAAATGACTAAGGAGTGAAAATCTTCCAACGATATGCATTACGTGGCACCCTAATTTGCGTGAAACATCCAATGGCACCCCAAACACATTTTCAAGCCCGCTGGTGCCAAGTGATTTAACCTTTTCATCACTGGGCGTCAAATGCAACCTATTCGTCACCTTTATTTTTAACAATGTAGGTTTTCAAAAAATTTCAAATTTAATAATACTTTTACATGTAAATGCAATGATCCCCATCTAAATAAATATATTAATGCTCACCATGGACGTGTTAAATTGGTAATTTATATATCAATAATAATATTCACTTAAGATCTTTGATGTATCATAACACTAAATATTGTATTATTTAAGTGAAATATAAAGTCCATGAATAAACAATTCACATATGATTTATATTTCTTCTTTCTTCATAAAATAGCTATGAAATATAATAAACCCGTTGAGTATTTTGCACATTATAAATATAATGTCAGTATTATTTTGATTAATTATAATAATTAACAAAGTATTAATTAACAATAATTACTAAAACTACAATTGCCAAAAATTCGGTTTCTTTCTCCACCCTTAAACCACATATCTAAGAATTTCAAAATAATTTTATCATTATACATATAGATAAGGCTGCTAACTATAATGCTATCATCTGCAAATATTACTATCATCATCTTCCAATAACTGCAGTTACTTCTAATAGTATTTAGAATACTTCATCATGTCACGTTAGAAGAAAATAACAAATATGCATTTTAATTTTAGCTATCATAAATTATTAGGCAAAAAAAAAAAAAAAAGACAACCGAAATTATCCTTGTATGGGCCATTTTCACCATTTGCTTACATTTCATGGTGACGGACTTGACAAGTAACAGACTTGACATTTGAAATAAAACTATTAAAATGAACTAGCTTGTATATTTTCTGACTTAGATAATAATTTACATATTTTCTGAAACTATTTAGTAAACAATATTTAATTACAAAAGTGCAAAAATCATTATTTTAATATTAAAATTTATGGTTGCAGACTTGACAGTTAAAAAAAAAAAAAGGAAAAAAAAAATCACAAGGTAACGGACTTGAAGCAAAGTGAGGGACAAAACATTCCTGTGATTTTCTTTAAGAAAATATCTCTTGTAAACATTTTTTTTTCATTATTATAAATAATTAAATCTCTTTATTTAAAAAAGTTAAATTAGGCTTAAAAAATAACAGTTAATTACATAAAACTTTTAATGGGACAGGCATTTTTGCTTAGAATCACAATTTTAAAGATGTGTCTCAAAAATGTTTATTGATTTTTTTAATTTTTCATGTTAGAAATGTACGATATAATCTTCTTTTGCTAATGCATAGCTCAAATCAAATTTTAGATATTAATTTATGTTTGAATTTTCTTCTTTTTACTCTTTGTCAGCATATGTAAGCGAAATTTGAAAATGGCCCGTATAGTAATGTTTCCAAAGTTTCACGAGAATCCTTTTAAATTTCGCACAGTCACAGTAGGATGCAATACATATAATATTTGTGCTAATAAGTTATTTTTAAATATTCTTACAGAAATTTATGAGTTATCTCTTAAAAAAGACAACGGACATTGGATTAAAAACAGTTTTGAATTGGTGGTAAAAGAAAAACTTTACTTAATATCCTCAATGTTATTTCATTAGATTTCCAAGATCGTTTTAATAATATCATTTTATTTTAATAATATCAAATATATTTAAATTCTACTATTAATGCATTATTTATAGAATATTTTCCTTTATTAAATTTACCTGCTAAAATTGTAATGACTACTTCAAAACGTTAACTAATTTCCAATTATTTCATAATTTTTTATTCCAAAAAAATGCTCTTTTTTATTCAGATTCAGCACATACCTCAACGAAATGCTTCACCAAACATGTTATCAGATTTATATCTTTATTTCTATGAAAGACAATTTATCAACAATAATGTATTACTATAGAGATATATACAATATAATTATTGCTTCTGTTAAAGATAATAGTGATATATCTCTTCCTGTAACACATCCTTCTAATTTAGAACTTAGCACTACTCATTCAAATAAATCTAGAATTAATTTTATGGATGTTAAAATTAATTTTCTACTTAAGACCACCCTAACATTTAACATTTATGATAAACGTAAAGATTTTTCATTCAACTTAATTAACCCGGCAGGACGGGCACGGGGTTTTTTGACATCCTGTGCCTGAAAATATTCATCAAATGTCTATCCTTATAAACCGAAGTAGTCAGGTCCATCAGTACTTGCTTCCATGGTTACCTTCTGTGCGTAGAGTATGAAAACAGCAAATTCAGACTCTTTTTTAGTCTTATAAGAACGATTTTGAGTGCGCATACATAAAAAAAAAAAAAAAAAAAAAAATCTAAAGAATCCGACGAATAATTATAATGCATTATAAAATTGTACATTAGATAATCTATAATTCATAAACTGAAAAAAAAGAAGACCCAGGAGAAAAATTTCACAAACAGTAAAAAAAAAAAAAAAAAAAAAAAAAAAAAAGTGTTTAGAAAAAAAAAAAAAAAATGGAAATTTATATGTGGAAACCCATTATCAAGGGACAATAATCCATATGATAGGGAAACACGAAGGATTTCAGTTTAAGCACTGCATGTCAAGTAGCATAAATTACTTTACTCAAATAAGTCGATCAACTGCGATACCATATGTAAAAGGAAATTATTTATGAATGTAAAAAGTCTTAAAACATTAGAGAAGAAACATTAGTAAGAATCACGATAGAACCTTTAAAAAATTACAAAAGATCTTAATTAACAAATTTTATATGTTATATTACTGAATAATTTCGAAATTCAAACAGGCTTAAAAATATAGACTATAGAAATATCTGAAAATGCTACGCATTACAATAAACTTTTATATATTAAAAAAGAAAGAAAGAAAGAAAATGGATAAGTTACTGAATATGAGCAGAAATTATATAAAATGCAATTTAAGAATGTAATGCATTTTTTTAAAATTCCAATGAAAATTAAAATGTGTATTTGAATTAGCTCTAAAGACAAATTTAAATTTTCTATTATCATCACATCTTCTTAATTTTATTGTAAATTTTCTCGATATTATCTACAGTTTTTATATTGACAAGCTTTTGATCGGAGCAATTCTTACAGAAACAACAAATTAAAAAATACATAAGCACTTTTATTATATTTACACTATTTATTATATTTACATGATTCTGATAAAAACAGGTCTTAGAGAAAAATGAAATTAAAAATTCGTCAAAAGTCTATTCGATAAAATTGTTGAACTGTGTTTATCTCAAATCTTGATTTTTTTTTCTTTGTGTGTGTGTGAAATTAATACGGAATATCCCGGTGACTGTAGAGCGAACCTGTAGGGATTTATTTCAGTTTAAGGTCGAAACATTAATGCTATACTTAGCTTGCAAAATAAAATAAAATAAAATAAAATATTTTTTTTCGAATTTTTAGTCAATAGCAACTTAATTTAAATAACTTTAACTTTACATGGTTTTCTGAATTTTTCTTGATGCTATAATACATAATTGAATTTTATAATTGCACATTTCCTATAAATATTATATTCGTTATAACAAAATTTTGTTGGTCTTGTGTAAAAGAAACTTTAATGCTAGACACTTCTGTCAACAAATTTCTTAAACACGAACTAACTTCGTTAAAAACAGCTGAAGTCTACTCAGGGAGATTCTATGATTAATGGAGAATGTTATGACAAAATGTGATGGATGTCACACGTCTTGAGTATCAAGCAGTAGCTTCAAACTTTTTAGCAGTTAAGGGAGGTGAATGATGAAGAATGACATAAGTGTAACGTTATGAAGATTCTAAAAGATAAAATAGTTAACATGAGACTTTCTTCTTCGAACTGATGTGCATCTAAAAATAAAAACACATCCATTTTTTTATTTTTATTTTTTCATTATTTATTTAAGCGCAACATTTAAATTAATGCATGAAGAAAGTTATATAAATGCAACTTTAGAATTATTTTAAAATAATGTACTTGTAATTTTCTTCTTCAAGCTGCCGTGTGTCAGAAATTATATTAGTTTTTAGGATTTTCCAATTTTAGTTGACACAATTTTTACGTTTAATAATGTCCTTGTAATTTTCTTCATCAAGCTGCTGTGGGTCAGAAATTATATTAGTTTTTATGTTTTCCCATTTTAGTTGACATAATTTTTACCTTTAATAATGTCCTCGTAATTTTCTTCATCAAGCTGCTGTGTGCCCGAAATTATGTAGTTTTTTTTATGATTTTCCCATTTTAGTTGACATAATTTTTACTTTTAATACTGTCCTTGTAATTTTCTTCATCAAGCTGTGATGTGTGTCAAAAATTATATTAGTCTTTATAATTTTCCAATTTTAGCTGACATAATTTTTACTTTTAATAATATGATTTTTAGCAAAGCATCGAAATAAAATAAGGAAAAATGTAAATGATGAAAAATGCATGGTGAAGGTGACGCAAATGCAAATTTAGAAAAATTTTAAAAGACAAAATAATTACAATGAAATTTTCTTCATCAAGCTGCTGTGTGCCAGAAATTATGTGAAGTTTCACAATTTTAAAATTTAATTTGACGTGATTTTAAATTTTATTAGTGTAACTCTTGGCATAGTATTGGAATAAAGGAGAAAGAATATTAATAATGGAAAAAAGTGACATTAAAAACTTAAATAATTGTATTATGATAAAAGGTAAATCATTACCATTTACATTTCTTCATCAAGTTTCTAAGCGTCAGAAATTATGTAAGTTTCTATAAGTTTAAAATTTATTTCACATAATTTTGAATTTTAATAATGTAACTCTTAGACAAGCATTGAAATAAATGACAAGGGGTATTAATGCTGAAATAAATTACGTTAATTACGTCAAAAATTGCGTCATTAATTATATGAGTTTTTGTAATTTTCCAATTTTATTTCGCATAATTTTAAATTTTAATACTATAATTCTTAGCAAAGTATTGAAATAAATGACAAAGAATATTAATTATGAAAAAATTATTCTAAACACTTAAATAATTGCATTATGAGAAAAGGTAAACTATTATCATTTAATTTTCTTTATCAAGCTGCTGCTCGTAAAAAAATTATAATTTACTATAATTTTGAAATTATATATTCACATAAATTTTAATTTTAATAATGCACTCTTAGAAAAGCATCGAAATAAATGATGAAGGATATTAATGATGAAATAAATTACGTTAAGTACTTAAATAAATGTATGATGAAGATGACATCAATGTAAATTCAGAAAGATTTTAAAAGCTAAAATAATTACCATATAATTTTCTTCATCAAGCCGCAGAGCGTCTGAAAATGATTTTTATAATTTATCAATTTTATTTGACGTGATTTAAAATTTTAATGGTATAACTCTTAGAAAAGCATTGAAATAAATGACTAATGATATTAATGATGAAGAAGAAAACAATATCAATGTAAATTAAGAAAAATTCTGAAAGATAAAATAATTACCATTTAGTTCTCTTCATTAAGCTATTGTGCGTCAAAAATTATATGAAGTTTTATAATTTTAAAATTTTATTTGATATAATTTTAAATTTTAATAATGTAATTCTGAGCAAAACATTGAAATAAATGACAAAGAATATTAATGATGAAAAAAGGACAAAAACATAAATAATTGCATTATGATAAAATATAAATAATTATCATTATATTTTTTTTTCATCAAGCCGCAGTGCATGGGAAATTATATAAGTTTATATATATTTCAATTTTTTTGACATAATTTTAAATTTTAATAAACTTTTAGCAAATCATTGAAATAAATGACGAAGGATATTAATGATGAAATAAATTATGCCAAGTACTTTAATAAATGCATGATGAAGGTAACATCAATCTAATTTTAGAAAGAGCGTATAATTTCCTTCATCAAGTTGCTGTGCGTCAGAAATTATACGAGTGTTTTTTGTAATTTTCCAATTTCATTTAAAAATTTAAAATTTTAATAGGTTAAATAATAATAATAATATTGAAGCAGATATATTGCAAAGAATAAAATGTTGATTTTGCAGATTATATTGTAGCTGGTCTGCCACTATAATACTGTGAAGTCAACATTTTTACTTATCTCAATAATTAACCATAAAATATATAATGATATACACCTAAGCAGTAACGTATGCTATATTTCAGCATTTTCATTTGTAACACGGTATACTACTGTTTATTTACGGTTTATTACTGTCAATTTTATATTATAATACTAGCACCCGAGCTGCCAATATTATACTGAAATATCAGCAGTTATTTTTTGCAGTGCACAATAATTAGATTGTGATTTTATTTTTTGATGTTCATTTCCCTGAAAATTAAACAACTATAAATTTTTTCTTAAATTTTAATTGATATATATAACTTTCTTTTTAGAAACAACAAACCTATTTTAGAAACATTTTGAAAACTAAGAAAAATAGAGACATTTTTAAGAAGTCTATACAAAAAAATATATATTAATTAAAAATATTAATTTCCCGAGGAAAAGTTTTAAATGTACGAATGTATCAAACGTCTATAGACTTTACATTTGTGAGGAAAATTTGGAAGTTGAGCGACCAACCCCCTTAAGAGGCTACTTTAGTCACCTGAGCAGACCTGTTTATTAATGCTAATACTATGGAAGAAATTTTTAAAGATGTATCGTTTGCATTTCAGTATTTTTAAACTATTCTTTTTCTATTGCACTGCTAATATTGATCTGTACAAAGAGCATTTTTATTTATTTATTTTATTTTGTTTACATATATTTTTAAGTGGGACACTTTCATTATTTCAACCGGTTTTGAAAGTGAAAGCATCCTCTTGAAAAAAATCTGCAAACAAAATCGAAAAAGTAAAACAAAGGGTAGATGTAGAGATCAATCTTAGCTATCCCCCCCCCCCCCAGAAAAAAAAGAATGATTTGAAAATATTACAATGCAAACGAGATATCTTAATAAATTTCTACCAAAGGATTAGCATTAGTGAACATGTCTTTTTACGTGACTGAGGTAGCCCCTTAAACACTTTATTCTACTAAAATCATATACTTATAAAACAAATACTCACATTTTATGAGACATGCATCATCTATTAGAAGAAAAATTAAAGTATAAGGAACTAAGGCAAACGAAAATTGTAACTTGAAATTATCACTTATTTCTCATAGCAATAGTAGCATTTACTTTTGCTATGCAATAATAATAAACAAACGATTGCTTTTTTACTGTTTTCTTCTTGTTATTATTATTTATTATCGTTTCTTTTATTTAGATTTATCCCCCCCCCTTCTTTAAAAATAAAAAATAAAAAAATAAAAATCATTCATGTGTTCAGTCAGTGAGTGTTTAATTATTTTAATTATCGTTATTTTACTTAGAACTAATTATTATAATTAACATTTAATAAGCATGTTTCTATATTATGTAAGCATTATATGCTTGTAATTAGGTTGAAAATTCTATAAGTACCTGTTTCAGACGGACACCTTTTTCTTCTAGGAAAGCGTCTAACTTAGAAAGGTTTTGCAAACTTAACATAAATAATAATCAAACATAATTAATAATCATAATTAATAATCATAATAATAAATATAATAATAATCAAACTTAAAATAATTCTGTATAATTTACATAAACTATGCAGACAAATGTACAAATGCGCGTGCACATAATGTATGTGTGCAAATGCAAATAAGAAAAAGAGGGGGACATCAGCGACAGAAATTGACAAATGGGATTTAAATTCAGAATTTCCCCCCCATTTTGATAAGAATCTTGATGTATTTTGCCAGATAAAGAGCTAAAAATATTTATAGACACAATGATAAAAAGGAATACCTCAGTGGAATTTTTTGTGTTACTACCCTAATATTACAAAGAAGTAAAATATTCCAATAAAAAATAAATAAATAAATAAATAAATAAATAAATAAAAAAATAAAATTCATTTTTTTCCGTTATAGTATACTATTAATAAGTTATGTGTCTTAATTGTCAACTATGATAATAATAATTATTATAAGTTCTCAAATCCAATACGAAATAGAAAAATATATCTAATCATAAGGTAAAGTAGCTGATCAAAATTCAAATGACTGTATTCTTTAAAACTGAAACAAAACAAGACAGTAAATCATTCGAACAATAAAATGGTTTTTCAAAAATATTTTAATTGCACCTACTCTTATATTGTTTTGCGAATTGACGAATGTAGGAAAAAATGTGAACAAAACCTCCGATAATATAGGAGTTCGATGTCCTAGTCCAACTGTTTTTGGTATGAGATTTACATAATGATGATATTTTTTTTTTCAATGACTAAAGTTGAAGATAATGATAGCTAAAATACTAATAATATTAATAATTAGTAGCATTTGTTCACTTTTGAGTAATGATTCTGCATAAACACAGATGAATTACTGACTTACTTGAAAATAAGTGTTTAAGATTGTATTTCGATTCAAACTGCTTATTTTCCGATTTATTTTTAATTTCATTTTTGCTCTCATATGCATCAAACTGGCAAATTGTCTTATTTGGAAAGTATACAAGGTGCCGTGATTGTCGATTCTTTGATAAATGCAGAAAATATTGAAAAAAAAAAGCAATCAAAAACGGCATTTTGAACCGATTTTTCCGAAGCGGGAGATTGGTGAATGGAAAAAAAGAGCCATACTGAGAAGATAATTGTTTATAAATCAAATTCTGATGAATTGAGCGTAAAATGACATCGCACGGCACCTTATACGTCTCTTCAAAAATCCCCTCAGCATGTTTCATGTTTCTACTTTTAAAAATGTGTCTGAAATTGTATCGGAAAATTTCGAGCTGTTGAAGGTGGAATAGAGGTTTTTCGAATACACCCTTAAATGTTTTTTAACGGAGAAATTTTCGCAAATCCTAGAAATTTTCCCGTTATTATCGAATTTTTTTCTGGAATTAATGGAAAATTTTCTGTTAGAAAACTGTAAATTGTACTGATGTCCAGATTACCTGTACAATTTTCGTAAAATCGTCCGTTTTTACGGAGCAGCGCAACCCAATTTTTAAAACACATTTCTAGATAGCAATAATTTTGCAGCACATTAAAAACACATTTCTAGAGAGCAACACTTTTACAATATATTAAGAACACAATCACAACACAAAAAATGTTTCAAAACACATTAATGTGTTTTGATTTACTACCACTGTTTTATATCAATAAATTTATATCAAGGTTACCTGGAAACCTCTAATCATTTTGGGCTTTTTTTTTTTCTACCAGACAACTTCAAAAATTGAGCTACCAATTTTATTTACACATTCTAGTCATTCTTATCTGCAGCTTTTATAACATTCTGTTCCCGAGATGCCTCAAAAACAGTTAAATAAAGGCTAATGGCTTACAGAAGATGTATATTGAATAAGTTTTCTTAAAATTTGTCTTTTTTCTATTAGTTGCCCAGATTCAATATTTGAAAATCCAACAAAATCTCTTATCACTTCGGTCCATTTTCATTATATTAGTCGACTTAAAAAATTAAGCTACCCGTTTCATTTACACATATATGGCCATCGTGATCTGCAGCTTTTACAATATACTACTCCTGAGATGCGGCTGATAGAACGTGTACATCGAAGCAGTTTTCTTAAACTGGCAACTTTTTTTGCTATTAGTTGCACAGATTCTTCATATTTCCTGCTCAAGATGTTTTGAACTCTAGTAGACTAAAAAGCAATTTTTTCTTGCGTTTTCTTGAAAATGTACAATTTTGTAAGCGAAAAAGTCATGTGTCTGAATGGAAACCAATAAATTTTTTTAATTAAAAATAAAATAAAATAAAATAAAATAAAATAAATTTTATAAAAAAAGGTATAAGCCACAATGGAATTTAAAATAATTTTCAAATTATGTGAATATAAATACCAAATTATTAACTATGACATTTTTATTCCGATCCAATGGTGAAATGTTGGATCACTATTTTAATATGAGTGTAGCTCGCCCAAACTAATAAAAAGCGTCTATAATAATATGAAATTACTCTATTGTGTAATAAAAGTCTCATGCCACACTAAAAATACTGCAAAAGAGTGCAATTCCTAATGTTAGCTACATATCAATCAATACATCACCTTCTGATGAAGGTGATGTATTGATACAAACTTGTAACAATACATCGTATCGAAGGTGATGTATTGATACAAACTTATAACAATACATCGTATCGAAGGTGATGTATTGACAAATGCAACTTGTTGGAAAATAATCTCTAATCCTTATACTAATGTCTCAGTTATAGACATTTTCACTCTCAATATTTTTTAAATCACTTTCAAACAATATTCGTTCACATATTTGTTACTTGTTCGCCATCATAGATTTTGTGTATCTTGTCGCTTTATTGTCTGAAACTAAATCAAATATTTGAACAAGAACATTGAGGCATAACAGGGTGCAATCTCTGGTTGTTTTCTGGTAATATTTGTTGATTTGTTATACAGACTTAATTAGGACATGTTCTGAAACAGTTAATTAGGTTTTTACAACAATGAAGCTTATAACAGTTGTAAATTTTCCATGTGGGTAAAAAAAAAGTCCAGGCCAGGATTCGAACGAGGCATGTATTGACAGAAGCCGCCAATGTTCTTCCAACTGAGCCAACCCATGCCGGACGCATTTTCAGAAAGAATCACGTTTTGAGCACCTTATCGCCAGAACAACGATTGGCGCGGAGATGAAGTCGATGCCACGCACCCTTTCTTGTCTGTGACGTCAAACGCCTAGCGGATAGCAATCCTTCCTTCTGCAAAGAGATCGCGCTTATTGTTCATTTGTTTTTCCGTAAATGTTATGTATATACATATATATACAACCATATATATATATATATATGCTTGAGCAAAGACTATAATATGAGGAAATGTTATCTACCGTTGTTTACGATTAAAACATAGTTTGAAACATCAAAACAAAACGACATTTGGCGATGCAGCTAGCTGAACGTTCTCGCTTTCGCCAACTCGCCAAGGCTGGTGCTCAAAACGTGATTCTTTCTGAAAATGCATCCCGGGTGCGAACACGGGAGGACTGTTTCACCCAAATAACCTTAACAATCATATAATCTGGTCTGATTCTATGGATCAGCTCAACAGAATAAGGAGAAGGTCAGTATATGGAAGCTGAAGAAAACGCTGCATACGAAATTATATATTTACCGATTGAAAAATCGTGCTATAAAAATCATCTAATGTAGCTTATATTGCCTTGTTTTCTCAAATGCTTCAATTTAAAGGTGTATTCGAAAAAACGCTTTTCCACCTTCAACAGCTCGAAAATTTTCGATACAATTTCAGACACATTTCTAAAAGTAGAAACATGAAACTTGCTGAGGGGATACTTGAAGGGACGTATGAGGTGCCGTGTGATGTCTTTTTACGCTTAATTCATTAGAATTTGATTTATAAACAATTACCTTATCAGTATGAGCCTTTTTTTTCGTTCTCAGATCTCTCGCTTGGGAAAAATCGGTTTGAAATGCCATTTTTGGTTGCTTTTTTTGCAATATTTTCTGCATTATCAAAGAATCGACATTCATGGCACCTTGTGTACTTTCCAAGTAAGAGATTTTGAAAGTTTGGCGTATTTGAGAGCAAAAATGAATTCAAAAATAAATCGGAAAATAAGCAGTTTGAATCGAAATACACCCTTAAGGGTGTATTCGAATCCAAATTGCTTATTTTCGGACTTATTTTTAAATTCAATTTTACTTTCAAACGCATCAAACTTTTAAACTCTCTTATTTAGAAACTACACAATGTGCCGTGCTTTTTTATTTATTTATTTATTTTTTTTTTTTTTTTATAAATGCAGAAAACATTTCAAAAAACTGTTCCCAAAATTTAACGTTTGAACAGAATTTTCCGAATCGAGAGATCTGATAACGAAAAAAAGGGTCATACTGAGAAAATAATTGCTTAAAAATCAAATTCTAATGAATGGATTGGGAAAAGAAATCACACGGGATAATTCTTCAAGAATCACTCCAGCAAGTTTCACGTTTCTACTTTTAAAAATGAGTCTGAAACTGATCAGAAAATTTCGAGCTGCTGAGTGTGGAAAAATACTTTTTCGAATACACCCTAAAAAAAATAGTAAAAATATTTACTAATTAAAAAATAAAGAAAAACTTTTAGAAAAAGCAAAACTCATAAAAACAAAATGTGATAAACATTCAATAACATCAAACTGAAAAAATATGACGCAGTTAGCAATAGATTTGAGAAAGTTAAATAAAATATTAAATAATTAAAATGTGGTCAATTTAATAGAGAACTCTTTAACTCTTCATAAAGGAGATCAATGTGTGCTGAAAGTTATAATAACCATTAAAAATCACTGATGGAACTTCTTAAAGCATTTGTTTATATTAAATTAATAAATCTGTCTGCATAATGATGAATTACACTAATCCCCTATAAAAATAAATATTTAATTAATGATTGCATTAACATAAACACATTTATAACGATCTCGTAAGTATTTAGTTGCTAATTGTTCAATAATATAAAACCACACGACTATGGCAGCCAAAGATATAAAATTAATTGATTATACGTTAGTGTTTTGACTACCGTTTCAAACAATCTATCCGACACCATTTAAAAATCTATTACAATAATAAACAATTACGGCCAAGTTAATCCACTTCAAGGCGATTTATTTGATTAATGATATACGTTGTGACATGATAAGATAAATGTACTGCGTTAGTAATACATATTAGATTCAAATGTTTTAGCAAAAGATGTCGACAAGCGTTAAGTAAACGAAAATGGAAGATGTTAAAAAGTGTAAAACTCCGTGAAAGATACTCACCAATCTTGTTTTGATAGGGAAAAAAAAATATTATTTGACGATTAAATACGTCGTCAGCATCTATCCTTTTGAGATTAAGATTCAATCAAAAAGCAAAGATATTTTTAAGTATGGTATTTTTCTTCTTCTTCTTTTCTTTTTTTTTTTTTCTCTTTAAAGGTTAAAAAGTTTGAAGCATTTTAAAGATAATTAGACTTATAAAGTTAGTTAAAAATTAAAAAAAATCAAGAATTTTTTTCTCCATGCCAACTTTGACAGCATTTTTTGTAATATTTCTTTTCTTTATCAAAAAATCAAAAAGCACGGCACATTATGTAGTTTCTAAATAAGAGAATTTGCAGGTTATGGATGTATTTGCGAGTAAATATGAATTTAAAAATAAATCAGAAAAAAAGGAGTTTGGATTGGAAGGCAACTTTACAACATAAGGTTTAATTTATTTATCTTCGGAAATTCATAAAACTAGCAGGAAATTATCACACATTTTCGTGTTTTTCTTACAAACACAATATATTTTCCAGAAAATAATGTCAAAGCGGGCGTTTTGAACCGAATTTCCGAATTGAAGAAGATTAACCACTCAAACTTGTTTGCACGTGATCAAAATCACTTCATATGTAATTTGTTGATCAAAAACTGGAAAAGTCAGTTCTATTCCAAATCCCTCCATAATCAGGCTTTCCAATTTCATACACTCTTAAAACGAAAGAGTTGATTTGGCTTTTCATGAAAGAGCTGTAATTTTTTCGATCATAAAAGAGTTGTTTTTCAAACGATTAAATCTTCTTGATCTAAATTGGTTATTTAAATAGCTCAACTTCATTTAAATTGGCTAAAACTCGAGTCATTTCAACTCTTTTTTGAGAAGCTGCCTTTCAACATTGAGATGAGTGGATTTCAGCTCAACTTGAGCTATTTTGTGGCTGACTTTTTAAGAGAGTATATTTCGGTTAAAAAATGAATTTGTAAGTGTGTTAAAATGTTTTGCGGTTGTTCAGAAAAGCAGTTGAGAATAGTCTTCAGATAATAAAAGATTTTTAGGTTACAAACATCAAAATAAATATGCAACTCTCGAATAAAAGTAATTATAAAATAATTACTTCTTTCAAATATTTTTCTTTCTAATTTTTTAAGGCTATATATATATTTTTCAAGTTAAATTGCATGATTTTATAATAAATTCAGTATGGAAATTAAAATAGTAATAATAATTTTAAAAAACCGTTACAAAACACTTACCTATTTTAAAAGAATTTTCTCATTATTTTTATCACTGACTTATGCTGATCTCTTTAAAATACACGATTTCTTCTTCTACTTCTTTTTATAACTAAACAAATTCAAAGTTTCACAGTTTTTAAGAATTATTAGACACATATAAGTGACGCTGTTAAAGCTAAAACGATTAAAAGCATTTTTTCTCATCTTCTTTTAAGAAGACAAAGCACATTACCTAAAACTTAGTTTGTCATCAAAAGCTTTTAAAAGTCATATGGAGGTATTTGTATAAAAACACTTTGAAAAGAACTGTTTTTATTTCTAAGAATTTTACCTTCTTTCTTCCTATAGCATTTCCTTTTGATTTGTTTTGAACAGTAAATAATGTATTTAAAGATTAGATAACATGCATGTAAATTGCTCTATAAAAGATATTTGCAGATATTTTTATTTTATTTTTTATCAGCAAAAGTGCGCGACGGGCATTAAGGCCCTACATCAGTAACGCTCCGAGATAGAACGGCTAATGTTATTTCAATGGAAGAAATTTATCGCTTTCATTCCTTTGCATTTTGCTCAAATTTAATAATTTTTGTTGTTTTGAAAACCTGTAGGTTTAAAGTATGCACGTCATTCTGAAATTTTATTTCTTTTTTGAATTTTAAGGCGATACAAGTGAGTTATTTTATAGTCTTTAAAATTCACCTTTAATGTCTTATTACGAAAAATCTGTTTGACATTTTAAAATTTGGTAAAACAGCATGCAGAGTTTAATTATTTAGCTTTCAGAAAATGTTTTTTATTTTGATTTTTAAAAAAATTTAATCTATGCTATTTGTATAAAAAGTTGAAGCACTTTGATTTAAAAGAGTCTAAAATGGTGTTTAACTCCGCCTTTAAAAGGGAGACGCCTTAAGAGTAATTAGGGTGAAAGACGATATGGGTTTACCCTGTAGGGAGTCTTACAGGGACGAAGGTGTAAAATCTTGCCTGTGGCTAATAGAAAATGTTGTTTGCTGCTTTAGGATGAAAAAATAAAAACATCCTTTTCTGAATGCATGATATCTCACGCAAGAAGTTCGATCAGAAATGAATTTCAGAAATGATGTAAATACATGTTGATTTCAAAAAGTTTGTTTAATTAGGCATCTAATCTCAAATGTACTTTAAAAGCATTATTGATTTCGAATAAAAACAAATTTACCATTTTTATTATTTTTCTTCCATATATTTGAAGTTTAATTTCTAAAAAAGATTCTTTAATTGCGTACAACATCAAAGTGATATATTCGTTAATTCATAAAACATAACAGAATTAACTTTTTGTCATCTGCAGTCGACAAAGGGAAAAGAAGAAAGGGCAGAAAGAAAATAACAGTGGTTCTGACATTAAAAATGAATAGATATATTCGCGAATAAATACATTTGTATTAAATTTTTCTATATCTTTTTTTTTTTTTTTTTTTTTTTTTTTGTATCATTTTTTTAGACAATTCTTAATGAATTAGTTTAAATGTTCCTTTTCATAAATATTTCTATTTTAATCAATAAAAGTTTGCAGTATACCCACTCTAAAATATAAAGTAATTATTATGCAATTCATGATTAAATTGGATAACACTAATTTAAAAGATAGAAATATATTTATTTTGACACTTCTATCGAAAATTATGACTAATTTACAATACTTTAGCAAATATATTCTGTTGCGGTAAAATTCACATCCGTAAATGATACATTTATGCTTTATTGTATATAAATTGTCTTTCCTTTCTTTTTCCCTTTCAGAAAGATAAACGAATGATTTTTAAAGTTCTTATACTATTTTAACTAAATAATACGTATATATTCCAAAGCCTGTCATAGTCTAACTGATCTAAATTTTAGAATAACGGTTTTTTCAGTCACGCGAAAAGACAAACTCAATTATACTAAACCTACGGAAGATTTTTATAAAGATGCCATATTTTCATTCCATTTTTAATTATTTTTTTTTTCTGCATAGTATAGGTGACGATGGTTAGTATAGAGGCCGCTTTTTACTTTTTTCGATACTGATTGTAGATTTTAAATATGAGGATAATATCACTTTTGAAAACGGTTCCGAAAATGAAACTGTCCTGTAAAGAAAATTAAAAAAGTAGAAAAAGGCCTTTGAAGAGATCGCTCTGAACTATTAAAGGGGGAAAAAAATATTAAAATGCAGACGAGATTTATTTATAAATTTCGACCGTTGGATTATCGTCGAAAGAATTATTATAAGCTAGTAAATTGTTTAGCTTGATTAAAGGTTTTTTTTTTTTTTTTTTTTTTTTTTTTTTTTTTTAATACCCGTAAAATAAATCGAAAAATAGAAAATTGCCTTTGTGCAAATCGATATCAACTAGGCAAAGTAAGAAAAAAAAATACTTAAAACTATTAAAACACAGACGATAAACTTTTATAAATTTCTTTCATAGCATTAGCTTTAAAGCGAAGACATTGTTTCGTTTAACTGCAGTAGCCTCTTTAAAATAAATGAAATCGTAAAGGCTATTCAATGTAAGAAAAAAAAATTTTTTTTAAATGTAGGCGAGATATTTTTATAAATTTCTACAATGGGATTTCGCTTGACTGAAGTAAGTCACTTTAAAATACCTGTATCGAAATCAAAAATTGTAATACGGTCTTTGTACAGAAAGATCTCAGCTGTTCAATATAAAAAAATTATTAAAATATAGACGAGCTATTTCTATAAATTTCTGTCATAGGATTTCACTTCATTGAAGTAAACACCTTTAAAATACCCGTAAAAAAATCGAAAAAAATATAAATAGGTATTTGTACAGAAATATCTCAGAAATTCAATGCTAAAAAAATCATTTAAAAAATTAAAATGTTGACGAGATATCTTTATAAATTTCTATAATGGGATTTATCTCTATTCAAGTAAGCCACTTTAAAATACCAGCAAAAAAACTAAAAAATGTAAAAAGATCTTTGTACAGAGAAATCTCCGATATCTAATGCCCTTCCTCCCCCGAAAAAAAGTTGAAAGACAATTAAAATACAAACGAGATATCTTTAAAATTTTCTAAAATGTGATTTAGCTCTATTGAAGTAAGTAATTATAAAATACCCGTGACAAAGTCGAAAAGATATAAAACGTTCTTTGTAAAGAAAGATATCAGTTATATAATGAAACAAAAATTACAAGTATTAAAATGATCTTTAGAAATGACTTTTAAATGATCTTAAAGATATCTTTATAAATTTCTACCATGGGATTTTAATTGATTGAGGTAATCATCAGTTTATATTTACTTGTAGACGAGATATCTTTATAAATTTTTAACATTCAATGCTAAAAAAATCATTTAAAAATTTTAAAATGTAGAACAGAAAATATATATTTATATGAACTTCAAAACTTCATAGGATTTCGCTTGATTGAAGTAAGCCCCTTTAAAACCCCCATAGCAAACTCGAAAAAATATAAAACGGTCTTTGTACCGCAAAAACAACACCAAAAAAGTACTAAACGGTCTTCACACAGAAAGATCTCAGCTATCCAATGACAGAAAAATTATTTAAAAATATTAAAATGTAGAAGAGATATTTTTATAAATTTATGCAATTGAATTTCACTTGACTGAAATAACTTTTTTAAAATTCCCCTAAACAAAGACGAAAAAGTACAAAATGGTCTTTGTACCGAAAGATCTGAGATATCGAATGCCAAAAAATAATTTAAAAATATTAAAATGTAGAAGAGATATTTTTATAAATTTCTACCATTGGATTTCACGACAGAAGTAGCTTTTTTAAAATGCCACTAATAAAAGTCTAAAAAGTACAAAACGGTCTTTGTACCGAAAGATCTTTGCTATCCCATGACAAAAGAATCATATAAAAATTTTAAAATGTAGACGAGATATTTTTATAAATTTCTACCATTGGAATTCACTTGACTGAAGTAGCCTCTTTAAAACACCTGTAAACAAAGTCGAAAAATAACAAAACGGTCTTTGTACCGACAGATCTTAGCTATCCCATGACAACAGAATCATTTAAATATATTAAAATGTAGACGAGATATTTTTATAAATTTCTACCATTGTAATTCACTTGACTGAAGTAGCTTTTTTAAAATTCCCCTAAACAATGTCGTAAAAGTACAAAACGGTCTTTGTAACGAAAGATCTTAGCTATCCAATGACAAAAAAATCATTTAAAAATATTAAAATGTAGAAGAGATATTTTAATAAATTTCTACCAATGGATTTAACTTGACTGAAGTAGCCTCTTTAAAACACCTGTAAACAAAATCGAAAAAAGTAGAAAACGGTCTTTGTACCGAAAGATCTCAACTATCAAATGAGAAAAAATCATTTAAAAATATTAAAATGTAGAAGAGATATTTTTATAAATTTCTACCATTGGATTTCACTTCACAGAAGTAACTTTTTTAAAATTCCCCTAATAAAAGTCTAAAAAGTACAAAACGGTGTTTGTACCGAAAGAACTCAGCTATCCCATGACAAAATTATTTAAAAATATTAAAATGTACAAGTGATATTTTTATAAATTTCTACCAATGGAATTCACTTGACTGAAGTAGTCTCTTTAAAACACCTGTAAACAAAATCAAAAAAGCAAAAACGGTCTTTGTACCGAAACATCTCAGCTATCCAATGACAAAAAATCCCTTTAAAATATTAAAATGTAGAAGAAAGAATTTTATAAATTTCTACCATTTGATTTCAAATTACTGAAGTAGCTTTTCAAAAATTCTCATAAACAAAGTCGAAAAAGTACAAAACGGTCTTTGTACCGAAAGATCTCAAATATAAAATGAGATGAAAACATTTAAAAATATTAAAATGTAGAAGAGATACTTTTATAAATTTCTACCATTGTATTTCACTTGACTGAAGTAGCTTTTTTAAAATTCCCCTAAACAAAGTCGAAAAAGTACAAAACGGTCTTTGAACCGAAGGTTCTTAGCTATCCCATGACAAAAGAATCATTTAAAAATATTAAAATGTAGACGAGATATTTTTATAAATTTCTACCATTGGAATTCACTTGGCTGAAGTAGCCTCTTTAAAACACTTGTAAACAAAATTTTTAAAAAAAGTACAAAACGGTCTTTGTACCGAAAGATCTCAGCTATTCAATGACAACAGAATCATTTAAAAATATTAAAATGTAGACGAGATATTTTTATAAATTTCTACTATTGGAATTCTCTTGACTGAAGTAGCTTTTTTAAAATTCCCCTAAACAAAGTCGTACAAGTACAAAACGGTCTTTGTACCGGAAGATCTTAGTTGTCCAATGACAAAACAATCAATTAAAAATATTAAAATGTAGAAGAGATATTTTTATAAATTTCTACCATTGGATTTCACTTGACAGAAGTAGCTTTTTTAAAATTCCCCTAATAAAAGTCTAAAAAAGTACAAAACGGTCTTTGTACCGAAAGAACTCAGCTATCACATGACAAAAAATATTTTAAAAATATTAAAATGTAGAAGAGATATTTTTATAAATTTCTACCATTGGAATTCACTTGGCTGAAGTAGCCTCTTTAAAACACCTGTAAACAAAATTAAAAAAAAGTACAAAACGGTCTTTGTACTGAAAGATCTTAGCTATGCCATGACAACAGAATGTTTTAAAACTATTAAAATGTAGACGAGATATTTTTATAAATTTCTACTATTGGAATTCACTTGACTGAAGTAGCTTTTTTAAAATTCCCCTAAACAAAGTCACAAAAGTACAAAACGGTCTTTGTACCGAAAGATCTTACCTATCCAATGACAAAAAAATCATTTAAAAATATTAAAATGTAGAAGAGATATTTTTATAAATTTCTACCATTGGATTTCACTTGACAGAAGTAACTTTTTAAAAATTCCCCTAATAAAAGTCTAAAAAGTACAAAACGGTGTTTGTACCGAAAGAACTCAGCTATCCCATGACAAAAAATTATTTAAAAATATTAAAATGTACAAGTGATATTTTTATAAATTTCTACCAATGGAATTCACTTGACTGAAGTAGTCTCTTTGAAACACCTGTAAACAAAATCAAAAAAGCAAAAACGGTCTTTGTACCGAAACATCTCAGCTATCCAATGACAAAAAATCCCTTAAAAATATTAAAATGTAGAAGAAAGAATTTTATAAATTTCTACCATTTGATTTCATATTACTGAAGTAGCTTTTTAAAAATTCTCATAAACAAAGTCGAAAAAGTACAAAACGGTCTTTGTACCGAAAGATCTCAAATATCAAATGAGATGAAAACATTTAAAAATATTAAAATGTAGAAGAGATACTTTTATAAATTTCTACCATTGTATTTCACTTGACTGAAGTAGCTTTTTTAAAATTCCCCTAAACAAAGTCGAAAAAGTACAAAACGGTCTTTGAACCGAAGGATCTTAGCTATCCCATGACAAAAGAATAATTTAAAAATATTAAAATATAGACGAGATATTTTTATAAATTTCTACCATTGGAATTTACTTGACTGAAGTAGCCTCTTTAAAACACATGTAAACAAAGGCAAAAAAGTACAAAACGGTCTTTGTACCGAATGATCTTAGCTATCCAATGACAAAAAAAATCATTTAAAAATATTAAAATGTAGAAGTGATATTTTTATAAATTCCTACCATTGGAATTCACTTGACTGAAGTAGCCACACTAAAACATCTGTAAACAAAACCAAGAAAGTACAAAACGGTCTTTGTACCGAACGATCTTAGCTATGCAATGACAAAAAAATCATTTAAAAATATTAAAATGTACAAGAGATATTTTTATAAATTTCTACCAATGGATTTCACTTGACTGAAGTAGCCTCTTTAAAACACCTGTAAACAAAGTCGAAAAAGTACAAAACGGCCTTTGTACCGAAATATCTTAGCTATCCCATGACAAAACAATCATTTAAAAATATTAAAATGTAGACGAGATATTTTTATAAATTTCTACTATTGGAATTCTCTTGACTGAAGTAGCTTTTTTAAAATTCCCCTAAACAAAGTCGTACAAGTACAAAACGGTCTTTGTACCGGAAGATCTTAGTTGTCCAATGACAAAACAATCATTTAAAAATATTAAAATGTAGAAGAGATATTTTTATAAATTTCTACCATTGGATTTCACTTGACAGAAGTAGCTTTTTTAAAATTCCCCTAATAAAAGTCTAAAAAAGTACAAAACGGTCTTTGTACCGAAAGAACTCAGCTATCACATGACAAAAAATATTTTAAAAATATTAAAATGTAGAAGAGATATTTTTATAAATTTCTACCATTGGAATTCACTTGGCTGAAGTAGCCTCTTTAAAACACCTGTAAACAAAATTAAAAAAAAGTACAAAACGGTCTTTGTACTGAAAGATCTTAGCTATGCCATGACAACAGAATGTTTTAAAACTATTAAAATGTAGACGAGATATTTTTATAAATTTCTACTATTGGAATTCACTTGACTGAAGTAGCTTTTTTAAAATTCCCCTAAACAAAGTCACAAAAGTACAAAACGGTCTTTGTACCGAAAGATCTTACCTATCCAATGACAAAAAAATCATTTAAAAATATTAAAATGTAGAAGAGATATTTTTATAAATTTCTACCATTGGATTTCACTTGACAGAAGTAACTTTTTAAAAATTCCCCTAACAAAAGTCTAAAAAGTACAAAACGGTGTTTGTACCGAAAGAACTCAGCTATCCCATGACAAAAAATTATTTAAAAATATTAAAATGTACAAGTGATATTTTTATAAATTTCTACCAATGGAATTCACTTGACTGAAGTAGTCTCTTTGAAACACCTGTAAACAAAATCAAAAAAGCAAAAACGGTCTTTGTACCGAAACATCTCAGCTATCCAATGACAAAAAATCCCTTAAAAATATTAAAATGTAGAAGAAAGAATTTTATAAATTTCTACCATTTGATTTCATATTACTGAAGTAGCTTTTTAAAAATTCTCATAAACAAAGTCGAAAAAGTACAAAACGGTCTTTGTACCGAAAGATCTCAAATATCAAATGAGATGAAAACATTTAAAAATATTAAAATGTAGAAGAGATACTTTTATAAATTTCTACCATTGTATTTCACTTGACTGAAGTAGCTTTTTTAAAATTCCCCTAAACAAAGTCGAAAAAGTACAAAACGGTCTTTGAACCGAAGGATCTTAGCTATCCCATGACAAAAGAATAATTTAAAAATATTAAAATATAGACGAGATATTTTTATAAATTTCTACCATTGGAATTTACTTGACTGAAGTAGCCTCTCTAAAACACATGTAAACAAAGGCAAAAAAGTACAAAACGGTCTTTGTACCGAATGATCTTAGCTATCCAATGACAAAAAAAATCATTTAAAAATATTAAAATGTAGAAGTGATATTTTTATAAATTCCTACCATTGGAATTCACTTGACTGAAGTAGCCACACTAAAACATCTGTAAACAAAACCAAGAAAGTACAAAACGGTCTTTGTACCGAACGATCTTAGCTATGCAATGACAAAAAAATCATTTAAAAATATTAAAATGTACAAGAGATATTTTTATAAATTTCTACCAATGGATTTCACTTGACTGAAGTAGCCTCTTTAAAACACCTGTAAACAAAGTCGAAAAAGTACAAAACGGCCTTTGTACCGAAATATCTTAGCTATCCCATGACAACAGAATCATTTAAAAATATTAAAATGTAGACGAGATATTTTTATAAATTTCTACTATTGGAATTCTCTTGACTGAAGTAGCTTTTTTAAAATTCCCCTAAACAAAGTCGTACAAGTACAAAACGGTCTTTGTACCGGAAGATCTTAGTTGTCCAATGATAAAACAATCATTTAAAAATATTAAAATGTAGAAGAGATATTTTTATAAATTCTACCATTGGATTTCATTTGACTGAAGTAACCTCTTTAAAACAACTGTAAACAAAATCAAAAAAGTACAAAACGGTCTTTGTACCAAAAGATCTGAGATATCGAATGCCAAATAATGATTTACAAATATTAAAATGTAGAAGAGATATTTTTATAAATTCTACCCTTGGATTTCACTTCACTGAAGTAGCTTTTTTAAAATTCCCCTAAACAGAGTCGAAAAAGTACAAAACGGTCTTTGTACCGAAAGATCTGAGCTATAACATGACAAAAAAATCATTTAAAAATATTAAAATATAGAAGAGATATTTTTAGAAATTTCTAGCATTGGATTTCACTTGACTGAAGTAGCTTTTTTAAAATTCCCCTAGAGAAAGTCGAAAATATAAAAAACGGTCTTTGTACAGAAAGATCTCAGCCATCCCATGACATAAAAATCATTTAAAAATATTAAAATGTAGAAGACATATTTTTATAAATTCCTACCATTGGATTTCACTTGACTGAAGTAGCTTTTCTAAAATTCCCCTAAACAAAGTCGAAAAAGTACAAAACGGTCTTTGTAGAGAAAGATCTAAGCTATCCAATGACAAAAAAATCATTTAAAAATATTAAAATGTAGGAGAGATATTTTTATAAATTTCTACCATTGGATTTCACTTGACTGAAATAGCTTTTTTAAAGTTCCCCTAAACAAAGTCGAAAAAGTACAAAACGGTCTTTGTACCGAAAGATCTGAGATATCGAATGCCAAAAAATAATTTAAAAATATTAAAATGTAGAAGAGATATTTTTATAAATTCCTACCACTGGATTTCACTTGACTGAAGTAGATTTTTTAAAATTCCCCTAAACAAAGTCGAAAAAGTACAAAACGGTCTTTGTACCGATAGATCTGAGATATCGAATGCCAAAAAATAATTTAAAAATATTAAAATGCAGAAGAGATATTTTTATAAAATTCTACCACTGGATTTCACTTGACTGAAGTAGATTTTTTAAAATTTCCCTAAACAAAGTCGAAAAAGTACAAAACGATCTTTGTACCGAAAGATCTTAGCTATTCAATGACAAAAATTCATTTAAAAATATTAAAATGTAGAAGAGATATTTTTATAAATTTCTTCCATTGGATTTCATTTGACTGAAGTAGCTTTTTAAAATTCCCCTAAAGAAGGTCGAAAAAATACAAAATGGTCTTTGTACCGAAATATCTGAGATATCGAATGCCAAAAAATAATTTAAAAATATAAAAATGTAGAAGAGATATTTTTATAAATTTCTTCCATTGGATTTCACTTGACTGAAGTAGCCTCTTTAAAACACCTGTAAACAAAATCAAAAAAGTACAAAACGGTCTTTATACCGAAAAATCTCAGCTGTTCAATGCTAAAAAAATCATTTTAAAATATTAAAATACAAACGAGATATCTTAAAAATTTCTATCTTGGGATTTCGCTCTATTGATGTAAGAAACTATAAAATACTCGTAACAAAATCGAAAAAATATAAAACGGTCTTTGTACAGTTCAATGATCTCAGCTATTCAATGCTAAAAAAATCATTTAAAAATATTAAAATGTAGAGGAGATTCTTTGGAAAATGTTTAATGTGCAATCTCTGACATAATAATCACGATCTGTATGTTGTCTTTTAAAATTACATATAAATGATTCAATTTCACTTGAAACTATCTAACAAAAAAGGTCAATGTCGACTTGTTTTAAAACGGATCCGAGTGTTTTGGTCAGAAATTATCTCGAAGAAACTATCCAAATGCACATATCCCTCGGGCTATCAGTATTGAAAAGGTGCGAGAGTTTTTAGCATTTGCTAATGACTTTTTTCTTCCTGGGGTATCTTATCCCCTTTTTATCGCCTGGAGGTAAAGGGTGGCGTGAGATGACCATTTTCTTATTAATTACAAGCTTGGAAAATATCATTGGTCTTTTAAAGTGTCAATCTTTGGGTTCGGGATACGCCTTCCTGGTGGCAACACGCATAGGTTTGTGATAGGATTTTCAGTTTCGGTTTGACTGATGCAGGCTCTTAAGTAAACATAAATTGAAGATGTTGAAAAGAGTAAAGCTTCATAAAAATTACTCAACAGTTTCATTTTGATAGTGAAAATGTTATTTCATGATTAAATATGTCATCAACATCTATCATTTTTAAGATTAAGAAAAAGCAATATTTTTTTCAAGTGAGATGTTTCTTTACCCTTTTTTTGAAAGTTTTAACCGTTTATCTACCGAAATTCATGAAAATTTTACATTCTAAAGCATTTTATGAAAATTGTTTAAACTAAATTAAAAGATTTACATAATCATTTAATAAATTTTTGAAGGATTTTAGAAGGATTGAAGGATTTAGAAGAATTAATTAAATTTGAGTTTACAGGGATTTTGTGCAATATCTATAACCCCACTCAAATATTTTATTTTAAATTGTTTTCTTAGTATTTTGCAGAATTATAAAATGTACAAATATGACGTTCTCACAAAATAAATATAGGATAATTTCCGAATTGAATAATCCCCATCTCCTTCCCTCAGCGCCAATTAAGCTGAAAAGATGCAAAGACAAAAGAAATCATCCTTTTAAAAATATTTTTTGTTTTTTATAACCGATAATGCTTTTGAAACGAAATAGAGTAATGATCTGTAAATCATTCTAAACAGTATTACAACTAATTACCGTATTAAAAGAATTTTTTAATAAGTAATTTTAATGGTATTTGTAAGTGCCGTCGGTAGATAAAGGGTTAAAGAGTAAGATTGAAATACATGAAATGTTTGAAATACATTAATTTCAAAAGTTTTAAAAAACAAGCAAGGCAATCCCCCCCCCCCCAAATGGTGTGTGTGTGTGTGGGGGGGGGGAAGCATGCTTGCAGTTTGGGGGGGGGGTGATTTTATGCATTTTACATTTTTTTTTTTTCCATTTTAACACTGAGAATGCGAGTCCTTGAACATGCGAAACGTATATATATGTTTAGAAATTTTAATGATTGTGTGTTTTAAACGTTGTATTTTATTGATTTACAACCAAACACACATATAATACGATTAATGGTTATATATATATATTATATGTATGAAATTTCATTCATTTCCCTTTATAACTTCATGAACTTTTCTATGATACAAAGGGGACATGCGGACGGACACACAGATATATTACATATACATGTTTTTTGGGATCCCTGATCCATAAAACGCATAAATCGAAAAAAAAAAAAATTATAATAATTTTTTTTAGAAAGGTGAAATTAAAAATATGTATTTTACGATTTAAAATACGTCTTGTATAAAGACACCAACCTTAAAATAAAATATATATATAAAAAAAAAAAAAAAAAAAAAAAAAAAAAAAAACCCTGCCAAGTTTATAATTAATGATGGCTTCTATATTTATACTGGTAACAGTACACTTATTTGAGCCCAAAATAACACAGCGCTATCCACGGTTTCGGAGGTTAATTGGGCTTAGCCTTCAATGAAGATTGTTCTATATTCACGGAGTCTACTTAAGGGTGTATTTCGAATCAAACTGCCTATTTTCGGATTTATTTTTAAATTCATTTTTGCTCTCAAATGCATCAAACTGACAAATTGTCTTATTCAGAAAGTACTGAAGGTGCCGTAATTGTCTATTCTTTGATAAATGCAGAAAATATTGCAAAAAAAGCAATCAAAAATGGCATTTTGAACGGAATTTTCCGAAGCGTCATATCTGCGAACGAAAAAAAGTGTCATACTGAGAAGGTAATTTTTTATAGATCAAATTCTAATGAATTGAATATAAAAAGACATCACACGGCACCTAATACGTCTCTTGAAAAATCCGCTCAGCAAGTTTCATGTTTCTACTTTTAAAAATGTGTCTGAAATTGTATCGGAAAATTTCGAGCTGTTGAAGGTAGAAAAGTGTTTTTTCGAATACACCCTTAAGGGTATATTTCGATTAAAATTGCTTATTTTCCGATTTATTTTTAAATTTATTTTTGCTTTCAAATGCATCAAACTGGCAAATTGTCTTATTTAGAAAGTTCACAAAGTGCCGTGATTACCGATTTTTTGATAAATGCAGAAAATAAACCAAAAAAAGCAATAAAAATGGCATTATGAACTGATTTTTGAACCGATTTCTCAATTTAGTAATCCGTGTTTCTTATAAACAGTCAACGGTGCAATATTTCATATGTAAGTGCTTGACACGTTATGCTGTTGATATATATTGTTTGCGAAAATTTAGGCACTTGCAACTAAACGGGTTCGTTATCAATGGCCTAGATCAACGGTTCCCAAACTTTATTGATACGCGACCCACCTTTAAGTTAAAAAAAAAAATCTCGCGACCCACCTAATATGAGGGTGTATATCCACATGGAAATTGCTGCATTACATGTTTAAGCTATTGACCATCCTATGCTACGAGAATGGAAAATTTTAAACGGTGTACGAAGCATAGACTATCAACAAAAACAAGAAAAAATAATCCACATGTGTGGATATGGCATAATAAATAAAACAACACACAAACTTCAAAGATAAATAAAAATACATTTAATTTTTATCAAAAGAGTACATTTTAGCAAGCGAAATTTCTGACACTGGTGTTTATCGATGGAGGACCTTTATATTAGGCTTAAAACTGGTTAATTTTAATAATAAGTCACTTTCTACATGCAGTTTGTTTCTATATATATATATATATTTTTTTTTTCAAAAACAGCAAAGCAGAAAAAAGCATATTCACACTATTAGAAATTAAAGATTTCACCTTGAAATATTAATTGCTGTTAGAATTGTTATGTTTTTTAAACAGAAGAAATAAAAGTTATATTTTTGTGACAAATCTTGATTGTTCCAGGGCCCATCAAAACACTCGCCGCGACCCACCAGTGGGTCGTGACCCATAGTTTGGGAACCGCTGGTCTAGATTATACTGAAGCAATATTGAGTCTATAATCTTCGTTGGACTTGAGACTAAAATTAAAGACGATGGATTTTATTAAGGCTTTCAAATACTGCAATTCAAATTTTAAGTACACGGAAAAAAACTGCTAAGGCTGCTCTCAACTGCTCTTCTCAACAAGCGCACAAGTGTTTTGTCACATTTACAACGTAATTTTTTAACGAAAAAATATAAAATTACAAGGGCTGACTATGGAAGCAATTTGGAATCGAACTGTTCAAAAAATATAAACTGAATGCTTTGATAAACAAATTACCGATTGAGTTATAAGCGATTTTGCTCATGCGACAAAGACGTTTCTCACCCTTACTTGAGTTGTTATTGTTCTTTCGCGCGGTAATTCGGTTCAAAACACTCACTTAGATACTATTTTTTGTACATGTTATTGCATTTATATATTAATTACCAAATTGAATTTAATAAAGTATTACAACATTGAAATATATATATATATATATATATATATATATATATATATATATATATATATATATATATATATATAACATTTCGTTTAAATAGTTTCTGGACAACAATACTTAATAGTTTCATGCATTTCCGAACAAAAATAAGTTCAAACTTATGCCCTAATGTTGTCTTTAAGAACAGCCTTAGGCCGAGAAATTAAGCAGTGATCACCTTCTTTTGATATTTATATTTCAATTGATTTTAAAACAAGTTTTTACATTTAAATAATAAATATTAAATTTGTGCTTTTTAACTGATTTTCTAAACAAAGAAATATAAACAAATAAAATCTTAAAGACAATATTTCCTGTATAAAAACCTTTACAAGTAAGCTATCAAAATACATCTCTATTTTATGCTACATAACTGATTCATACACCATTTTATATAACAGTGGCGCAGCGAGGGGGGGGTTTTGGGGGTTAACCCCCCCCCCCCCCCCCCCCAGAGCCATGACAAAAATACAGAAATTTCCATTTTTATGAACCAAATCATAAAAAATAAAACTAAGGTTAGAATTTTATTTGTTTTATTCTCGAAAACTGCCGCTTTATTGAATCAAATTTTATTTAAAAATTTGACTCGTTTAAGCGGCAGTAATGTATTTTCTTTTAAAAATGGGGAAAGCGCATGGTAACGGTATCAGTATCGAAAACTGGTCACTCATTTCGGAAAAAGTCGGCATTCATTTATACTACTGGAAATCAGCCGAAGGCTAAAAGGAATGGTCATTTCCTGTCACTGCCAATGCCCTCTCGGATTTTTCAATACTGCACCATAGGGGGGGGGGGTCTTAATTAGTTACATCTGTTTCTTGCTCTTTTTTGGAAACGGGACTGGACTATCGAATTCCAAGAAAAACACAAAAACGCATACTTTGAAGGATAGGCTTAATTCCAGAAACATTCTGTTGTTAATTGCTGTAGTGCTAAGGTTTCCTTTATTTTGCGTTTCGCTATGGATATTAAATCCTCTTCAGAGAAGAAAATTATGAAAAAGATGGATATAAGAGATCATTTTATAAAATCTTTCGAATTCCTTCAAGCATTTTTAAAATCCAGGTATGTTTGGAAAGTATATAATTTGTTTATATTTATGTCTCTGGAAAGATATTAACAGTGCTGTGCGAAACGGGGGAGAGGAGAGGGCGGTCGCCCCAGGCGCAGAGATTTAGGGGGTGCCAAATTTCTAACTACTTTCTACTTACTACTAATTTAAAGGGACTACTTTCAGACAATTTTTTTAATTAATATTAATTGTTATTTAAAAAACTCCCGAAATAGGCAAGTGGGTAAACGGGAAAAAAGTTACCGGAAAAAAGTTACATAAACTACAAAAGCGGAAAAGAAGTTACCGAAAAAAAAGGGACAAGGAATTGATTTTGGGAGTTCATTACTGATTTTGAGGATTCATTGGTTAAGTATTTAGGGGGTATCAGGGGGAGGCTCTTAATTTAAGTAAATGGGTTTTTCGTGCTGAATTAACTGTTTTGGTTTCAGTTTTTGGACATATGATAACCCTCCTCTCCCCCCCCCCCCCATCTGTAACTTCTCAAATTAAGTTTTTTTACGCAGATTTATCCGATTCGGTTGGAATTTCGAACATAAGTTCATTATGATAAGACGTATTTCTGATTAGTTATAGAGTTCTTTTGCTTATTATAAAGGGAGGATCGTCAATTACTCCCGCCCCCCACCACAAATTAGATAGATCGGTTTTAAGCAAAATTATCCGATGCATTTCAAATTTTAGATAAAGATTCTTTCTGATAAGGTGAATCCCTGAATAGTTTTAAGAGTTTAATGACTAAGTATAAAGGGGAGGGGGACGGGGGATAATCCCTCTTAAATTATATAAATGGCCTTTTACGCAGAATTATCCGACTTGATTGGAATTTTGGACATAGGTTCATTATGATAAAACGTATCTCTGAATAGTTATGGGGTTCTTTTCCTTATTATAAAGGGGAGGGGACAAGCAATTATTTCCCCCTAAAATTAGATAAATCGGTTTTTATACAAAATTATCCGATGCATTTCAAATTTTAAATATAGGTTCTTTCTGATAAGGTGAAATTCCTGAATAGTTTTAAGGGTTTAATGGCTAAGTATAAAGGCAAAACAGAGGATAACCCCACCTTAAATGAAATAAACAGCTTTTTATGCAGAATTATCCGATTTGCTTCAAATTTTGGATGTAGGTTCTTTATGATAAGGTATATCCCGGATTAGTTATGAGGTTCTTTTGCTAAGTATAAATAGGGAAACGGACGATTATCCCCCCCCTCTTAAATTAGATAAATTGTTTTTTATGCATAATTATCCGATGTATTTCAAATTTTTGATAAAGGTTTTTTCTCATAAAGTGGATCCTTAAATAATTTTAAGGGCTTAATGGCTAAGTATAGAGGGGGAACTGGAGATAACCCCACTTAAATTACATAAATGGCTTTTTACGCATAATTATCCGATTTGCTTCAAATTTTGGATGTACTCTCATTATGGTAAGGTATATAAGCTAATGAATATAGTTGAAATAGGGAGGGATGCAGCAGTCCATTCAGGAAACCCTTTCGGGGAAAGAAGCTAGCTTTCCCCATTGGACGGAGGGGGATGTCCGGTAGATATCGCGGGCGGCTAGTCTCTTAGGAAATTTGTCGATCAGGGCATTTCCCGGTAAAGGTTTGCCGCAAAAATACTCAAGTAACATAAAAAACGAGTTGAATGCAACTGAACGCAATTAACAAATAAAAAAAAATTCTTTATTCTTTAATTTAATGATTGAAAACTATTATGTCAGAAAACATTATAACACATTTTACCTTTTTTCTTATAATGATTAACTTCCATTCATTTTGCATTTAAAACTGGTTTATTTATTTATTTTTTTTATTTGTGAAAAAAGTAATATACTAAATTATTTGTTGTAATTGTCATTTTAATTTACGTCAAATATTTATCATTTAAAACTGGATTTTTACTAATTGATGTCCCATATTACACATCACAGATTATAATATAATATAAAATATTAAAAAAATATATGTGTTAGAAAATTTTAATGTACAAACTATGTTGCATGTCACGAACGAATGAACTAGTGAATTCATTAATTTGTAGTAATAAAAATAGTTTTTTTTTATTACTAGCTTACGTTAGTAGTTAAAGTTAATTGTTTAAAAACCTGTAGTTCTTGATAGATTTTCAGGTTTGAACGCTTAAAAAGAATAAGAAAACAGATTTAAATAAAAAAAGATTTTAAGAAAAACAGGATATTATTTTTTTGGTTACGATATTTATAGAATACTGAAAAATGCTATGCAGAAACATAAATCACAGGTTTAAATGCAAACAGCTATTGAGAATATATAAACAAACCCTTAAAACTATTCAGGGATTCATTTTATGAGAAAGAACCTAAAGCCAAAATTTGAAATACATCGGATAATTGTGCATAAAAAATATTTTATCTAATTTAAGGGGGGAATAATCGCGGCCCCCTTTTTATTAGCAAAAGAACCCCATAACTAATCAGGGATACCCCTTATCTTAATGAGCCTACATTCAAAATTTGAAGCAAATCGGATAATTCTGCGTAAAAAGCCATTTATTTAATTTAAGAGAGGTTATCCCCCCATGCACCCTCTATACTTAACCATTAAACTCCCAAAATTCTTCAGGCATTATATACTCTGACGACATACTGACAACTTTAATCGTGGCAGAAGATAAATAGCGAAGTCTTATTGTGAAAAAGTATGCAGGGGTGAAAGTATCTTCATTCAAAAGCTGAGAAGAATAGGTGCTATTGACCTCATGGGACATGCCTAGAAAATAATTGCACTGGACTAGTGGCAATGAGCTGAGGGGGACACTGGGATTATTGAGCACCAAGAGGGAAGGAAGGTAGTTGGAAGAGAGACATGTGTTGGTAATGTACAAGAAAGTACATTGATGTAAGATGGCTTAGACATGCTAAGCGAAATGTAATATTTGAGTGTGGCTCCTATGTAGTTGTAAAGTCGTTTTATTTATTTTTTTAATAATTGATTTATGGTTCTAATAAAGAACTTGAGGAATTAAAAATGTGTTATTGATGAACTTAACAAATAAACCAACTTAGTAAAGAGAAACTCAGGGCACGGCACCACAATACTATATATAAGCCTTATCAGAAAGAACCTAGAAATTTTATCAGAATGTATGAACGTATACTCAAAAATTGAACCAAAACAGTTAATTCAGCATGAAAAAAAACCATTCACTTAAATTAAGAGCCGACCCCCGATCCCCCCCCCCTTTCATACTTTGCCATTAAATCCCCAAAATCAATTCCTTGTCACTTTTTTTCCAGTAATATGTTTATCTTGTCCCTTTTTTCCAGTAACATTTTTTCCTTGTCATTTTCTTTCCGCTTTTGTAGTTAGTCACTTTTTTCCGATAACTCTTTTTTCTAGATTCAGGCAAGTAGATATGATTAAGCTATGTAACTGAGAAATGTTCTTCATTCTTTGATAAGATCTTTCAGAAGACGATTCTCACAGTGGATGATTTGAAACGAATTTAGGATGTAGTAGCAACAAAAAGGAGAAAAAATGGTTGCCATGCGATCAAAATCGCTTATAACTCGTTAACTAATTTATTTATTTATAAAAAAGAAAAAAAAAAGATGGCGACTTTGTTTATTTATAATCAACTCAGGGGTGATTCTCGTCCGAAAATTTAAGGCATCCTCTTCCGAAAATTTGGAATTGGGTTATCAGTTCCGCATAGTTGCCAACTTGTACGGTTTTGAGCGCGGATAAAGCAATCGCGGAGAAATGCAAATTTCGTGAAAGGATCGCCGACAAAGCACACATTTCGTCAATATTTCGTGAAAAAAAAAGACAATTTCGTCAATGTTTTTGTCAACGAACTTTGTCAAAAGATCGTCGAAAAAAGCGAATTTTCTGTGCGGATCACGGAAAAAACGACCATTTCACCAAATATCGCAGATAAAACGCTGATTTCGTCTGAAGACCGCGGGAAAACGTCGATTTCGTATAAAGATTTCTGATATAATGCCGATTTCGTTAAAAAATCGGGAAAAAACGCGTTTTTGATAAAAGATTGCTTAAAAATATTTTGTCAAAAGATCATTGAAAAAAATGGCCGCTTTCAGCAAAAGATCACGGAAAAAACGCCGATTTCGTCGAAAGACCGCGGAATAAAGCGCCGTTTTCAAGAAAAGATCGCGTAAAATTGCAAATTTGTCTAAAGATCGGCAAAAAAACGCCGATTTCATAAAAAAAATACACTGAAAAACACCGATTTCGTCAAAAGATCGCGGAAAAACCGCCGATTTTGCTAAAATATCGCAAATAAATCACTGATTTCGTCTAAAGGTCGCGGGAAAACGCCGATTTCGTTTGAAGATCGCGGATAAACCCCCTTCGCGGGGGGGGGGGTAACTCGCGGAATCCTCCCCCCCTCCCCCCCGCAGATTTCCGAAAAAAAAATTTCAACCAGAATCACCCCTGAAGCAACTCTATCCCCCCCCCCCCCCGAGCCGAATTCTGGCTGCGCCACTGTATATAATTTTTATTTTAGCTTATTTTTATATTTCGTCAGTATCTTGAATAAAATGTTTCATTAGCAACTTACAAATCTCGCTAGAGATTACTTGCTCCAAACAGTAAAAGGTTTTAATCAGCAAATGTATACAAGTTGAACTCTTTAGTTTTTTCATCTGAGAATATTAGCAGCTGGACCAAACCACCATTAATTCGGAATGTACAAGAAAACTTTCCTTTCCTTCTCCGATGTATCTCAAACTGCTTTTAATACACAATGTAATAAACTTTAACATGTCCATGAGGAAAAATGTATACATATATATTATTTATATTTTTAGCGACTAAATCCTCTTTCTTACACTGTGGATCTTTCTGTCGTCTCCAAAAAATAATAGTTTACTTTTTGAGGACTGCCAAAGAACAAGAAACTATTTTTAGAAATATATAATGATGACGGCAATGCCTGCGCGATGGTTGTCCCTTATATTGTTTATACATCTTTACAAATCACACGTATACTTTCAATTTTTACATCACCGAATAAAGGAAAATGAGCTTTCGAATGAAATTGGTTTGAAAACCGTAGCTCATTTACTGACTTTTTCCAGCTTTTTAGCTCACAGGCTATCAAAGTCTGAGAGCTTATGTGCCCACCCATCGCTAAGTATGAACGTACGTACTTGTATCGCGCGATAACTGATGATAAAAATATCCGAATTACTTCAAATTTTGGATATAAGTTTATTTTGATAAGATGCTTTCCTGATTAATTTTGAGAGTTCATTGGATAAGTATAAGAGGGGGAAGGGTTAATCACCACCCCCTTAGTTTAGATAAATGGGTTTTTCATGCAGAATTATCAGATTTCATTAAAATTTTAGATAGAGGATCAGTAAAAGATTTTGATCAGCATTTTTATACAAGTTGAACTCTTTATTTGTTCCATCTGAGAATATTTGCAGCTGGACCAAACCACCATTAATTCGGAAACTACAAGAAAACTTTCTTTTCCTTCTCCGATGTATCCCAAACAGCTTTTAATACACAATGTAATAAACTTTAACATGTTCATGAGGAAAAATATTTACATATATAATATTTATGTTTTTAGCGATTAAATCGTTTTTATCGAAATATATCTCTATTTTATGCTATATACCTGATTCACACATGCATTTTATATGATTTTTATTTTACCTTATTTTTACATTTCCTCAGTATCTTAAATAAAATGTTTCATTAGCAACTTATAAATCTTACTAGAGATTATTTGCTTCAAGCAGTAAAAGGTTTTGATCAGCAATTTTATACAAGTTGAACTCCTCATTTGTTCCCTCTGAGAATATTTGCAGCTGGACCAAACCACCATTAATTCGGATACTACAAGAAAACTTTCTTTTCCTTCTCCGATGTATCTCAAATTGCTTTTAATACACAATGTAATGAACTTTAACTTGTCCACGAGGAAAAATATATACATATATATTATTTATGTTTTTAGCCACTAAATCCTCTTTCTTTTACTGTGGATTTTTCTGTCGTCTCCAAAAAATAATAGTTTACTTTTGGAAGACTGCCAAAGAACGAGAAGCTATTTTTAGAAATAGTATAATGTAGATATAAATGTATAATGTAATTGTGTATGTAATAGCATAAATATATAATGATGATGGCAATGACTGGCGATAGTTGTCACTTATATTGTTTATACATCTCGTCAAATCAGGAGTATATTTTCCATTTTTACATGATTGATAATTGAACAATTAAACAATTGAACTTTCGAATCGAATTGGTTTGAAAGCTTTAGCTCATTTACTGACTTTGTACAGAATTTTAGCTCACAGGCTATCAAAGCCTAAGAGCTTATGTGACCACCCGTTTTGTATGTATGTATGTAGTTACGTATGTAAACGCGATAACTCATGATAAAAATATCCGATTTACTTGGAATTTTGGATATAGGTTTATTCTAATAAGGCGATTCCCTGATTAGTTTTGGAATTTCACCAGATAAATATAAGGGGGTGGGGCGAACGAGGGACTAATCCCCCTATAATTTAGATAAATGGGTTTGTCATGCAGAATTAGCAGAATTCATTCAAATTTCAAATATGGTATCATTCTGATGAGGCGCCTCTATGCTTCGTTTTGGATGTTTATATGTTAAGTTTAAAAAGGGGGTGGATGGGAGATATCCCCTCTTAATTTAGGTAAATATTTTTTCACGCAGAATTTATAGGTTTGCTACTAATTTTGTATATAGGTTCATTTTTATTAGACGCTTCCATAATTTATTTTGGAGATTTATTGTTAAGAATAAAAGGGAGATCAGGGGTAATATGTGTATTACCCCTTGTATGTAATAAGTATATGTAATAACTACAATTAGGGGATCGGGGGACTAACCCTCTAAATTTAAATTAATGTTTTTTTTTTTTTTTTTTTTTTTTTTTTTTTTTTTTTTTTTTTTTAAATGCAGAATTAATCGATTTCGTTTAATGTTTGGATGTAGGTTCGTACAGATAAGACGCTTCCCTGATTAGTTTTGGGATTTTTTTGTTAAGAATAAAGGAGAGAACCGACGATTACTCACCCCTTTAATTAGATAAATGGGTTTTTGGACAGAATTGTCCAATTTGCTTTAAATATTGGATATAGGTTCTTTCTCATAAGGCGAATTCCTAAATCCCTGTTTTTGCAACTAATACTGTCGTGCAAAGTTTTGATGCAAATCGAAAATTTCTTTCTAGTTAGAAAATTAAAAAATCAGTCTCTAAGATAGCAACATTTCAAACTGATAGTTTATGTTTTTAATTGAGAAAATATTTGGAAGTTTCTTAATTCATATATAATTTTCATAAGAGAAAAAAAAATTCTGTCTGGTATATAAGGTATTAAAATATGCTCCAATTTTGTTTTGTTTGGGTAAGAAACATAACATTCAGTTTACACTAGTTTCCCTATTTTACCTCTATCTTTATGCTTAATTAAAACTGTTATACCATATCATAGCTTTTTGTTGCTCGAAAAACTAGTAACAGGTTTAGATCAGCAATTTTAACTAAACCCCGCTCTTTGTGAACATTTGCAGCTGGACCAAACAATCGTTAATTCGCAAATACACAACACATTTTATTTTTCTGGTATCTTACAAACTTTTAATATCCAACACAGCAAACTTTTAACGTAGAACAATCAAAAAGAAACGCTTATTGAGTAAGTATGAACATTTATCTTATATTTTACGAAAATTGTTTTTTACCGCAATGAACATATGAATATTTCTACTTATTTTCGTTAGTCATCAATATTTTTTTTTCCATTCTTATTGTAGGCAATTTATTACACTCTTTTTGTTTTTTATTTACAGAACAACAAATAATAATAATAAAAAAAGAGTAAAAGAATGTGAAACATATAGGAAGGTCTGCGAAAGAATAAATAATAACCAGACTGATATGCTAACCAAAATTAACATATTTGTGCATTAATTTGGGTGGATATTGTTTTGTGTCTGACTATATTTGCCATAGTCCAATAGTGGAGCCATAATTAAGAATCTGCATAGTATAATATCTCTTGATCTTTGTTCTGAACCAATTTTACTAATTTTTTTTTTTTTTTTTTTTTTTTTTAAATAAAAGTTGTTAATTTGTTGATGTGCCTGCGCTAACTATTTTTTTTTTAAATATTCCCATTTTTATACATATTTTTTAATTTTAATAATAACTAAATAATGGTTATTTGCATTTTTACGTTTCTTGGGCTAAAATCTGAGTGTTAATTATTATCGCATCGGTAAAGAGCAATTGCAACTTATTAATTTTTTTTTCTTTCTATAAGAAATAGTAAAATATTTAAATGAGAATTTAGAAGAAAAACATTCAATTTATACTAGTTTTTCTATTTCACATCGTATGTTGAACAATATGCGTAATTAAAACTGTTATACAATACCAAAGCTTTTTGTTGCTTGAAAAACTAGTAACAGGTTTAGATCAGCAATTTTAATTAAACCCCCTCTTTGGGAACATTTGCAGCTGGACCAAACAATCGTTAATTCGCAAGTACACAAAACATTTTCTTTTCCTGATATCTTACACAGTTTTAATATCCAACACAGCAAACTTGGAGCAAACCTGGAACAACGAAAGAGAAAACCTTTATTGAATAAGTAAATGAACATTTATCTTATATTTTCCGAAGCTTGTTTTTTACCGTAACGAACCTTCTACATCTTTTCCTTATTCACCAATCCTTTATTTTTTAGTTCCATTCTTATTGTAGACAACTTATTACTCGGTTTTGGTTTTTCTTTACAGAACAACGGAAAAAAAGAAGAAAGAAGAGTAGACTACAAAATAACAAATAACAACCAGAATAATATGCTAACCAAGATTAACATATTTATACATTAATTTGGGCGTATACTGTTTTGTGCCTTACTATAGATCGCTAGTCAAATAGTAAAGCTATAATTAATAATCGGCATATTATAATAGCCCCTGGGCTTTGTTTTGAACCAATTTTACTAGTTATTTTTTTAGATAAAAGTGTTCATTTGTAGATGTGCCTGCGCGAACTATTTTTTTTTTTTAATTTTCCTATTTTTAAATTTTTTATTTAATTTTAATAACAACTAAATAGTAGTTATTCGCCTTTTTACGTTTAGTGGGCTGAATGTTAATTATCATATAAAAAATTTTCTTTCTAAAAGAAATAGTAAAATATTTAGATCAGCATTTAGAAAGAAAACATTCAATTTACACTAGTTTCATTATTTTACCTTGTATCTTGAGCAATATGCTTAATTAAAACTGTAATATCATACCAAAGCTTTTTGTGACTTGAAAAACTAGTAACAGGTTTAGATCGTCAATTTTAACTAAACGCAACTCCCTGCTCTTTGGGAACATTTGCAGCTGGAACAAACAATCGTTAATTCGCAAATACACAACACATTTTCTTTTCCTGGTATCTTACACAGTTTTAATATCCAATACAGCAAACTTTTAATGTAGAACAATGAAAAAGAAAATCTTTATTGAGTAAGTATATGAACATTTATCTTATATTTACCGAAGTTTGTTTGTTTTTTACTGTAATGAACCTATGCATAGTTCTATTTCTTTTCGTTATTCGCCAGTACTTTTTTTTATTTCCATTCTTATTGTAAACAATTTATTTTTCTCTCTATATTTGTTTCTTTACAGAACAACAAATAATAAAAAGAAAGAGCAAAAAAATGTTAGAAACATATAGATCTGCGAAAGAATAAATAACAATCAGAGTAATATGCTAACCAAGATTAACATATTCGTACATTAATTTGGGTGCATACTGTTTTTGTGTCACTATATATGAGTAGTCAATAGTGGAACCACAATTAATAATCTGCATATTATTTTTCATGGAAGATGTCATCGGCTTTTGTTGCAAGTCGCAATAAAATTGTAATTGCTTCACAATTAGATTATGTTTGTGCGTTCAGTAAACACACGCACACACACACGCATAAAGAGAGAGAGAGAGAGAGAGACATCTACAAATTCATTTTTAACGAAAAAATATTAAATTCCAAAGCCGGACCTTGGAAGCGATTTCCAATCTATTCCACTTTTCCGTTTTTCGATCAATAAATAAGCTTTTTTTGATCACGTGACAAGATTATTTTCGCCACATTTTGGACATTTTTTTCTTTTTTTCCGCGAAAAGTCAGTTCAAAACGCCCATTTTGACACTATTTTCTGAAAAATATATTGTGTTTATCTCCCCCCCCCGAAAAAACCCCCCAGTAAACTGAGTGTTTTTAGATAATTTCTGAACAACAACATTTTCTAATTTCATACATTTCCGAAAAAATAATAAAACTTATGTCCTAAGTTGTCCTTTTTGATATAAGAACAGCCTTTTAAGAGTGATTGTTGGAAGAAAATAATAATGTTGCCGTAATGATCTTTTCTAATGTTGTATTAAAAAAGCTAATATTTGAAAATAGAGCTATGTTTATCAACATTATATGTTAATTATATATCCAACCTATTGAATATTACAATACTCTCATAGCGTCTTAGCAAGAATTAAACTTAATTCTGACTATAGCTCCTTACACCTGATTATTGAAAAGGAATAATAATGTTGCCGTAATGACTTTTTTTTCTAATGTTGTATTAAAAAATCTAATACAGTCGACTCTCGTTAATTCGAAATCGGATAATTCGAATCTTCGCTTAATTCGAACTAAGCATGAAATCCCGAAATTTTCAACGGCAGAATAACGTTAAATATTTTCATTAATTCGAATTCATTTTCTCTTGCCTCGTGAAGCGATATCTATGGAACAGCATATTTTCATTTGAATAAAGTAGCCTCTTAAGACTGATTATTGAAAAGGAATAATAATGTTGCCATAATGATTTTTTTTTCTAATGTTGTATTAAAAAATCTAATATTTTAAAGTAGACCTATATTTATTAACATCATATGTTAATGATATATCCAACCTATCGAATATCATTATACACTTACAGCATCATAGCAAGAATTAAACTTAATTCTGACTATAGCTCCTTATACCTTTAAGCTATCCTGCTATTAAATATGTCGTCAACATCTGTCATAACGAAATTCCGATTTGCCTCGTGAAGCGATATCTATGGTACAGTATACCCCAAAAATAAGTGCAACGTGTCAGGGCCAGAAGATGATGGATGAGCTAACGCTGATTGGTGGAGGGGGTCGGCGATGGTGCCGAATTCACTCCTCCTAATGTAGACTTGCGAAAATAGCGGAAACTGTCCATCAAAATGTGTGCTAGATCACACAGCTTTTGCATCGGAAAATAGAAAAAAAAAAAAAAAAAAAAAAAAAAAAAAATGAAACGAGGAAGACATTTGGAGGTCTTGATATGCTTTGGATCCCGCTTATAAGTTTATCATTTATGCGGGCTTTTTAACATTTTTAAACCCATTCAAGAGTTTTTGATTTTAGACTTTGATCCACTCTTAGGAACCATTCAAATGTTACGAAAGCATATTTTCAGTCATTTTGTTTCTCCCTTTTTGTAAGAAAAAAAAAAAAAAAAAAAAAAAAAAAAAAAACATATGCTACCGCATTTTGCTTACGCAAGATTTTATGAAATTCTAACATCAACACTGTTTGACATAAAATATTACAATTAGCGATAAATTACATTATTAACAATGCAAATTTACATAAAGAGACATATAGGGGTTGCAGTATCTAAGGAAAACAAAAAAATGGTTTAATGTATTGTAACTTATTGCTTTAAACAATTGATAGAATACTAATTAGTTTTTAATATATTATTATTTATGGCATTGAATTAAAAAATAAAGAAATACAATAGATCTTAACTTATTTAGGCATATAACTAGATCAAAAAAATATTATGTGTTTGGGGGTCACATTTCTAGTCTTGTGTCGAAGATCTGTGAATCCATGCTTCTGCATTATTTATTATTATGTTTTCAATGTAGTGGTGGGTCACTATTCACCTAGAAAACCTAAAAAACTAACGTACCCGTACGAACTCTGTATGGATACACACCTATAGTGCTTAAAAAGTATTATTTTAAAACCTTCCAACACTTTAGGTCCTTTAGGTTAGGATCTTTTAGGTCCATAAACATTTGGCACCTCAATCTTTCAGCTCTATTTTTTTAAACCGATTATTAAAAACTCAAAAATTTCAACCATTTTATGTTCCAAGTGTGCTCTTAAAACCACTTTAATAATTTTTTGATGCATACTTTTCAAATACAAACTTATCGAACATTCTTCTATTTTTCAGTTATTACGACAACGTTCAAGGGAATTTTTAGTGATTATATTTTAAATTTATTGATTTAAAAACTGAATAATATTCTGAAAACTATGAATATAAATATTTTGGCTCAAAATAGCACTTTTGTATTTATTTTATTATTTTAAGTCCTTAAGGATGCATTCTAATCCAAACTGCTTATTTTCTGATTCATTTTTCAATTCAGTTTTGCTCTCAAACTTATCAAACTGGCAGAAACTATACAATAGTGCCGGGCATGTTAAAATTTGAAAAAGGCAGAAAATATTACAAAAAATACTGTCAAAATTGGTTTTTTGAACCTAATTTTCTGAAGTGGGAGATCTGGGAACGAAAAAAATGTTCATACTGAGATAATAATTGTTTATAAATCAAATTCTGATTGATCGAGTGAGAAATGAAATCACAGAGCACCTTAGACACCCCTTCAAAAATCCCCACAGCAAGATTCATGTTTTTATTTTTAAAAATGTTTCTGAAATCGTATTTGAAAATTTCAAGCTGATGAAGGTGGATTTTTTTTTTTTCAAATACACCCTTAATCAAGCATTACATTTGTTTCCATTTTAACACCCCAGACCAAGACTCTTCCTTTTTCACTTTAGCGCCTCCTAATGTTACATTTGTTGCATGCCTTTCGGCACTTACGAGAGGCAAGCATTTGATACTAATATGTAATACTAGAGGCTCTGCATTCATCTTATGTTGTCACAACGTCCACCATTAATCAAGTAAATCGTCTTTTCACAGACTGCAATTGTTTTTGATGAAGTAAGAACATCACCGTGATGTATCTGATATAACAGAACTGGAAACACCCGTTGCCTTACATAATCTGAAGTTACAAACAAACTTTATTGTGTTTTTCATATTTCATCAGAAAAAACTATAAAATTATATTCTATACAACAGCAGAGTTAGGAGATTTGATGTTTGTTGAATCAATGTAAGAAATGAAATATATAAATTTAGTTTATTAGCCTAAACACGAGCCAAGAAAAAGAAGTGCTTTGAAAACTTATTATAAAACTTGTTGGTATTTATTCTTAAATAGGATATGAGAATTATGAGCGTAAGTTGATAGAAAATGCTGCATAAAGCGATGCGTATGCGTTTTTATTGAAGAGAAGCCTTTATTACAGAAAAACATTTTATTTATTTCCATTTTAAACAGGGGTTGGCAAGTAATTTTAAGTGGAATCCGAATATATTTGAATAATTTTATCAAAATCAAAGTAAAAAAAAAATAAATAAATAAAATAAGTAATATAGGTTTTTTTTTATTTTAAATTGTTATTTTTACATACATATAATACAAAATCCAAAAGTCAGGCATTCGTTCTAAAAAATTGCTACATACGCAGGTATGCGCTCTGAAATTTTTTACATACACATAATAAAATAGAAAAGGCAGATATTGAAAAATCAATGCAAAAAATTATACTTCCGGTTTTGAACTATTTTTTTATAGTTTTATTCACGTGACTAACATCTAATGCTGAGAATGTCTTCAAGAAGGGAATCCTCTAATCTCGAACGATATACTTCTTTAAAAAAATCATGTTGGGGGAAATTCTTTTATGCACATATGTTGAACCAAACATGCAGCCAAGTTAATAGCTATCTTCCGCCCTTTTCCTATTTTTTGACACATGTTTACTTCGGAATTCTTCCGAAAATGCAGTTTTATACATTTGCTCGAAAATATCTTCTTGGAAGAAAAATATCTCCATTTGAAGTAAAGATTTTTTAAGAACAACTTCGTACTTCATTCTACAAATGGAGCAACTTTATAAGGCGATTTAAAAAACTGCGACAGCTTACCCATCTTTTGAAAGTCTTGAGAATCTTGCTTCAAATTTTTCAACAAGATCTAAGATAAAACTTAGGAACACTGCAGTGTGTATTTCGGAATTCTTTGAATATTCAAGAATTGCTAGAAAATGAATAAATTCTTCATCTGCAATACCTTTTTAAGCAGTTCAGGCTTTGACGATCACGGTCCAGATGTGGACCGCGGTCCGCCAAATGTCGAAGTTGCATTTAGACCTCTTTACAGATTTTAATATATCTCCTAATATTATATTTACTACCCAACTTTCGGAATGTTTGAGAATTAGGTATTCTATATTAATGCATAATTTTAGAGATTTTATAATCATCTAATACCAATGATTAAACAATCGTCTTTTCACGGACACTTTTTTTTTTTTTTTCTTTTTTGTGAAGTAAGAAAGAATGCATCATCAAGACGCCATGATGCATCTGATATACACTGTAAAAAAAATTCTGTAAAGGTACTAAACTTTTTCTTGGAAACTGGGATTCCAAGAACTTTTCCTGTAACGGTAACAGCAAAAATTCAAATTTTAGAATCGATTACATGGGTTTTTCCTGTTACCGTTACATGAAAAGTTCTTGGAATCCCAGTTTCCTAGAAAATGTTTAGTACCTTTACAGAAATTTTTTTACAGTGTAACAGAACTTGAAACACCATTGGCTTACATAACTGAAGTTACAAGTGAACTTGGTTTGTATTTTAGAAATTTTTGCAAAAACTGTAAAATTATATTCTGGAGAACGGCAAAAGCACAGAAAACATTAATAAGCAAAACTATATATATATATATATATATATATATATATATATATATATTTTTTTTTTTTTTTTTTTTTTTTTTTTGATTTGGTGTAAGCTAAATTTAATATAAGGAGTCAAATCAATAAATATAGTTTATAATTCAAAACATAAACCTAGTACACTGTAAAAAAATTCTGCGAAGTTACTATTATATATAGGGAACTGAGATTCCTGCTACATTTTATGTAACGACAACAGCAAAAATTCATCTAACAGATACAGATTTGCACTGAAAATCAAAAAACCTGTAAGGTTGCTAAGAATTATTTAGAAAACTGTGATTCCAAGAATTTTTCATGTAACAGCAACCCAGGTTACAGATAAAATTTTAGTAAGATAACTTACTTTAATGTAAATTTAATGTAATTTTAGTATACTCGTTTGTGGAGTTACAGATTTCTGTAACTGTACAAAAATTAGTTTTGTAGATTTACATTTTTTTCTTGTGCAATGTACAGAAATATGTTAGTAACCATACTGATTTTGGTAACTTTACATCTGTAAAATTGCAGAATTTTTTTTTTTTTTTTTTTTTTTTTTTTTTTTTTTTTTAACGGTGTAGTAGAATTGTCTTGAAAAGTTGGCATAAAATTTTATGATATATAATTTGAATATCAATACGAAACTTATGAGCGTATTCAAGTAATTTAGAAATTTTTACCTTAATCGTTATTTAAAAAAAGCCGAAAAAAAATGCAAATATACAAAACTAGTTTTTGTAAATGCTGTTGAAATCTGTATACTTACTAAAACTTTAACTGTACTCTGTAAAGAGAAAAGCACGGAAATCTACAAAGCATGTGTTTGTAAAGTTAAAGAAATATATGCACTAAATTTTTTTTCGATAAGCTGAAGTAATTACATGATATTTTTTTGCGTGTGTATTAGTTACATAGAAAGTTCTAGGCATTAATTTCCCTAGAAAATTCGGAGAAACCTTTTACTTTTTTATTTATTTTCATTTTGTTACAGTGTGAAATTGAATATGCTCCATGAACATTTTTTGTTACAGTTACAAAAAAAGTTCTAGGCATCTCAATTTCTTTCTTAGAAAATTATCAAGAACCTTATAGATTGTCTTTTACCAGTGTAATGCTATTTTATTGCCTGTCTTTAGGCATTTACAAAAGTCGGGTATTTAATATTAATATGTAATTCTATAAGTTTTATACTCATCTAACCCTTTCATAATATCCATGATTAATTAAGAAAAAAAATCTTTTCTCAGACTACATTTTTTTTCTTTTTTCTTTTTCTTTTCATTTCTTTTCTCTTTTTATCTTCTTCCTTTTTTTTTTTTTTTTTTTTTTTTTTTTTTGTCAAGAAATGTGATTAACATGGTACATCTATAAAAGAAATTTAAAACACTTGTTGGCTTTCATTTATGAAATTATAAGCAAACGGTTGCCGCTTTTGAAATTTTTACAAATAAGCTATAAAAGTATAGTCTGGTGAATGGCCAAGGCACAGGAGTCATCACTAAGTAAAAATAGCTATTGTTTTTTATTTTATGCAAGTTAAATTAATAAAAATAATCAGATAAATAAGTTTAGTTCATAAGAATAAATATAATCCAGCAATAGTTTTAATACAAATATTTGTATTTTTGTGACTAATATTATTTTTTTATGATGACGCAGGGAGGTTCTTTAGCAAAACAATTTCTGGTTCAGACCGTTAAGTCTGTTCTCACAACTGCTCTGATCAACAAGCGTCAAACGCTTTTTCACATATTTACAAATTTGTTTTTTAACTTAAAAATATAAAATTAAAAAGCTACGACTTTTGAAACTAACTGAATTTTTAGTTGTTTGATCAATAAATTATCTATTGAGTTACGAGTGAATTTGATCCATGACAAGTTTGTTCATCACCCCAGTATGAGTGATTCTTCTTCTTCTGCGCGGGAATTTCATTTAAGGGTGTTCTTAAATCAAAAAGAGCCTCTTTGTGACATTCATTAATTTATTTTTGTTCGGAAATGCATGAAAATAGCTGGGGTTGTTATTCAGAAACTGTCTAATTGCACTCATTTTTCTGTTTTTTAAAAAACACAATAGATTTTTCATAACAAGCCTTCGAAGTTGACGTTTTTGAGCCTATTTCCCGACGAAAGCAGAAAAATCGGTCTAAAAGCAGGAAAAAAACGGGTGATCACATGGTCGAAATAGCTTAGAACTGGATAGGTAATTAAACTATCATAAAATGGCAAAAATAAGTTCGATTCGAAATCGCTTCCATAGTCAGGCATTCCAATTTTATGTATTTCTTTTTAACAGAAATATATAAAATTGGAATGCCTGACTATGGAAGCGATTTCGAATCGAACTTATTTTTCCATTTTATGATAATTAAATTACCTATCCAGTTCTAAGCTATTTCGATCATTCGATCACCCGTTTTTCTACTGCTTTTCGATTGGTTTTTCTGCTTTCGTCGGAAAATGTGCTCAAAAATGTTAAATTTGAAGTCTTGTTATAAAAAATCTATTGTGTTAAAAAAAAAAAAAAAAACCAGAAAATTGAGTGCAATTAGACAGTTTCTGAATAATAACACCTGCTATTTTCATGCATTTCAGAACAAAAATAAAGCATTTGTCACAAAATTGCCCTTTTTGATTTAAGAACACCCTTAAGTGTGGATTCGAAAAAATGATTTTCCACCTTCTTCAACAGCTCGAAATTTTCCTATACATTTTCAGACTCATTTTTAACACTAGAACCGCCGGGAATTTTACTCAAGTTTTATAAAAAAGCGTTTCTCACCAGAATTTTAATTATAAACTATTTAACTTATTTAATTAGTTTATTTTTCTGCTCTATATATTTAATATATCTTATAAAGAAAATTCTGGTTCGAATTGAATATTATCAATCTGGCAGGGGTCATTTTGACCCCTAATGGCGGTTCTAGTGTTAAAAGTAGAAACATGAAACTTGCTGGAGGGATTTTATAAGTGAAGTATAAGATGCCGCGTAATGTAATTTTTCGCTGGATTAATTAGAATTTGATTTATAAACATTTATTTTCTCAGCGTTGCCTTTTTTATCGGTTTCCAGATCTCCCGATTCGGAAAATTTGGTCCAAAACGCCGTATTTGACTGCATTTTTTGCAACATTTTCAACATTTATCAAAAAATTGACAATCACGGCACCTTGTGCAGTTTCTAAATAAGAGGATTTGAAAGATTGGTGCATTTGAGAGCAAAAATTAATTTAAAAATTAATCTGATACGTATCAGTTTTGATCGGAATACACCCTTAAAACTTTTGACACTATTTTCTAAAATATCTATTGTGTTTACAAAAAAAAAAAAAAAAAAAAAAGTTATTGTATAACTACCTTAATATGGCATTCGGTGCTATGTTGGGGACTATGATGGGTTATACTTCCTGATGATGACTCAATGAATGAGTTGAAATATATCATATATTTTTAGTGTACGTTTTTGTACGTTTGGAATGTATATTTTTATAATATATGTTTAACACAATAATTCTAATTGTTGATGATTTGTATATGAGACTAGATGCTATGTTCAATAAAGTTAACTGGACGAATTGTGTCCTTTTGATTGGTCTAGGATAGCTCAGATGTTAGATCTTTCTGGGCTTCAGTCAAGAGGTCCGTTATTCGAATCCTTGCTTAGACATTTTTCACCCAGTCGGAAAATTATTGAAAATTCATCTACAGATTAGACATGAATTGTCAGCAACTAGGAAGCTCCTCAGTGCTGCTCGGCTATTTAACACTACTATAAATCCATGTCGAATTTCTTCTTGCAATTTACGATTAATTTAAGGGTGTATTCGAAAAAATGCTTTTCCACCTTCAGCAGTTAAAAATTTTCTGATACTATTTCAGACTCATTTTTAAAAGTAGAAACATGAAACTTGTTGAGGGGATTTTTAAAGAGATGTATAAGGTGCCGTGTGATGTCATTTTGCTCTCAATTCAATAGAATTTGTTTTATGAACAATTACTTTCTCAATATGACACTTTTTTCGTTCCCAAATCTCCTGCTTCCTAAAAAATGATTCAAAAAGCCAACTTTGATTGCATTTTTTGCAATATTTTCTGCATTTATCAAAGAATCGATAATCACGGCCTAAAGATGAAGTACCTTCTAAATAAGACAATTTGTTACTTTGATGCATTTCAGACCAAAATAAGCTAAAAAGTAAATCGGAAAATAAGCAATTTGAATCGAAATATACCCTTAAAGGTGTTTTTAAATCAAAAAGAGCAACTTTGTGACATATGCTTTAATATATTTTTGTTCGGAAATGCATGAAAATAGCAGGTGTTGTTATTCAGAAACTGTCTAACTGCACTCAATTTTTCATTTTTTTTTTTTTTTTTTTTTTAACACAATAGATCTTTTATAACAAGCCTTCAAAGTTGACATTTTTGAACACATTTCCCGACGATAGCAGAAAAACCGGTCGAAAAACAGGAGAAATACGGGTGATCATGTGATCGAAATAGCTTAGAACTCGATAGGTAATTTAAGGGTGTATTTAAAAAAAAAACGCTTTTCCACCTTCAACAGCTCAAAATTTTCTGTTACAATTTCAGACACATTTTTAAAAGTAGAAACTTCAAACTTGCTTGCGGGATTTTTGAAGAGATGTATAAGGTGCCGTGTGATGTCATTTTGCGCTTAATTCATTAGAATTTGATGTATAAACAATTATCTTCTCAGTATGACCCTTTTTTTCGTTCCCAGATCTCCCGCTTCAGAAAAATCGGTTCAAAATACTGTTTTTGATTGCTTTTTTTGCAATATTTTCTGCATTTATCAAAGAATCGACAATTATGGCACCTTGAGTACTTTCTGAATAAGACAATTTGCCAGTTTGATGCATTTGAGAGCAAAAGTGAATTCAAAGATAAATCGGAAAATGAGCAGTTTGAATCGAAATACACCCTTAATTGCCATAAAATATTAAATTCAGTTCGATTCAAAATCGCTTTCATAGTCAGCTATTCTAATTTCATATCTTTCCGCAAAAAAATGAATTTGTAAATGAGTCAAAACGTTTTCCGCTTGTTCAGCGGAGCAGTTGAGAACAAACACCCTTAAAATAATATATAAAATTCTGAAAAAAAAAAAAAAATTACTATTTGAATCGAAGAATCCTAGATTGATTACTTAATAAAACTGTGTCACAGTAAAAGCTTTAAAGATCTTTTGCAATGACATTTCTTTTATCGGAAGCAGTAAAAGAAAAGCGATAATGAAATTGTTCTTTAAAAGAATCAGATGGTACTTTTTTGTTCTTTCCAATTCCACGTTCCTTTAATGAAAAAAAGCAGTTTTATTTTCCAGTAGTTGCTCAAGCACTAAATCAAATTAGGTAATTTTCTCCTTTAATCTTTACCTCCAGATAAAGAAATAATAAAATAATTAATACGTTCTTATTTCTTTAGATATTTTTCATATCGAAAATTCTTAATTGTAAAAGAAGAAGAAAACAAAAAGCTTAAATGCAGATATTTCTAACGCATTCAAAAAACTTATTATTTCACCAAAAAATTCCTCTATTATCATGCGATTACTTAAAAAATTTAACAGCTTTTCCTATTTCTCTATAAATTCGATATGTCATACGTTCCATTCTGTCGCTACTTCATGAATGGAGCAGAAATAATACTAACACAAATAGTAATAATAATTTTTATTATTACATCATCAATATTATTATTACGTTATTATTTCATCATCTATGAATGAGAAATACATTTTCGATACGTCTGGCTTTGCATTTTCTTAAGGGTGTATTTCGATTCAAACTGCCTATTTTCCGGTTTATTTTTGAACTCATTGTTGCTCTCAAATACACCAAACTTTCAAAATCTCTTATTTGGGAAGTACACAAGGTGCCGTAATTGTCGATTCTTTGATAAATGCAGAAAATATTACAAAAAAAGCAATCAAAAACGGCATTTCGAACCGATTTTTCCCAAGCGGGAGATTTGAGAACGAAAAAAGGGGTCATACTGAGAAGATAATTGTTTATAACTCAAATTCTAATGAATTGAGCATAAAAAAAAAATCACTCGGCACCTCATACGTCCCTTCAAGAATCCTCTCACGCAATTTCATGGTTCTTACGTTTAAAAATGTGTCTGAAATTGTATCGGAAAATTTCGAGCTGTTGAAAATGGAAAAGCGTTTTTTCGAACACACCCTTAATAGTCGAAGATCGTGTGGAAATACTGCTGCTACAAATATACAGTTACATATGGAGGTACCAGACTGGCACCCCCAAAGTATAATTCACAAGGAACTCGGAAGATTTTGCGCCCAAGGCGGATTTTATATGCACCAGGTATCAACAACTGATATCTAAAGACTGGGCGTGAAGTATACAGCAACTATAATAGGAAGCTCCTCAATGTTGCTCCACTGCTCAGCACTACTATAAATCAACGTTGGTTTGTTTTATTCCAGTTTACGATTAGCTTAAAATAATGTCAAAAATTCTTAAAAATAAATGCTTTTATTTGAATGGAAGATTCCTAAGATTGAATACTTAATAAAACTGTGTCACAGAAAAAGTTTTAAAGATCTTTTGGAATGATATTTCTTTTATGGAAAATGGAAAAAGTAAAGCGATAATGAAATTGTTCTTTAAAAGATTCAGATGGTTTCTTGTTCTTTATAATTTTACATTCCTTTAAGGGTGTATTTCGATTCAAACTGCTTATTTTCCGATTTATTTTTAAACTCATTTTTGCTCTCAAATGCATCAAACTGGCAAATTGTCTTATTTAGAAAGTAAACAAGGGTCCGTGATTGTCGATTCTTTGATAAATGGAGAAAATATTGCAAAAAAGCAATCAAAAACGAAATTTTGAACCGATTTTTCCGAAGCGGAAAATCTGTGAACGAAAAAAAGGCTCATACCGAGACGATAATTGTTTATAAATCAAATTCTAATGAATTGAGTGTAAAATGACATCACACGGCACCTTATAAGTCTCTTCAAAAAAACCCTCAGCAAGTTTCATGTTTCTACTTTTAAAAATGTGCTTGAAATTGTATATGAAAATTTCGAGCTGTTGAATGTGTAAAAGCGATTTTTCGAATACACCCTTAAGGTGAAAAAGCATTTTGATTTTGCAGTGGTTTCTCGAGCACGAAATCAAATTAGATAGTTTTCTCGTATAATCTTTATCCCCGGATAAAAAAAAATAATAAAAAAATTAATGCTTTCTTATTTCTTAGATATTTTTTCATATCAAAAATCTTAATTCTAAAAGATAAGAAGACGAAAAAAGCTCAAATGCACATTTTTCTAACACATTTAAGAAATTTATTCTTATTATTTTTCAACAAAAAAAATCATCTATAACCGTGCAATTACTTTAAAAGATAACAGTTTTTCCTACTTTTCTATAAAATCAATATATCTTGAATTGAATTCTGTCAAAAAAGAATTAATTATTTTTTTATTTTTTTTAAACATTTTTCTTATAGAAAATTCTTAATTCTAAAAGGAGAAGAAAGAAAAAGCTATATTCAGTCGCGACTACATGAATGTGTCACTAACACTAGTAGCACAAATGATAATAATAGACCTATCTTCATTATTATATAATTATTTCATAACTTATAAAATTAGAAATATATGTTCGATACGTGTTGCATTGCAGTCTCTTGATACTCGAGGTTTGCAGCAGAAATACTGCCACAATACTACTAAAGATAAAAATCTTATTTCTTACAAATGAGAAAGATATTTTGATAATTTGAGTCGAAAAATCTATTGCTAGTTCACGATTGTGGCAGAAATACTACCACTGTAAATATAAATTGTAAGCAAGTAAACTACAAATGAAAAACACATTTTTAAATTCCATACTACACAGTAAAAAAAAAAAAAGATTTTACGGAGTTTGTACTGACAATCGGGATGCCAGCGCAATTCACTGATTTTTAATGGAAAATTATCCGTAAATTCCAGAAAATTCTCGGGAAAATTTCGGTAAAATTTTCGGGAATTCACGGAAATTTTCCCGTTAAAAATATTGAATTGTACTGGCGTCTCGATTGCCAAAACAAACTCCGTAAAAAAAAAAAAAAAAAAAAAAAAAAAAATTTTTTTTTTTTTTTTTTTTTTTTTTACAGTGATTTGCTATTTGTATTTTGTACAAGAAATACTTTTACTGGTATAATAATAACATCTAACCTACAAATGTGAAATATGTTTTCGATATGAATTGAGACGCATTTTATTGTTACTCAAGGTTTGAGACACAAAACTACTACTACTACTACTACTATTACTACTAATAATAAATATGTCGACTAGAAATACATATGAGAAATGTATTTCCGATATGTTTTGAGTTGCATTCTATTGCTACATGATGATTGTGAAATAAATACTCCTAATACTATAATTAATATTGTAAACATGTCAACTATAAATGATAAATATATTTTCGATATGTCTTGAGTCGCACTTTATTTCAGATGAGGATTGTGGAAGAAACATTTTTACTGGTAATAATAACAGTAAGCATAACAGTAACCGTAACCTATAAATGAGAAATGTGATTTCGGTATGCCTTGAGCCGCATTTTTTGCTACTCCTGAATTCTGCCACAAATATTACTATTACAACTACTAATAATAAAGATGTCAACAATAAATGAGAAGAATATTTTCAATGTGTCTTGAGTTGCATTCTATTTTTACTTGTGGATTGTGGCAGAAACACTTTCAATGCTAATGATTACAAGAAACATGTCACCACAAGTCAGAAATGTGCTTTCGATATGATTTGAGCCGCGATATGCAGGGCCGAAACTACCTTATTTGCATCCGTGGAAAACATGGATTTTGGCATCCCTACCCCTTTTCAGCAAAGTTTATTTACAAAGACACTTTTACTAATTTTCAAATAGGTGACTTAATTTTAAATTTTAAATTTTAAATACGTAGTTTTAATACATAATACTGAACTACTAAATCTGCTTTATCAGATACTGATTCATTAAAATCTTGTAAAGGGAACTGAAAAAATTCCTCTTAATACAGGATACTTATGCCATATCCTTAAATTCTCCTATGCTTTTGCATAATTCAGACAAGCCGATTTTAACAATACCATATCTTACATCTAATTACAAACATAGATGTAAGAAAAATCGACACATAAAATCTTCATTTGGCGCCTCTTCGACTAGGTGCCCAAGGCACATACGCACATTGACCCCCCCCCCCCCTTATTTTCGGCCTTTTCGATATATCTTGAGTTTTTTTTTTTTTTTTTTTTTTTTTTTTTTTATCGTTACAATTATTTAAAACATTTGTCAAATTCAATTTGTTGTCGTAAAAATGACATTCTGAAAAATTTCATTTTATTAAAATAGTTTGGTACATCAAAATACTGGTAATCAGTAAATGCCGTTTACAAATAATATACAAAGACTTTAGTAAACAGAAATAAAACTCAGTAGTTTCAAAACAAATAAAACTGATCATTCAGTTTTCTGCAATCGGATGGAACAATTGAAGCGGAAACAGCAGTCGAAATACAAAATCACTTTTACTTTTATCGTTAAACGCAATTCTCTTTGTTCCTTTCGTCGTTCAGTTTTTTCTTTTATTTATTTATTTACAAATCTCTTTTTGATCTCCTACTCATTTTTTTCGATATAAATCCAATTAGAGTCTATTGTTTTTTACTCTGACCTGCCAACAAACGAAGTTGGAATCAATGAATTATAGTTTGATTTCGTTCAGTTGAAAAGATCATTTCTTTGGACGTTGTATTTTGTTTTCTTTTAAGCTTTTCTTTTAATGTAATGATTGAAAATCTATTTGTTTCATATTTTGAAGTAGTAAGGTATATAAATAGATTTTTAAAATTTTTCATGTTAAATTTATATGTTTAATTGATTAGAATTAACGTAAAGAGATAATCACATATAGCGGTATTTCTCTCTTTTAATTTAAGGGAGGCGTAAATTACTTAAAATATGAATTGAATATGCGCTGAAAAACAATAATAATTGTTAGTTTTATAATAAAATATTGGCATCCCAGCTGCCAGTATTATACCGTAAAATTAACAGTAATAAACCGTAAATAAGTAATAGTATACCGTCTTATAAAATATATTAAGCAGTAATGTACAGTATCTTATGGCTTAACTTTATATTAAGCTCATTTTACTCTTAAAACCGCAGCCAAAAAATAACTCAAATTGAGCCGAAATTCACCCATCTCGCGATTTGCAAGGCAGCTTCTCAAAAAGAGTTGAAACAACTCGAATACAGGGCCGTAGCTAAGGGGGCGCTATGGGCGGCTCAGCCCCCCCCCCCCCACCTGCAAAGAGTTCCAAGGTCACTAATTGTTCCGAAAATTCAAATGAAATTCTGTTCAAAAATCTAATATAGTTTTGAGACCCTTTCACAGTTTTGCAGAGTTACTAAATTGTATCTAAATTGTATCTTCATCCTATTGGTACATATGAAGCTAACAGGATGTTTAATTTTGCACCAGTTATACATTCAAAATTTTCATCATCATATATTTTTCTTAGCACAAAATGAAGTTATTACAACAGTTTAATGAGAAACATAGTACCTACAATGTCAATATGCACTAATTTATCTTTCTGCATTAGAGAGAGAACAAAAAAAATATGAGCCCCCCCCCCTACATTCCCTTGAGCCCCCCCCCTATATTCCCCTGAGCCCCCCCCCTCCCCTATCGTACACTTCTAGCTACGGCTCTGTTCGAATAGCGAGTTGTTTGTAAGCAATTTAAATCAAAATGAGTAATTTAAAATAAAGAATACTGCCCAGTTAAACTGAAGGCATTGAGCTCACAGGCTACAAATACTAATTGCACATTAAAGCCTTATATTTTCAAGGGTTAATTCCGTTCGAAAAAAAATTAAGAAGGGGAAACAGCTCTCCCCTTTTCTCTTTTTTTATACTTAATCATTGAACCTCCTATACTACCAAAGGTATGCTTTATCATATAAAAAATCTATATCCAAAATTCAGAGCAAATTAGATAATTCTTAATAAAAACCCATTTAGCATTTATATAATTTAAAAGGAATCATCCCCCTCTTTTATACTTAACCATTAAACTTCCAAAACTATTCAGAGATTTGAACGAAATCTGAAAATTCTGCTTGAAAAACCCATTTATATAAATTAAGGGGGGGGGACATTAAAACCCCTGTTCCCCCTATTTATACTTATTCAATGAACACCTAATAACAGTCACGGAATCGCCTCATCAGAATGATCCTAATCTAAATTTTAAATGAAAACTTAATTCTGCATGAAAATCCCATTTATATCAACTAACGGGGGGGGGGGGGCATTAGAACCTCTGTTCCCCCTATTTATACTTATTCAATGAACACCTAATAACTGTCACGGAATCGCCTCATCAGAATGATCCTAATCTAAATTTTGAACGAAAACTTAATTCTGCATGAAAATCTCATTTATATCAACTAACAGGGGGGGGGGGCATTAGAACCCCTGTTCCCCCTATTTATACTTATTCAGTGAACACCTAATAACAGTCACGGAGTCGCCTCATCAGAATGATCCTAATCTAAACTTTGAACGAAAACTTAATTCTGCATGAAAATCCCATTTATATCAACTAACGGGGGGGGGGGGGGGCTTTAGAACCCCTCATCCCCCTATTTATACTTATTCAATGAACATCTAATAACAGTCACGGAATCTCCTCATCAGAATGATCCTAATCTAAATTTTGAACGAAAACTTAATTCTGCATGAAAATCCCATTTATATCAACTAACGGGGGGGGGGGCTTTAGAACCCCTCATCCCCCTATTTATACTTATTCAATGAACACCTAATAACTGTCACGAAATCGCCTCATCAGAATGATTCTAATCTAAATTTTGAACGAAAACTTAATTCTGCATGAAAATCCCATTTATATCAACTAACGGGGGGGGGCATTAGAACCCCTGTTCCCCCTATTTATACTTATTCAATGAACACCTAATAACAGTCACGGAATCGCCTCATCAGAATGATCCTAATCTAACTATTAAAAACTTAATTCTGCATGAAAATCCCATTTATATCAACTAACGGGGGGGCATGAGCCCCCCGTTCCCCCTCTTATACATATCGAATGAACTCCAAAAACTAATCAGGGAAGCGCCTTGTCAGGATATACCTACATACAAAATTTCAAGTGGATCGGATATTTTTATCATGAGTTATCGCGTTACGTACATACATACAGAACGGACGGGCACATAAGCTCTCAGGCTATGATAGCCTGTGAGCTAAAAAGCAATTTAAATGAAGACGAGTAAAACGAGTAAATAAAGAACAACTCATTCACGATCCAATAAATTACAGCTCTTTCTTGAAAAGCCAAATCCACTCTTTCGTTTTAAGAGTGTACAGTTTATTACGGTTGATTTTACAACAAAATGCTGACAGCTGAGGCTAGTATTATACCCCAAAATTAACAATTATTTTTTGCACTGTGGAGATAAATCAAAAGTCAGAAACTGCAACAGTTGAAAAAATAATTTCTTTATTTTTTTTTTCTTTTTTATCTTAGAATTTGTCTAAAAATACTTTATAATTAAAAAATTATCAAACTGCAATATCGGAAAAAGCATTATTTAAAATATTTTTGTTTTGCTATTGCCTTTAAGATGATTCTCAAATTCCCTCTTTAACAACGCGAAAGTTTCTGACACATTTTCTGTGAAAGTAATATTTGAAACAATTTTTGACAGTCAACATTAACAGAAAGGTTGTCATCCGAAAGTAATCTGATGTAACATAAGATACAATATATGTAAATCAAAATTTAAAAAAAAATGTATACGATCCCAAATTCATTCAACACCTGAAAATATCTGAAATCTGAAACATATAAAAAAATTAATCCATGTATGTTTCGATAAGTTTTTTGTTGTTGGATAGGGATAGATATTTTTTAAGTGTGATTTTAGACTGTAATTAAATATCTAAAATATTCACATTTAAAACACCATTATTATTAATTACAGATTAAATTATGCTTTTGAAAGTAACGTAAAAGTTGAAAATTTGAACCAATTTTCTAGACACAGAAGTCCAAAAATGGTCGTTATCCTAAAGTAATCGCTTATAACTCAAAAATCAAGGTATCTATCGAAAATTGACAGTATATATATATGCGATCCCAAATCTCTTCGAGACTAATGCTTATTGCAAATATCAGACATTTGCCAAAAAAAAAAAAAAAAAAAAAAAAAAAAAAAAAAAAACTTATGTATGTGTCAGTAAGATTTGTGTTGTTAGATGAAGAAAAGTATTTTTTAATTAATTTTAAATTGCAATTAAATGTCTAAAATAATAAGTAATTGATCTCTTCTGCACTGCAAGAAAAAAATCTGTAAAGTTATTAAACTTTTTCTAGGAAACTGGGATTTTTGGAACTTTTTATGTAATGGTAACAGAAAAAAATCATGTAACTAATTCCGTTACATGAATTTTTCCTGCTAACCAATACATAAAAAGTTCTAGGAATTACAGTTTCCCAGAAAAAGTTTAGTAACTTCACAGATTTTTTTACAGTGCGCCCAATCCAAAGTTGCGGGTGTGACATTTACGCAACTTAATTTAGTCACCAGCAAAAAAAAAAAAAAAAAAAAAAAAAAAAAAAAAAAAAATTGAGCATTGGTTTCAATTTGTATGAATTTCAATGTAGACCACTTACAGATACATTTATCCAAATCTGAAAATTGTCCGATGTATCATTTATTTATAAAAAAAAAAAAAAAAAAGAATAATTTCCGCCTGTTGCGGGTGTGACATAAAAAGGACATGCATTTTCATCTTTCAGTGAAAAAATGCGAAACTCTGTGAATTATGACAACTGAGTGAATTGATATTTTTATGTATTAGACAGTAATACTTAAATAATTATTCTATGAAAAAATTAAATTACTTACTCAATTCTTGCTTTTGTGGAAAATATTCAAAATTTTCGTTGCGGGTGTGACTTGTATAGCCAATAAAATAATGACATACACAAATATTTTCAAGGTATATTTTTTTAATTAAAGAATTAATCAATATTACAATTATAATATCTAGAGAGGAAAATATAAAAAAAATTTTCATTACCAATCTCAAATTTATAATTTCTGGTGGTGGTAGCTTTTTTTACAAAAATGCTCTTTTTTTTCCTAGGATGCATCTGACTGACTGGGCCAAATATGCACGTTTTCTTAATTTTTTTTCAAAAATTCTAATTCTATATCGTCACCATCCATTTGTCTTACTTGTCCATCAAAGTTTTCACTTTTTTAATGTCGAGAATAAAACAGCTTCTACAAAATCTCCAACTGCACATTCATCGTTGGATATTATACCCTTGTCAAAGTATGAATACATCTAACTGACTGAGCCAAATATACACATTTTCTTGATTTTTATTCCGATACTCTTATTCTATAATATCCCCATTCATTTGTCTTATTTGTCCATCAAAATTTTCACTTTTTTTTTTTTTTTTTTTTTTTTTTTTTTAATGTGGAGAATAAAACAACTTCTACAAAATCTCCAACTGCACTCTTATCATTGGATATTATATTTTTGACAAAATATGGTAACAAACAAATTCTCTTGTGATCACTTTCTGAAGTTATTGCTACATTAATTGTTCCTACGTCAATAAAAACAACATGATGTATCGATTGAATGTTGAGCTCCGAATGTGCTTGGTGCCAGCATTCATGAAGCATTTTCACAATATCTTCTGAAATTTCACATTCAGCAAAGTTCTTTTATATTTTTTAGGACTTTTTCTACACACATGGCAAAATCTGAAGCTGAATTTATAGTTGCAGAGCGTTGCTAGTGTTACCATTTTCTTGGCAACTGCACCAACCCCATCGACAACTCCTTTAAAATGAGATGAAATGCAAAAGGATTGCCATCCTTTACCATGATTTTTTTTAAATAGTCTCTTCTTTTCTCTCCTTGCTTTGTCTCTTTCCTTCTCTTGTTGTAGATATGCTTCATATTTAAAAGGGTTTTCCTTAATCTTTTTTCAATGATATCGTGATCTTTCTGTACTCTTCATTCTCTGCAAAAGAGAAGAAATTAATGTGTAAACTGAATAAATATAGCACTTCCAGTCCAAAAATATAAGCTTATCAAATTTTTAACAGTTATCCCTTGAAATTTCTAATCTTACATAAAGTTAATTATGTTAAATTTTGGTTAATTTCAAACTGACTATATACATTTTATGCTAACTTAATAAACATTTTAACAGTTTCTATTATTCTTACTTCTACTTTTTATTTAATTTGAATTAAAAGAGAAAAAAAGTATTCCTCTAATATTGATTTACTTATTTTAAAAAACTAAAAATATATTCATTAATAACTATCAAATAACAAAATTAAAAAAATGTATATAAAAAACAAAACAAAATTAACAAATTTAAAGAAAATTGCTAAAATATTGTTTCGCAATTTTCTTCTTTTAATTTCTATAAAAATCTTACCTTTTAAATTAATTTCTTAATCATATATCACTAATAAAATTATTTTCTTGCAGTAAAGCAACAATTTTATCAATCCAAACTGAATAAATCAACTGCACACAGTGTCACATGCTCAGATGATGTAAATTTTTATTTATTAACTGGAATTTGCTCTATTAAATCAAAGGGTATAGTTAAAGCTGCCAAGTACATGTTTTCCAGCATATTATTCTTTTATCAATTTACATATAATTTGTTCAAATATGCATTTGTAATCAATTTTAAAAGACGTTGCGGGTATGACTTTAATTAAATGTCACACCCGCAACAGGGACATGTCACGCCCGCAACGCTCAATAATTATAATTAAAATATTAATTAATTTCTTTTGTGTCTGTAATTCAAAGTATCTTAATAAACTATTTTTGAATATACAGTTTCATAACTTTAAATCAAAAATATTTTTCTGCAGAGATATAAATGTGATTTTTTGTTGCGGGTGTGACACAATAATTAAGAGTAATTAAATATGCTTACCTTTTGTAATGAAGATTAGTGAACACTTCTCTTCTCTGCAGACAAAAACTCTCAATAATAGCTGTCAGATCACATATATCCAAGTTTGGAGATTTTCAGAATGTTTGTTCAGCTGTACGAGACCATGAAATGTAAAGATTTTTACCGCAGTCTATTTTACAAAGTCATAGTGTCACTTTATTAATTAAAATAAGTATGTTAATGACAAAAATTTAATTCTTTTTTGATAAAATATGAAATAGTACACTCTTAACAGTTAACATGCAAAATTTCAATCATATTTAAAGAAATTTAAATTTTCATCATCATGTCCATTTTTTCGTGGATTGGGCGAGTGTAAAAAGTCATATTTTAATTGCCTGCCTTTGCGTTGTGTAGATGCTAGTATTTATTATTATTTATTTTTTCATCTTTACTAATCTGTAGATAAAATCAAGATTAGTGGCGTTTTTTTTTGTGTTTGTGGACTAATTATAAACACTTTTATTTATTTACTTATTTTATCTCAACTGATCTGTTGGTCCCGTAGAGTAATAGTTTTATTTACTTCTGTTGTTACCTCTGTACTTTTATGCTAATAACAAAATTATTTTTATTTTAAGGATTCAGGCTCAAGCACATGAAACGCTTTTGCAACCTAACTGAACATAAAACTAAATACTTCAATCTAAAATCGTTTTCGATTGTGTTGTGAATGTGCTGCGAGTTTGTTGTACGAAATAAAAGGATTGTGCAAAAAGTGTTGGTAAAAAATTAAAAGAGGCGAAAGTGTGTTTTCAAAACGTATTTCAAAATATTCTTTTTTAAAATTGTGTTATTTTAAAGTCACCATGTAGAAAATATTTTCAAAGTGTTCCACATGTGTTGTTTTATAGTGTTCTAAATTGTGTGGTATTTACAATGTGTTGTTAATTTGGGGACAAAGTGTTGTGTAGCACAACACTATTTTAAGAAACTAGTTTCATCGACACTATTTACTACATTATTTAACACAATCAACAGCACTATTTTTAGAACACATTTCTAGATAGCAATACTTTTGCAATATATTATGAACATAATCACAACACAAAAGACGCTTCACAGCACACTAATGTGTTGCGAATTTGGGGACAAAAAAGTGTTCTGAAATGCGTTTATTTTTGTGTTTGAGTGTTTGCAGTGTTTTTTAAAATCAAATGGGTTACACTCTGGCATAGATTTATTAATTCATTTTTGTTCGCAAATATGATATTGGCAAGTGCTGTTATTACGTATTATATTCGAACTGTTTTATGTGTGTTTTCGTAAATAAAGATGATTCTTCAGACGATTTTTCAGAAAAAGTTGTCAAAGTTGATGTTTTGAATCAAATTTTCGGACACAACAGTGCAAGATAAAAAGATAAATCTGTCTTCCACATTGTAAAGAAAAAGAAAAAAAAACGGACGATTTTACGGAAATTGTACAGGTGATCTGGACATCAGTACAATTTACAGTTTTTTAACAGAAAGTTTTCCATTAATTCCAGAAAAAAATTCGATAATAACGGGAAAATTTCTAGAATTTGGGGAAAATTCTCCGTTAAAAAACATCTGCATTGTACCAGTACAATTTCCGTAACATCGTCCGTTATTTTTTACACTGAGAGGCAAAAACCGTTAATAACTCACATTCTAATTCATTTATCGAAAAATGAATAAACTGTACGATTACAATTCATTTCAGTAATTATACCTGTAAATATCACGTTTTTGCGTTTAAAACTGAATCAGAAAACGTGTAAAATTTTTTTGTGTTGTTGATTGAGGAAAAATATATTTTTGAAACATCCTAATGTCTTAACATTTTAAAAATTAATTTATTTGTACTTCATTTAAATTCAATGGAAATTTAGATTTTTTTTTCCTTTTTGAGGCATTTATTTAAACAGTAATATGCATCGTTTTAGAAAGCCGATTAGAAAGAATGTGTTTGATAAAATTTGTTTACCAGTCGTGTTTATTATTTAAATATAATTGCAACAAATATTTCGCGATTTTCCAAAATTTGATGATTAATATAATTTTCTGGTTTCATTATCCATAAAAGCTGTTTTTGGATATATTGTATTTTAAAATATTTCATTTTTGCAGCTACCGTATGATGGGGTTATTTTGTGATATCTAAATCCAGTTTGTGTATTCCTTGTTAGAATTTCGAGAAAAGATCTTAGGTGATGTGGCACATCATACTAGGAGCATGAAAGTAGAATAGTAGACTACTATAGTACTACTAAATTCAGTAGTAGACTATAGTAGTCTACTATTCTACCTTCTGCTTTCCTAACCACACCAGACAGGGTGGGAGATGCAAAACATGGAAACTAGACCGTGGCTGTCACAAAGTAACGTTTGTAATCTTAAGGTATATGAAAACTCAATAGTTTCTATTATACATATTAAAGATTTATGTAATGATGGGGTAAAAATCATTCGTTCGATTTTATTCAGGTAGTGCGCTAAATTAAAAAAATATATATAACGCAAGCTGAATGTAATCAATTATCATTACATACAGCTTGCGTTATATATATTTCGGCATTATATAAATATCGGCAGTAAAAGAACATATTAAAATATTGAGGACTGTTCCTAAATCCAAACTGCCTATTTTCTGACACATTTTAAAATTCGTTTTTATTCTCGAACTTGTGAAATTGGCAGGTTCCATAACTTCTTGAAACCCGAAGGCAAAAAATCACTGTAAATACATATTTATTGATTTTTGAAAAATACCATGTAATGTAAGAATAATAATAAAAAAAAAATCTGTAAACTTACTAGAATTTGTCTTGGAAATTACAATTCCTAGAACTCTTTATGTAACAACAAAATCAAAAACTCTGTAACATTTACACGCTTGCACTGTAAGTCAACCAAAAAATCTATAAGGTTACTAAAAATTTTTTTTGGAAATACAGAAATTTTTATGCAAATGCAACACAGGTCACAGATAGAATTTTAGTAAGGTTACTGCAATTTTAGTAGATTCTTTTGTAAAACTACACATTATTGTAGATTAACAAAAATTAATTTTGTAGATTTACATCTCTTTTCTAACAATGTACGGATAAAATTAAGTAAAATCCTGAGAGAAAATTTTTTTATAATTCAAGTTGTAATTCGTTGAAAAAAAAAAAAAAAAAAAAAAAAAAAAAAAAAAAAAAAAAGGAGAGAGAGAGAGAGAGCGAAAACTGTTTGATTACAAATCAATTAAACATAGCTGCAAGTTTCATACTTTTATGTTGCGTCAAAAAATTTCGCATTGCTGGCAAGGATTTTTTTCTCTTAATCTTAGGTGTATTCGGAAAAAAATAATTTTTTATCTTCAACAGCTCAAAAATTTCCGACCAAACTCATTTTTAAAGGTAAAGATATGAAACTTGCTGAGATGATTTTTGAAGAGACGTATAAGATGCCGTGGGATTTCACTCTTCGCTCAATCCATTAGAATTTGATTTATAAACAATTATTTTCTCAGCGTGACCCTTTTTTTCGTTCGCAGATCTCCCGCTTCGGAAAATTTGGTCCAAAACGCCGTTTTTGACAGCATTTTTTGCAGCATTTTCTACATTTATCAAAAATCGACCACCACGGCACCTTGTGTAGTTTCTAAATAAGAGAATCCGAAAATTTGGTGCATTTGAGAACAAAAATGAATTTAAAAATAAATCAGAAACTAAGTAGTTTGGATCGGAATACATTCTTAGGATGGTTCTCCAGTGCATTGCTCAACATGCGCGAAATTTTCCGATACATTTACAAACTCATTTTTAAATGCAAAGGCACAAAAATTGGCAGACTGACCATGTACTCTAAATGACCCCCCCCCCTTTTTATGTACATATATATAATTATTTATTGAGTTATAAGCAAATTTAATCTCGTAAGAACCAGTTTGTCTCATCTAACGGTCTGTTTTTTTCTTTCGATTGCACAGTATCTAAATAACAACAGCTGCGAATTTCATGCGTTTTTCAACAAAAATGAATTAAAATTCGTGTTATAAATTTGCCCTTTTCGATTTCAGATCAGTTTTAATTATTTTATTCACTTCAATACTTAGCATATTATTAATCCTTAAAAAAAATAGTAATATAAATCTTTAATTTTACTTTTTCTGTTTATGGTTTTGCATTCGATTTTCAAATAATTTGAATAATTTCTTGACTGCCCAACTATTTACACAATCGATTTCTTATGTAAATAATTTCCCAAAAATTGTACGTGAATGAAAAAAAGTCATGTTTAAATATTAATTATGACATTGATTAAACTTTTATTAAACATAATACACTGAACCAAGTTTTCAAAATAAGATTAATTGATAACAAGAAATCTTACGTTAATTTCAAATACTATCATGTCTTTTCCAATAACTGTTCCTACTTTTCCTCGCGTAATCATGTTGGATCTCAATTTTGGATTTTTTTTCTCCCCTGAAGAAAAATCAACTTGGGAATGTTTTCTTTGTAATTAGTCATTTGAATCACAAGACAAAGATTCCTATAGTTTGGGGAGGAGTTGATAAAGTTTCTGCTATGGTATTGTGATATATCTTGTGATTATTGATTGGAATTGTCATCGGACAGTTCGGCGATGAAACGGCAATCGGAGAAGGGGAAAATGAGAAACGCGAAAGAAATAAGGATTTTGAAACAAAACAGAGAAATTATTTAGAATAGTTTAAACTTTTTAGACCGATGTATTCAAAACGATAGACATCTTTACAATTTATTGTTCACGTATATAAATAATGTTAAAAAAAAGGGTAACATTATTTTATAAATAAAATTATTTACAAAATCGATTTCTAATGTAAAATAATTCACAAAAATTGAACGTGAATGAAAAAAAAATTCTTCGTTTGCACATAAAATATGACATTGATTAAACCTTTATTAAACACAACACACTGAAGCAAATGCAAAGTTTTCAAAATAAAATTAATTGATAACAAAATATCTCAAGTTAATTTCCAATTTTATCACATGTTTTCCAATAGCTGTTCCTACTTTTGCTCACGTTATCATATTAAGTGCTCAATTTTTGAAAGTTTTTTTTCTCCCTGAAGAAAAATCAATTTGAGAATGTTTTCTTAGTAATTAGTCATTTGAATCACAAGACAAAGATTCCTTACAGTTTGGGGAGGAGTTGATAAAGTTACTGCTATGGAACGGTGATATATCTTGTGATTATCGATTGGAATTGTCATCGGACAGTTCAGCGATGAAACTGCAATCGGAGAAGGGAAAAATAAAAAACGGGACAGAAATATTTAATTTGTAACAGAAAACAAAGAAATTAAAAAATGAATCAAAATTTGTATCATAAATCTGCCCCTTTTAAATTTGAGATCAGTTTTAATTTTTTTTAATTCATTTTAATAGTTGGCATATTCTAAATGTTAAAAAACAGCAAAATTAATTTTCGATTTTACTACTTTTGTTAATGATTATAGGGGGAACTGGTGCACATTGATACACCCCCTCTACAGCTCACTGGGTCATTACATGAAGTTTCAAAACAGCTGCAAAAGGTGATACTAGTGTACACAACTACATGCAGAATGTCTTGGCATGATTCAATAGTTTGATGAAATGGAACGGGGATTTATTGTTTTTGTAGGTCAAAAGTAAATTTGAGCTGTACAATTGCAATGGTATTATACAACTGTTCCAGTATTTTCAACCGAAAATAATACTCTCCCTGGCAAGCAAAGCAACTCTTTACCACTTCCTCATTCTTTATTGTTAGGTAAATTATGAAGAGTTGGATTTGAGACTCATTTTATTCAAAATGGCTGTATGGGGCACATTGATACACTCTATGTCGGGGCACATTGATACAACCTAAATCCTCCTTTAGTTCATTTTTTCATTACCTTTTATTATTTTTTTTTACCATACACTGCTTAATGCAATCATTTTTAACCAAAAATTTCTTATATTAATTTTTATTGAAGTGAAATAGCTCTAATTTATTATTTTAGAACATTTTATAGTATTTTTGCAAACAGAAAACGTAAGCACTTACCCAAAAGCTAGTACTAGTAGAACTAATAAAAGAAAAGGATGGCAGCATGTCAAATCTCGAATTTATATCGATTTTCCAGAGAAAAAAGTATTTTTCACATGAGAAATGTTAAGTAAGAGAAACAAACTGCAGAACAGAAAAGGATAATTATACTATAAACCGAATTTTTACTATAATTAGCCTTTATTTTCTGTTTATAAACCTATTTATAAACAGAAAACCTGGCAATTTTTTCATCTTTCCTAAGAAAGAAGATAATGCTGGGGTTGAAGTGCTAGATATGACAAAGTTACCACAGCCAACAATCAGACAAGGAACAGCCAGAACATCAGGTCATTATACATTTAATTTTGATTGCTTTACTATTGCTTAAAAATAAATTGTGGTTGATTTGAATTTCTATAAAAAATATAAAATGGTTTGCTAACTCATTTTCTATGAAAAATATTCATTGGTTTTATTTTGTTGCCATTTTTCTCAAATGTATCAAACTGTCCCATGAAGTGTATCAATCTGACCCTTGGATGGGGCACATTGATACAAATGACTTTTTATTTTTTATTTTTTTAAATAACATATTATATAAAACAATGATTGTACATCTTTATAACGTACTACACAAGTTTTTCTGTCACCACATGGAAAAAAAACTTGAATATTCTACTTTCTTCACACACAAAAAAAAAAAAAAAGAAAAAGAAATCTTAGAAAAAAACTGTATCAATGTGCTCCAGTTCCCCCTACATTTTTTTTTCAAGTTTTGGTATTATTTTCTTGACTGTTTTGTTTACTTATCTTCTTTTACATGCCTTGTTTGCTTACAAATTATGACATTGATTAAACTTTTTTAAAACACAACACTCTGAAGCAAATACAAAGTTTTCAAAATAAAATTAATTGATAACAAAAAAATCGCACATTAATTTCCATGTCTTTTCCTATAATTATGTTCCCATTTTTGCACGCGTGATCATGTCGGATGCCCAATTTCAGATATTTTTCCTTCTCTGAACAAAAATCTATTTTCGAAATGTTTTCTTTGTAATTAGTCATTTGAATCAGAAGAAAAAGATTCCTACAGTTTCGGGAACAGTTGATAAAGTTACTGCTATGGTACAGTGATATATCTTGTGATTATCGATTGGTACTGTCATCGGACAGTTCGGCAATGAAACTGCATTCGTAGGAGGGGAAAATAAGAAACGGGAAAGCAATGTTGAATTTGGAACGGAAAACAAAGAAATTAAAAAATTAATTAAAATTTGCAGCATAGATCTGCCCTTTTAAAATTTGAGATTTTTTTTTTATTATTCATTTTAATAGTTAGAATACTCTAAATGTAAAAAAAAAAAAAAAAAAAAAACAGCAATATTTTTAATTTTCTTTCTTTTGTTAATGATCATATATATATATTTTTAACTTTCTGTATTATTTCTTGACTGTCTAATTATTTACAAAATCGATTTCTAATGTAAAATAATTCACAAAAATTGCACGTGATTGAAAAAATAAATGCCTTGTTAAAATAAATTATGACATTGATTAAATCTTTATTAAACACAACACACTGAACCAAATACAAAGTTTTCAAAATAAACCTAATTAATAAAATAAATAAATAAATCTCACGTTAATTTCTAATACCATAGTGCCATTTCCAATAACTGCTCCTACTTTTGCTTGCGTGATCACGTTGAATGTTCAATTTTAGATTTTTTTCCCCTCTGAAGAAAAATCAATTTGGGAATGTTTTCTTTGTAATTAGCCATTTGAATCAGAAGACAAAGATTCCTACAGTTTGGGGAGGAGTTGATAAAGTTACTGCTATGGAAAGGTGATATATCTTGTGTTTATCGATTGGAACTGTCATCGGACAGTTCGGCGATGAATCGGAGAAGGGGAAAATAAGAAACGGGAAAGGAATACTGAATTTGGAACGGAAAACAAAGAAATTAAAAAATGATTTAAAATTTCTGTCATAAATTTGTTCTTTTGAATTTCAGATCAATTTACATTTTTTTTTAAATTCTTTTTAATAGTTAATGTATTCTAAATCAAGAGAAAAAAAAAGCAGTAGTACTAATATTTTTAATTTTACTTCTTTTGTTAATGATTTTACATTAAAAAAAAAGTTTCTGTATTATTTCTTGATTGTCAAATTATTTACGAAATCTTATATAAAATAATTCACAAAAATTGCAGGTGAATGAAAAAAAAATTGCCTTGTTTGCATATAAATTATGACATTGATTAAACCTTTATTAAACCGAACACACTGAACCAAATACAAAGTTTATAAAATAAAATTAATTGATATCAAAAAATCTCCCGTTAATTTCCAATACTATCATGTCCTTTACAATAACTGTTCCCACTTTTGCTCACGTGATCATGTTGGATGCTCAATTTTAGACCCCCCTCCCCTTCCTGAAGAAAAATCAACTCGGGAATGTTTTCTTTGTAATTAGTCATTTGAATCACGAGACAAAGATTCCTGCAGTTTGGGGGAGGAGTTGATAAAATTGCCGCTATGGCATGCTACGGTGATATATCTTGTGATTATCGATTGGAAATGTCATCGGACATTTTGTTGATGAAATTGCAATCGGAGAAGGGAAAAATAAGAAACGGGATAGAGATATTGAATTTGGAAAGGAAAACAAAGAAATTATTTTAATATTAAATTTGTTTATGCTACCGTCTATGTAACAATTAACTATTTATACAGTTTCTATTTGGATTTATTAATTAAAGGATAAGTTGTTTTGGAAGAAATATTAACGAAATCCTCTGTGTAATCTGCGATCACATTTATCCAATTATTTTTATTACATATTGAGTTATTAGCATATTTAATTGCGTGGCAACCAGTTTGTCTCATCTATCGCGATGTTTTCCTCTCTCGTTTACACCGTTTCTGAATAACAACACCTGTCGATTTTATGCGTTTCAGAACAAAAAGAAATTAAACATTGTGTCATAAATTCGCCTCTTGATAAGTTTTAATTTTTTTTATTTCCTTTAATAGTTAGCGTATTCTAAATCCTACAAAAACAGCAATATTAATTTTCAATTTTACTTTTTCTGTAAATGATATTACATTTCATTTTCAAGTTCTTTTATTATCTCTTGACTATTCAATTATTTATGAAATCGATTTCTCATACAAAATAATTCACAAAAATTGCATATGAATGGAAAAAAAATTGCCTTGTTTGCATATAAATTATGACATTGATTAAACCTTTATTAAACACAACACACTGAACCAAATACAAAGTTTTCAAAATAAAATTAATTAATAATAAAAAAAAATCTCACGTTAATTTCCAATAATATAGTGCCTTTTCCAATAGCTTTTCCTACTTTTGCTTGCGTGATCATGTCAGATGCTCCACCTTAGATTTCTTTTCTTTACACCCCTAAAGAAAAATTAATTTGAGATTTTTTTTTTTTTTTTTTTTTTTTTTTGTAATTAGTTATTTGAATTATAAGACAAAGATTCCTACAGTTTGGGGAGGAGTTGATAAAGTTACTGCTTTGAAACGGTGATATATCTTGTGATTATCGATTGGAACTGTCATCGGATAGTTCGGCAATGAAATTGCACTCAGAGAAGGTAAAAATAAGAAACGGGGAAAAATATATTGAATTTCGAACGAAAAACAAAGAAATTATTCAGAATAGTTTGCGATTGTTCCCAAATCCCCTGATCAATAACGCGAAATTTTCTGACATTATTTATGATTTACTTTTAAATGTAAAACATCTAAAACTTTTTATGAAACTGCAACAAAATAAGTCAATGTTATAGAACACTTCGTCACTGTAAAACAAAAAATCTGCAAGATCGAAATACACCCTTAAGGGTGTATTCGAAAAAATGATTTTCTACCTTCAACAGCTCGAAATTTTCAGATACAATTTTGGACATATTTTTAAAAGTAGAAGCATGAAACTTGCTGAGGGGATTTTTGAAGTGACGTACAAGGTGCCGTGTGATGTAATTTTTTGCTGATTTAATTAGAATTTGATTTATAAGCAATTATTTTCTCAGCGTGACCCCTTTTTTTCGTTCGCAGACCTCCCGCTTCGGAAAATTTGGTCCAAAACGCCGTTTTTGACAGCATTTTTTGCAACATTTTCTGCATTTATCAGAGAATCGATGATTATGGCACCTTGTGTACTTTCTAAATAAGAGAATTTGAAAGTTTGATGCATTTGAGAGCAAAAATGAATTTAAAAATAAATCGGAAAATAAGCAGTTTGAATCGAAATACACCCTTAATTCTCGGTCCTGCAAGTCTGGAGACCGGGACATCAAAATTTCATTTCGATGGCACCCAAATAACACATTTTATTTAAAAAGAATGTCACCTAATTTACTGTTGCGCCATAAGGTTATGATATTCAAAATATGTTTCTCCTTCAAACCTTAAAAAACTTATTCTTTATCACGTTCTTAAATTTCACAAGTTCATTATTATTATTATTATTATTATTATTATTTAATTCAATAATTTTTTTAATTTAAAAGCAGAATCAGCAACCTTCTAAACGTGAACTCTCCGGGTAAACGCATACATTTATGTTAAATTGCTTTTTCCCAAAACAAAAGAAACAACCATTTCACAATTATGCAATAATTAAAATATTATTTTGCGAAATCAAAGATTTAAGAATCAAACGTCTTTAGGGTCAGGATATGACTTAGTTTTGCATGTGTCTTGCTTCGAGCATGGACAAAAATTTTCCTTTTTTTTTTTTTTTTTTTTTGTTTCTTGGAATTTACAGAAATATTTCCGTTAAAAACAGTAAATTATAGTGGCGTCCAGATTACCAGTAATATTTTCGCAAAATCGTCCGTTTTTTTTCTTTATTTACAGTGTAAAAAACGGGCGATTTTACGAAAATACTACTGATAATCTGGACGCCACTATAATTTACTGTTTTTAACGGAAATATTTCTGTAAATTCTTGAAAAATACGAAAATATTTCTAGAATTTATTGAACTTTTTCAGTTAAAAAACAGTAAATTGTAGTGGCGTCCAGATTACCAGTAGTAATTCCGTAAAATCGCCCGGTTTTTTTTTTTTTTTTTTATTACTAAATTGAATAATAATAAAAAAAGAAATAAAAAAAAAAGTATCGCACTCTTATATAACCGTTCAACAGATTATAAAAACGTTTTCGAACAACATCAAAGAAATCCTTTTGAAAGGATTTTTTCTCCTTTCAACCGTTTTATCGCATTTTATTTCCAATATTTAGTCTACCTGCTGTTTTTATTCTTCCGCAGAATCCTCTTTCGTCTTACATAAATTCTTATTTTCTTCTTAGATTCTTTGCTTGACAACTGAAATCGATTGTCACATGATAGATAACCGAGATAAAGAAAAATTCGATAAACACCTTTTCGCTATAGCAGCAAAATAAATCTCCCATAAATAATTATTAAAAATAGAAAAATTCGTTAGAAAAATTAGAAAAATCATTCAAATTTGATCTTGGAATTCTTATTTTTTTCTTTTAATGCAATATTTGACAAAATCTTCAATTTTTAAATAGAGACCAGGAATTGTCACATGATATATTACACAGATAAAGAATAATTCGATAAACACCTTTTCACTAAAATAACAAAAGCATTCATCTTTCATGGAATAATTATTAAAGAACAAAATAACTACATTAACATTTGATTTTGTCAAAGGTGTATCTAGCTCTCCATTTAAGACTGAGGGTGGCGTCATAACTTTATATATATATATATATATATATATATACATATATATATATATATATGGAAAGAAAAGAAAGGAATAAAAAGTATCGCACTCTTATATAACCGTTCAAAATATCACAAAAACGTTTTCAAGCAATACCTAAGAAATCCTTTTCAGACGATTTCTTCTTCTTTCAACGGTTTTATCGTATTTTATTTCCAATATTTAGTCTACTCTTCTGCAGAATCCTCTTTCTCCTTCCAAAATTCTTATTTTCTTCTTAGGATTGTCGCTTGCCAGTCGGGATCGATTGTCACATGATGTATGACACAGATAAAGAATAATTCGATAAACATCTTTTCACTAAAATAACAAACGCATTCATCTTCCAGGAAATAATTATTTAAAATAATAATAATAATAATTGACTCTGGCTTTTGAGCAATATCTATAAGAAATCCTTTTGAAACGAATTTTTCTCTTTTCAACCGCTTTATCGCATTTTATATACAATAATTAGTCTACTTACTGTTTTTATTCTTGCACAGAATCCCCTTTCTCCTTACAAAATTCTTATTTTCTTTTTAGGATTGTCGCTTGACAGCCGGGATCGATAGATGCATGATATACGACACAGATAAAGAATAGTTTGAAGAACATCTTTTCACTAAAATAACAAAAGCATTTATCTGCCATGGAATAATTATTAAAGGAAAAAAACTACATTAATGTTTGATTTTGTCAAAGGTGTATCCACCTCTCTATTTAAGACTGAGGGCGGCGTCATAACATTATATATAGTTTATATATATATATATATGGAAAGAAAAGAAAGGAATAAAAAGTACAGCATTCTTATATAATCGTTCAACAGATCACAAAAACGTTTTCAAAGCAAAACCTAAGAAATCCTTTTCAAATGTTTTTTTTCTCTTTTCAACCGTTTTATCGCATTTTATTTCCAATATTTAGTCTACTTGCTGTTTTTATTCTTCCGAAGAATCCTCTTTCCCCGTTAAAAAGTTCTTATTTTCTTCTTAGGATTGTCGCTTGTCAGCCGGATCGATTGTCACATGATAAATAACACAGATAAAGAATAATTCGATAAACATCTTTTCACAAAAATAATAAAAGCATTCATCTTTCGGGGAATAATTATTTTTTTAAAAAGAAAGAAATTACATTAATGTATGACTCTGGCAAAGGCATATCCAGTCCTCATTTTAGAGGTGTATGTGTGCGGGGTTCATGCCCTCATGTATATTTTTTCACAGGGGGCCGAGGGAGGAAGCAATTTTCATATCTTGGATCCAAATTGATTATATTCACCGTTAAAAAAAAAAAAAAAAAAAAAAAAAAAAAAAAAAAAAAAAAAAAGACTATATTATGGAGATTGTATTAGCAATCTGGACGTCAGTACAATTCACTGTTTTTAAACGGAAAAATTTCCCGAAATTTCACAAAATTCGTTCTTTTTGGAAAAAGAACGAAAAATTAAAAAATTTATGGAATTTGTGGAAAATTTTCCGTTAAATACAGTGAATTATACCTGTTTTTTGATTCCCAGTACAATCTCGATTAAATTGTCCGTTTTTTTTTACAATGTTTGACATAGACTTGAACTGAGTTTCTTTTGTAAATACATAAAATTTGCAGGCATATTCGCAAATGTATAAAATTAGGATGCTTTACCAGCAGATACCAAGAAATCATGAGTTTATCATTTTCTTATAAAAGAAAAGAATCTAACAGAAAGTTTACTCAAAGTTCACTATTTAAGCCGATTTTCAGGTCTCGGCAATCAAGAAATATAATTTTAAGGGAACTAACAACCACAATTAAAGTTTGAATTCCACATTTGCCGGAATATTAAAAACAATATTAAATTCTTTATTTTTACAACATTAATACATGCAATTTTCATGCATTTATACATTAAACTAATTCCGTAATTAATATACAAGATCTTATTTTGTTCTTAGACTTTTCGCTTCACAGCAGGAGTCGATTGTCGCAATAAGAATAATTCAATAAATATATTACCATGAAGGGTGTTCTTAAATAAAAAAGGACAATTTTGTGACATAAGTTTTTATTCTTTTTTGCTGCGAAATGCATCACGAAACTTTTTTGTTTTTGTGCAAACGCAATAGATATTTTAGAACAAGCCATTAAAAAAGATGTTTTGTGCCGCATTTTCCGACGAAAGCAGAAAAACCACTCAACGAAAGATAGAAAATTGCGTGATCACGTGATCAAAATAGCTCATAACTGGGTAGGTAATTTAATTATCATAAAATGGAAAACTGAGTTAGATTCGAAAGTGCTTACATAGCCAGATTTTCTAAGATTGATATCTTTCATTTAAGGGTGTTCTTAACTGATCCGCTCAACAAGCGGAAAACGTTTTAACACATTTACAAATTCCTTTTTTAACAGAAAGTTATAAAATTTTAATGCCTGACTATGAAAGCGATTTCGAATTGAACTTATTTTTCCATTTTATGATAATCAAATTACTTATCGAGTTATAAGCTATTTCGATGACGCAATCACCCGTTTTTCTCCTCCTTTTCGACCGGTTTTTCTGCTTTCGTCGGGAAATATGCTCAATGTCAACTTTGCAGGCTTGTTATGAAAAATCTATTGTGTTTTTTAAAAAACAAAAGAATGAGTGCAATTAGACAGTTTCTGAATAAGAACACCTGCTATTTTCATGCATTTCCGAACAAAAATAAATTAATGCATGTGTCACAAAGTTGCCCTTTTTGATTTAAGAACACCCTTAAGGGTGTATTCAAAAATTACTTTTCCAAACCTTCAACAGCTCAAAATTTTCTGATACAATTTCAGACTCTTTTTTAAAAGTAGAAACATGAAACTTGCTGAGGTGATTTTTAAAGGAATGTGCAAGATGCTGCGTGATGTCATTTTGCGCTCAATTCATTAGATTTTGATTTGTGAAAAATTACATTCTCAATATGACCCTTTTTTTCGTTCCCAAATCTCCCGCTTCGGAAAAATCGGTTCAAAACACCGTTTTTGATTGCTTTTTTGCAATATTGTCTGCATTTATCAAAGAATCGGCAATCACGGCACCTTGTGTACTTTCTGAATGAGACAATTTGCCAGTTTGATGCATTTGGGAGCAAAAATAAATTCAAAAATAAATCGGAAAATAAGCAGTTTGAATCGAAATACACCCTTAATAACTAAATTGTTTTTACTTTAAGTTATTACTTTTCACTCCACTAAAATCATTCAACAAGGTTTAAAACGAATCATGCTATCATTTTGAATCAAGACTTAAAAATGCTTTTTCACTCGATATTTTCTTCTTTCAATCGTTTCATCGCATTTTACATTCAACATTTAGTTTTCTTGCTGCTTTTGTTTTTCCTGAAAATCCTCTTTCTCCTTACAAAATTTTTATTTTCTTCTTAGATTCTTTGCCTGACAGCTGAAATCGGTTGTATCATGATAGATAACTGAGATAAAGAAAAATTCTATAAACACATTTTTACTATAACAGAAAAATAAATTTTCCAATAAATAATCATTGAAAATAGAAATAAATGCATTCATATGTGATCTTGGCACCTGTTTTTTTTTTCTTTAAATGCAATGCTTGAGAAAATCTGCAATTTTTAAACAAACAATTTTTAAACAGGAGTGCATATATCCATCCTCGAAAGATGTTTGAAGAACTTGTTTTTGATATAACTAAAAAATTGAATTAAAGTTTGCCTTAATTAATTAGACATTTTCTTGATGGATCAACTAAATTTAATTATCTGTCAAAAAGTAGTGTCAAACAAATAAAATTCATGTAAAAGATTATGGTTCTGAACGGGATATAAAACACTTAATTTACTGCTATTTTTTGTTTTTCTCCTAAAAATTCTCTTTCTCCAAACAAAATTATTATTTTCTTCTTAAGAGGCTCATAACTTGACAGCCGAAATCGATTACTGACATAGATAACAAATAATTTAATTAACACCTTTTCAGTAAATTACCAAAAGCATTTTTTTTTGTCTTAAAGTGAATAATTATTTAATCCTTTGCGGCTAAATCAATTCTTTGGCTAAAATTTTGAAAAGCTTCACGGCCATTATAATATACAAATAAATTTATTTCAAAATGAAAAGGGTCATTGCCGTCAAGTTAATATAAGTACAAATCACCTCACTAAAAATTCCGGTTCAAATCAATCATTTTTCAATAAAAGTTATGGGGTTAGTATGTTACCATTGCCCGATAAGTGATTAAATAATAGTCATAATAAAAATACTATATTAATATTTGGACTTGGGACCTAAAAAGCTTGTCAGATTGAAAAACAGCACATCATCTCAAAACATTCGAGGTAACAAAACGGCGGATAAAAATAAATGAATAAATAATTTAAAAACTGTTGCCTTGCAGTGCGGCAAAATTATTCAACAGTTATTATGTTTAATATATAAATATGGGAAGCTCGACAGTTATGTTAATACCGCATCAAAACACAACGTAAATAACAAAACGGTTCAATTAATTAATTTTATAATATTAATTATTATAAATTAATTTTAAAAAAATGTATTAATTTACATTTCAGGAAACTAGATCAACAGAGTTCAAAACGGAAGATGAAAATATTGTAAATCAATGTTTGAAAAATTCTTTTCCAAGCAATATATATATATTTTTTTCAATCGTTTTATCGAATTTTATATCCAATATTTAGTTAATTTTTATGTTTGTTTTGTTAGCGAAATCCTCTTTTCAATTACTGAATTCTTATTTCTTCTTAGACACTTTGCTTGACTTCTGGAATCGATTGTTGCGTGAAATATGATGGAAATAAAGAATAATTCGATAAACATCTTTTCACTGAATAAGGGAAGTACACTGCTCAAAACAATTAAAGGATATTGCAGTTTTAGGTGGATTTTGTATCTGGGAAACTTTTTAGCTGATTGATACATGGTCGACAGACATAGTAGGTTATATGAGAATAAATTACACATATTTGGCAGAAAAAAATGCATTTTATTGCGCATTTGTGCACAAAAGGAAAAAAACACAATTTGTGCATATGAGAAAAAAAAGAATAAGAAAAGGTGTTTTCTTCAAAGAAAATCATTTTCAGTAGAGGGTATGGTTTCCACGGGCGGCCAGCAACGTTGAACACCTTTGAGGCATGGACTCAATGAGGCTATTAATGACGAGTTGGGGTATTCTGCCCCACTCTTCCAGAAGAGCTCTTTCCAGTTCTTGGAGAGTTTGTGGGGGTTGTTGGCGGCCAGAAACTCGTCTTCCTAGAGCGTCCCAAGCGTGCTCGATTGGATTCATGTCTGGAGAACACGCTGGCCATTCCATTCGAACGATTCCTTCCTCGAAAAGGAAATCCTCCACCAGGTTTGCACGATGTGGGCTGCAGTTATCGTCCATTAAAATGAAGTTATCTCCGATTGCTGCAGCGTAACGAACTACAATAGGTCTGAGGATCTCATCCCTATATCGGCGACCAGTCAGAGCTCCATCTCGAATGATGTAGAGGTCAGTGCGCCCGTCAATGGAGATGCCACCCTACACCAACACTCCTCCACCGCCAAATCTGACACTTTCGTGCACGAACGCAGGATTATTCCTTCTGCCACGGTCCCTCCAGATGAAAATACGCCTATTATCCGGAGGCACAGAAAAACGGGATTCGTCAGAAAACAGAATATTGCTCCATTCATTTCTAGTCCAGTTGACATGCTCGGTTGCCCACTCCCTGCGGTCGCGACGATGCCTTGATGTTAATCTAACACATACCATCGGTCGGCGAGCATACAGACCTACAGCATGGAGCCGGTTTCGGACAGTCTGAGTTGAAATCGTGGTGCCTGTAGCCGAGCGAAGGTGTTGTTGGAGAAGAGTAGCGTTCATGTTTCGGTGTCTCCGAGCTGTTAACGCTAAATACCGATCTTCATTGGACGTTGTTGCCCATCTACGACCTTGCCCTGGTCTTCGGCCTGCACATCCACTCTCCAAAAAACGGTTCTAGATCCTGGAAATGACACTTTGTGACACTCCAATGGCTTGCGCTACTTCGGCTTGAGTTTGGCCCCCTTCTAACCTACCAACAATTCTCCAAGCTTCTGAATCTGTCAAATGACTTCGCTGAGACATCGTACTCATCGAAACAAAGCAATCACTGAATGCCGATCATCCTTGTCTTCATTCTCTTTTATCCAGTTGAAAGTCAAATTTCATTCGCTGCCGCTGAAACGACGTTTTTGACGTCGAACTCAAAATTTGCATACTCCACAGTTTGAAAACCAGAAAAATTTGCATTTGTGATTCTCTTCTTCTATTTTCGGCAAAAAAAAATTTCGTTTATATCTTTATTTTATATAAAACTTCAAATATCCTTTAATTGTTTTGAGTAGTGTATTTGTTTCTCTTGAATAATTACTTAACAACAACAATAATTATAATAAACATATAAATATGAAAAGTCCAACAGTTAGATTAACAGCGTATCAAAACACAATAGAAATAACAAAAAATGGTTCAAAACTAATTAATTAATTAATATAAAAATATCATTTATTATAAATTAATTTAAAAAAACAAAAGTATTACTTTACATATCAGTAAAATTGTTAAACAGATTTCAAAACGGAAGATGGAAACATTTTAAATGAATGTTTGAAAAATTCTTTTCCAAGCAATATTTTCCTTTTTCAATCGTTTTATCGAAATTAATTCCAATATTTAGTTTAATTTTTACGTTTGTTTTTTCAGCGAAATTCTCTTTTCCGTTACTATATTTTTATTTCTCAACAGAGTTCAAAACGGAAGATGGAAATATTTTAAAGCAATGTTTGAAAAATGCTTTTCCAAGCAATATTTTCTTTTTCCAATCGTTTTATCGAATTTTATATCTAAAATTTAGCTTAATTTTTACGTTTGTTTTGTCAGTGAAATCCTCCTTTCCCTTACTGAATTCTTATAGACTCTTCGCTTGACATCCGGAATCGATTGTTGAGTGAAATATGATCGCGATAAAGCATAATTTGATAAACATCTTTTCACTAAATAATGGGAGGTATTTGTTCCTCTCGTTAACAATCATGATAATAATAATTCGTATATAAATATGAAGTCAACAGTTAGGACAACCATAATTATTGAAACAGAGCTTGGTGCAATATAATGAAATATAAAAAGTGAGCAACGTTAAAAGGCACCAAATTAGCATCAGACCGGTTTCGGTAGCATATAGCATACCGTCGTCAGTGCTGAGGGAGGTAAAAATTTGCTCATTTATATAGGAGAGACGAAGGATTGAAGGGGACCAATAGAATGGCAGAGGACTGCAAGTAATGCCCAATAGGAGAATGCACGTGAAATGGAACCGAAGGAGAGAGAAGAAGGTCAAAGGTAGCGGGAAAAAAAGTAATTAAGAAAAAGAAGTTTTAATGTAATATTTCCAGCAATTCGAATCACGTGCGTTCTCCTATTGGCCATTACTTGCAGTCCTCTGCCATCCTATTGGTCAGATTCAATCCCTGTCTCTCCTATATATATGAGCAAATTTCTACCTCCCTCAGCACTGACAACGGTACGCTACATGCTACCGAAACCGGCCTGCTGCTAATTTAATATATTTGGTGCCTTTTAACGTTGCTCGCTTTTTATATCCCAGTTAGGATAAGAGCGTATTCAAAAACAACTGAAATAACAAAATGGTGCAAAATTAATTAATTATTTAAAATAAATTAATTATTATAAATTAATTTTGAAAAGTATTACTTTAAATTTTAGTAAAATAGATCAACAGAGATTTAAACAAAAATGAAATATTTTAAAGCAATGCTTGAAAAATTCTCTTCCTAGCAATATTTTCTTTTTGCAATCGTTTAATCGAATTTTATATTCAATCTTATGTTTCATTTTTAGTTTTTGCTTTGTCAACAAAATCTTATTTTGCCTTATTAAATTCTTATTTCTTCTTAGACTTTTCGCTTGACACCTGGAATCGATTGTTGCGTGAAATATGATGGGGATAAAAAATAATTCGATAAACATCTTTTCACTAAATAAGGGAAGTGTTTCTTTTTCTTGAATAATTACAAGCAACAACAACAACAACAATAATAATAAATATATAAATATGAAAAGCTCAACAGTTAGGTTACCAGCGTTTCAAAATACGATAGAAATAACAGAACGGTTCAAGATTAATTATCTAATTAATTTAAAAATATTAATTATTATAAATTAATTTAAAAAAAGGTATTACTTTACATTTTGACTAAAATAGATCAAAAGAGTTCAAAACGGAAGATGGAAATATTTTAAAGCAATGTTTGAAAAATGCTGTTTCAAGCAACATGTTATTTTTTAAATCGTTTTATTGAGTTTTATATTCAATATTTAGTTTAATTTTTACATTTGTTTTGTCAGCGAAATCTTCTTTTCCCTTACTGAATTCTTATTTCATCTTAGACTCTTCGCTTGACATCTGGAATCGATTGTTGCGTGAAATATGATGGAGATAAAGAATAATTCAATGAACATCTTTCCACTAAATAAGAAAAGTATTTGTTTCTCTTGAATAATTACTTAACAACAACAACAACAACAATAATATTAAATATATAAATATGATAAGTTTAACAGTTAGGATAACAGTGTATCAGAAAAACAACATGAATAACAAAACGGTGAAAATTTAATAAATTAATTTATTTAAAAATATTAATTACTATAAATTAATTTAATAAAAAGTATTACTTTGTATTTCTGTAAATTAGATCAACGAATTCAAAACGAAAGATGGAAATATTTTAAAGCAATGTTTGAAATATGCTTTTCAAAACAATATTTTCTTCTTTCAATCGTTTTATCACATTTTAAATTCAACATTTAGTTTAATTTTTATATTTTTTTGTTTGCGAAATCTTCTTTCCGCCCTACTAAATTCTTATTTTGTCTTAAATTCTTCGCTTGATATCTAAAATCGATTGTTTTGTGAAATATGATCAAGATAAAGAATAATTCTATAAACATCATTTCACTAAATAAGAAAACTATTTATTACTCTCGAATAATTAATTAACAATAATAACAATAATTAGTATATAAATATAAAAAGCTCAACAGTTTGGGTAAACATGCATAAAAAAGCAGAAATAAGAATTAATTTATTTAAAAATATTAATTATATATATATATATATATATATATATATATATATATATATATTAAGTATCACTTTGCATTTCAGTAAAATAGATCATCAGAGTTCAAAACGAAAGATTGAAATATTTTAAGGCAATGTTTAAAAAATGCTTTTTTAAGCAATATTTTCTTCTTTTAATTATTTTATAGATTTTTATATTAAAGATTCTTGTTCACTTACTATCTTTGATTTCCCTTGATTCTTATTTTCTTTTTGACAGTCGGAGTCCATTATCGCATGATAGATTACTGGGATAAAGAATGATTCGATAAACATCTTTTTACTGAATTAGCAAAAGCATTTATCTTCCGGTGAATAATTATTTAAAAAATAATAATAAAATTATTACATTAATATTTGGTCTTGGGACTTGAAAATCTCGAAATTTTTGAAAACAGCTTATCAAAAAACACTGTGAATATCAAAACAGGTAATACATAAAAATTAAAATTAAATTGGTTTAAAAAGTACTACCTTGCACTTCCATATAATCGTTACACAAAGTTTAAAACGAATGATGAAAATATTTTAAAACAATGTTTTAAAAATATCTTTCAACACGATAATTTCGTTTTTCAATAGTTTCATCGCATTTTATGTTTAATATTTAGTTTACTTAATATTTCTGTCAATTAAAAAAAAAATGAACCTTTTATTTAAAAATTTGTATTCAGTTCATACACTCTTAGCTTGATATCCGGAATCGATTGATGTGATAGATGACCGTGATAAGGAATATTCGATAAACAAATTTTTACAAAATTAACAAAAGCATTATAGGGGAAGATGGGGATACTTGAGCCATTTTTTGAATTTTAATTTTTTTTAATTTTTTATATTTTTTTAGAATAAAATAAAATATTGAAAATGAAAATTTGATATTTTTTCTTCAACTAAAAACCACTTTCAATTAATTCTGAACTATTTTTCTATGTATAATAAATGTTTATTTTTTGTTTTACATCGTGGCTCAAGTATCCCCATGGCGGGGATACTTGAGCCATAGTGAAGGGATACTTGAGCCACTAAGGAAAAATACCTACAAAAATAATTTTTTTCGCTTTATTTTTGCACAAACATTTTACAGAATGATAAATTATAAAACGTAAAGTCATTCAAAACCAATTGAGAAAACAAAGCTAATAATACGATAATTTTTTGTCGTTAAAACTGGTTGTCGGAGGATAATTTCAACTTGAGTTATAACGACGGTAGAAACATCCTCAGTTCAGAGCCATTTAAATTTGGAATCTGCAATTCTTCGGGCAAATTTCATTTTCAAAATATTAAGCACTTATCCAACAAATAGTTTTACAGTTTTCTTTCTGGCATATTTTATTAGTAACCAACCATCAATAGAAGGTTTTCTTTTCACATCATCACCATCATTGACAGAATTTTCCTCTAATGATATTGTCGAACTCATGCTTTTAATTTAGTAGCTGTCGGAATTTAAGCCAGATGTATCATTCTACTATTTCAAACACTTTTTTGATTTCACAGGAAAAGATTTTGTCTTCCTCTTTGGCTCCATGCAGGTAAGTTTGAATTGGGATTTTTGTTGCTTTTTTTGTTTTTTGTGCGCTCTTTTTACCAATTTTTCTTCAATTTTCTTAGTTAAAAAAAAAGTTACAGCAACAAAGGTTACGATTTCAATATAAAATATTAATCTTAATATGTTATATTAAAAAATAAATATTTTAATATGTTGGACCTAACTAATTAAAGTATTAGAGATTATAGTCTGTAAAACCGTTTTAAAAAGTTATTTTAATTTAATGAAAGTTAAATTGAAAACTATGTTTACATTTATCTAGACAGGCTATTTTGTTAGTCAAAATGAAAAATAAAATAGATATTTTCATTTAAAAAATATACATTTTTAAACATTTTTAGGTCGTTATTTTTTTAAGGAAAAAAAAATAATAAAATGAAAAATTATTCTCCCTTTTATCCAGAAAAATATCTATTAGTTAATATAAGGATGGAATTTTATTTTTTGTTTGTTTCACCCATGTTTAATTTCTAGTGGGGATGGTTGAGAGATGGCTCAAGTATCCCCACGCTCATTGGCTCAAGTATCCCCACTATCACTATTTTTGTTTCCCAGAGTTTTACTAAATAAAGCATGCAGCTATTAGAACTATTTTAGACTCAAAATACAATTGAAATTATACTTATTGATTGTATGTATATAGTTGCAACTTTAAACAAAACTTTGATTGCAAAAAAACAAAAAAGCCATGCACCCAAATATTTACTTGAGATAGGGAAAAGACAACTATTAATCACTATATTTTCAAAATGGTACCAAGATGTGTGATTTCTTTTTTACATGTTCAGAACAATAAATATGTTATCATATTGGCAGTTTTAGAAAGAAAAATTAATCAACTGTAGAGATAATAGGGGTGGCTCAAGTATCCCCTATGCTCAAGTATCCCCACTCTCCCCTACGCTAATTTATTAAAAATAGGTTTATCGTATTTAAGCAATTCGTAAAAAAATGCATAAATGTAAAAAAAAAAAAAAAAAAAAAAAAAAAAAAAAACCTACATAAATATTTAGTCTTGAAATCTTAAAAGATCAACAATTTAGAAAACTGTATAAAACTCTAGGAATAACAAATATTAGGATTAATAATAAATTAAGTAAAATAAAAATTTTACCTTTTCATATGAGTATAGCTCGGTCAATACAGTTTTAAAAAAAATGAAGAAAATATTTTTGAAAAAGCTTTTCCAAGTGAAATTTTCTTCCTTTAATTGTTATGTATCATTTTATACAACATTTTAGTGTATTTAAAATTTTTGTTTTTTTATGTAAAATCTTCTTTCTCTTCAAGATTCTTTTTTTTTTTTTTTTTTTTTTTTTTTTTTTTTTTTTTTTTTTACAGGCAGAATTGATTGTTGCATGACAGATGACCGAGATAAAGAAGATCTTTTTACTAAATAAGCAAAGGCATTTATCTTTCGGCAAATAATTGGTTAAAAAAATAACAATGAAATTATTTCTTTAATATTTGGTCATAGGACCTGAAAAGCTCAATTGTTTGCAAAGCACTGTATCTAAAAATATGGCGAATAAATAATTTAACCCGCAAGCACACGTTCTGGAATAAATATCACCCCAATAACTTTTTTTTTCAATAATAAGTAAATAAATAAATAAATAAATAAATAAATTTTAGACCTGATTTGTATCTTTCAAGATTAAAGTCGAGAAGGGATAAGTTAAGGAATGTTTTTTTATTTTTTATTTTTATTTTACTATTATTTTTTTTTGTTGTTGTTGTTGTTCGCTTGGAAGAGAGAAAAATGCGTCTTGGGATTAAATAATCCCGGACGTGTTCAAACGTTTTATTTCAATACATTCATTTCTTACGGGTAACACACACTAAAATAATTTTACGAAAGAATAACATAAAAGCTACTTGTATATATTGATGAAGGATAATAAATGTAATTAATATAATTTTTGTGAGATATTTTATGTTTAAAGGTGTAAAACAAATTCTTTGAATAGTTAATAATAATAATAAAATATGATTTTTAAGGAAACTGCTGTAGAATCTGAAAAGCATGGTTATTTTTCCATTAAAAGAAAGAGAACTGATACATTTTACAATACAGAGTAGAAGATTTATTTAAACCGTGTTTAGCCAAAAATATAGTGGTGTTACAAAATGGGATAGAATTTATCCCATGCGTGTACTAACGTTACAAAAGCAGGGGCGTGAGCGTACGGGTTAAAATAACTACAATAATAAAAAAAAAATAAATAAAGTAAAGCGTATTGCTTTATACACTTCTATATAATTGCTCAAAAGAGTTTAAAACGAAAGGTAGAAACATTTTAAAGCAATATTTAAAAAATACTTTTCCAAGTGATATTTTCTTCTTTTAATCGTTCAATCGCTTTTCATATTCAACATTTAGTTTACTCCCTACCTTTGTTTTGTCCGCGAAATTTTCTTTTTCCTTACAAAATTCTTATTTCTCCTTAGACTCTTCGCTTGTCAGCTGAAATCGATTGTCGTATGAAAGATGGCCAAAGAAGACTAATTCAATAAACATCTTTTCACTAAATAACAAAAGCATTTGTTTCTGGTGAATAATTATCTAATAATCATAGTAACAATTAGTATATTTATTAATATTTATTAATCATAATATGTAAATCTCGACAGTTGAGAAAACAGAATATCAAAAACACTAGAAATACCAAAACGATTCAACATTCAAACGATTAATTAATTTTATTTTTAAAATACTAATTATTTTAAATTAATTTTAAAAAAAGTATTGCTTTGCATTTGCGTAAAATCTTTCAATAGAGTTTAAAACAAAAGTTTAAACACTGTAAAGCAGTATTTGAACAAGAAAGGAAAAATCATGTGCCGAGCATATGTTATAAAGCACTTCCTAATGCATTCAGAATAATGTAATGAAACTCCATCGTTTAAAAAATTAAAATATTACGTCTCATTTCAATATATGGATATGTATAACGCATTTCCAAACCAAATATCAGCTGTTCCCGCATCTACAAACGAAAAATTATCCGAATTTTTTAGCAGCTCCGTATGTATGGCATAGAGTTTTGTATCTACTATTAACAACATGTATTTCAAAATATTAAAATTGCTGTTTTTCCAATTTATTTTTAAATTTATTTTTGCTCTCAAATGCATCAAACTTGCAAATTGTCTTATTTCAAAAGTACATAAGGTGCCGTGATTATCTATTTTTTGATAAACGCAGAAAATATTGCAAATAATGCAATTGAAGTTGGATTTTTGAACCAATTTTTCAGAAGCGGAAGATCTAGGAATGAAAATAAAAAATCATACTAAGAAAGCAATTGTTCATAAATAAAATTCGAATGAATTAAGCGCAAAATGACATCACACGGAACCTTATACATCTCTTCAAAATTCACTTCAACAAGTTTCATGTTTCTACTTTTAAAAATGAGTCTGAAATTGTATCAGAAAAATTTCAGCTGTTGAACATGGAAAAGCATTTTTTGGAATACACCCTTAGGATATACATATATTTCAGTTGTAATTTCCTCCTTAGTAATTCCTTCTAAGGGAATGGTATGCGAATACTTTTGTACAGCCTTGTAAATGAGGTATAGAATTTATATATTCAGAGTAATATGCAAAAATCTAATTAAAATTGCATACCGAATTTTAAAATGGACTCTCCAGAAATTATCACGCAAATACAGTACTCTAACCGTTTTCTTTTATGTGTACCTGTAAATTAATAAAAACTGCTATGGATGTTCTGTTTTAAGGGTGTATTTCGATTCAAATTGCTTATTTTCCGATTTATTTTTTAATTTATTTTTGCTCTCACATGCATCATACTTTCAAATTGTCTTATTTAGAAAGTACATAAGATGCCGTGATTATCAATTTTTTGATAAATGTAGAAAATATTGCAAAACATGCAATCAAAGTTTGCTTTTTGAAACAATGTTTTGGAAGCGGGAGATCTGGGAACGAAAAAAAGGGTTACACTGAGAAAATAATTGTTCATAAATCAAATTCTAATGAATTGAGCGAAGAATGAAGTCACACGGCACCTAGTACACCCCTTAAAAAATCATCTCAGCAAGTTTCATGTTTCTACTTTTAAAAATGAGTCTGAAATTGCATCAGAAAATTTTGAGCTGTTGATTATGGAAAAGCACTTTTTCGAATACACCCTTAATGAGATCGTAGTAAAACTTAGCGATTTATACCAGTTTCAATTACATTTAAAATAACATAATGTCATTAAATTACTTTCCAAACGTTTTTTTTTTTTTTCATATACCATTATGTAATTGAATTCTTTTGAGTGTCCCTGTAACTGAACCATTAATCGTAAAAAAATGCAGTAAAATTAGATATAATAAAAAAAATTACATATAATTTTACAGCAATTTTTACGGCAAAAACTGCTGGCAACATTGCTGCCAGCAGTTTTTCCTGTAAATCTAACGAATTTTTTAACAGTGTACATTTTTTATATTCAATACCAAACATGCTTTGGTATTGAAACTTTGTTAGAAATTGCTAAAAATGCTTTTTCAGACGATATTTTTTCTTTTAATAGTTCTATCGCATTTTATATTCAATTTTTAGTTTAATTACTATTTTTGATTTTCTGGAAGTTTTCTTTCTCCTCACAAAATTCTTATTATCTTCTGGACTGCAGGAATCGATTGTTGCATGATTGATGACCGGGATTAAGAATAATTTGATAAACATCTTTTCACTAAAATAGTAAAACCATTTATCTTTTAGTGAGTAATTATTTTAAAAAGATTAATACAATTACTAGATTAGTATTTTGTCTTGCGTCTTGCAAAGCTCGACAATTTGGAAAATAGCGCATCTAAAATCATTGTGAATAACAAAATGGCAAATTAAAAAAAAAAAAAAAATCTTAATTAAGGGTGTATTTGAAAAAATACTTTCCACCTTCAACAGCTCGGAATTTTCTGATACAATTTCAGACGCATTTTTTAAAATAGAAACATGAAACTTGCTGAGAAGATTTTTGAAGAGACGTATAAGGTGCCTAGTGATGTCATTTTGCGCTCAATTAATTAGAATTTGATTTATAAACAATTATTTTCTGAGTATGACTTTTTTTTCCCCCAGATCTCCCGCTTCGGAAAATTCGGATCAAAAGGCCAACTTTGACTGCATCTTTGTAATATTTTCTGCATTTGAGAATCTGCGAGTTTGATGCTTTTGGGAACAAAAGTGAATTTAAAAATAAATTGGAAAATAAGCAGTTTGAATCGTAATACATCCTTAAATAAAATTAAATTAAAAGAGTACTACTTTGCACATCGTATAATCATCACACAAAATTTAAACGGTTAGGAAAACGGCATATCAAAAGACTTTTTGAATAACAAATCGGAGGATTAATAATAAATAATGATATTAAATAAAGTAATATAAAAGCAATACTTTTGTACTTGAGTACAATTGTTCAGTAGATTTTGAAATGAACCATGAAAACATTTTAAAGTAAGTTTTAAAAAAGCTTTTTCAAATGATATTTTATTCTCTCAGTCATTTTATCGCCTTTTATATTCAACTTTTAGTTTATTTGTTATTTTTGTTTTTCCACAAAATTTCTCTTTTTAAGGCTGGACAAAAAGTCCATAAAGAAACTAAGATTTTGTATAAAATATACAAAATTTCTTTATGGACTTTTTGTTTAGCTGAAATTGAATGGTGTGTGATAGATGACCAAGATAAGAAATAATTCAAAAAACATCTTTTTATTGAAATATCAAAAAAATTATCTACCAATGAAAAACTGTTTTTTAAATAATAATGAAAATTACTACATGAATATTTCCGTCTTGTGCCATGAAAAGCTTTTAATTAAATCAAAAACGGAAACTTTTTGGCATAAGTTTTAATTTATTTTTGTTCGAAATGCAGGAAATTAGAAGGTGTTGACGTTTAGAAACTGTCTAATTGCACACATTTTTCCCTTTCTTTTCTTTCTTTCTTTCTTTCTTTTCTTTGCTTTTCTTTTCTTTTGTTTTTTCAAACACAATAGATGTTTTAGAAAATAATGTTAAAGTGAACATTTTGCAATGAATTTACGCGCAAAGAATAATCACTCAAACTGGGGCGAAAACATGTTTGTCACGTGATCGAAAATACTTAATTTAAACTCAATAGGTAATTTATTGATCCAAAAATGAAAAATTCAGTTCGATTCCAAATCGCTTCCACAGTCAGGCTTTACAATTTTATATCTTTCCTAAAAATTATCTTGTAAATGTGTCAAACCGTTTTACACTTGTTCAGCATAGCAGTTGAGAACAGCCTTGCGAAAATAGCATATCAAAAAATATTAGAAACACTTAAATGACGTTTAAAAAATAAATAAAAAATCTTGCACCTCAATTTAATTGTTAAATAGAATTTAAAACTAATTATGAAACATTTTGAATCAATATTCAAAAATTGTTAATAGCGATAGTTTCTTTTTTCAATTGTTTTATCGTATTTTATATTCAACGGTTAGTTACTTGTTGTTTTTGTTTTTTCCACAAAATCCTTTATCTCCTTACAAAATTCTTATTTCTTCTTGACAGCCGAAAATGACTGTCACGTGTTAGATTGCCGAAATAAAGAATAATTCGATAAACATCTTGTTACTGTAAATAGAAATAGCGTTTACCTTCTGGTGAATAATTAAAAAATTAATAATAATAATTACTACATCAATATTTGATCTTGGGGTCTAAAGAAGCTTAATAATATGGAAAACAACATATCTAAAAACATTAAAAAACACCGAAATGGCGCTTAAAATAAATAAATAAAAAGTAAATTTTTCACTTCAGTATAATCGTTAATCATAGTTCAGAACGAATCATACAAACATTTTCAATCAATATTTAAAAAATGCTTTTCTCAAACAATATTTTCTTCTTTCAATTGTTTTATCACATTTTATATTCAACATTTAGTGCAGTTGCCATTCTTTTTCTGAAAATTCCCTTTTCTCCTTACAAAATTCATGTTTTCTTCTTAAAAGCCGGTATCAGTTATCAGTTAGGTGACCGAGATTAAAAAAAAAAAATAATAATAAAATTCCATAAACATCTTTTCACAAAATTAGCAAAAACATTTACTTTCCGATGAATAAATATATTTAATATAATAAAAATATTTATTGCAATTATATTAATTTTTGCGATATGAAAAGATGAACAGCTTGGAAAATGAATATCCAAAAATATTAGAAACACCAAAACAACGCTTAAAAATTTTATAAACTATAAATAATAATAATTACCTTGAACTTCACAGTATAATCGTCAAACAGAATCCAAGGCGAATCATGCATACGTTTTATAGCAATATTTAAAAATGATTTTTCATGCTACATTTCCTTCTTTCAATCGTTTTATCATATTTTTCTATTCAACATTTAGTTTACTTACTGTTTTTTTACTTTTCGCAAAATCCTCTTTCTCCTTACAAAAGTCTTCTTTTAATCTTAGATTCTTCGCTTGACAACCGGAATCGATTATTGCGTGATAGATGACCGAGCGAAAGAATAATTCGATAAACATCAGTTTCACTAAATAATCCGTTGAATAATTATTTTTTTAAATAATATTAATAATTACTGCAATAATATCTGGTCTTGGGGCTTGGATCCTAAAGAGCTTGACAATTTCGTAAGAAAGTATATCGAAAAATATTGGAAATACCGAAACAACGCTTAAAAACCAAATAAAATAAAAACATTAAGTATTATACGTTGCACTTCAGTATAATTTTCAAATTGGGTTTTAAACGAATCATGTGAACATTTTAAATCAGTATTTAAAAAAATGCTTTTTCAAGCGATATTTTCTTCTTTCAATCGTTTTATAGGATTTTACATTCAACATTTAGTTTACTTAACTGTTTTTTTTTTTTTTTTTTTTTTTCGCAAAATCCGTTTTCTCCATACAAAGTTCTTTTTTTCTTCTTAGATTCTTCGTATGACAACTGAAATTGATTGATTGTTGAGGTAATAGATAACCGAGAAAAAAAATAATTCGAAAAACATCAATTTCAATAAATAATAAAAACATTTATCTTCCGGTGAATAGCTATTTTTAAATTAATATTAATAATTACTTCAATGAAATATGATCGAGGGAGCTAAAAAGCTTGATAGTTTGGAAAAAAGCATATAGAAATCTATTAAAAAAAACCAAAAACAGTGCTTAAGGCTGTTATGAAATCCATTTTGTTTGGAAATGCATGAAACTAGCAGGTGTTGTTACTCAAAAACTATCTAATCGAACTGTTTTTTTTTTTTTTTTTTTTTTTTTTTTTTTTTTTTTGCAAACGCAATTGATCTTTTAGAAAATATTATCAAAGTAGCGTTTTAAACCGAATTTCCGCACGAAAGAAGAATAAGCACCCATAAAAGGGTGAAAAACGTATTTGTCACGTGATCAAAATCACTTATAACTCAATAATTAAGTTATTTATTAAAAAAAAATAAAATGTAAAGTACAGGTTTTTTTTTTTTTCCAAATTCCTTCCTTAGTTAAGCTTTCAAGTTTTGTATCTTTCCGTTAAAAAATAAATTTGTAAATGTGCCAAAGCGTTTTAGCCTTGTTGAGCAGAGTAGTTGAGAACAGCCTTAAAAACAAAATAAAATAAAAATATTAAGTATTACGTTGCACTTCAGTATAATTTTCAAACTGGGCTCAAAATGAATTATGTAAATATTATATATTTTAAAGCAAAATTAAGAAATACTTTTTCCAGAGATATTTTCTTCTTTCAATCGTTTTATCGCATTTTACATTTAACACTTAGTATACTTGCAGTTTTTGTGTTTTTTCGCAAAATCCTCTTTCCCCTAAGAAAATTCTTATTTTCTTCTTAGATTCTTTGCATGACAACCGGAATCGATTATTGCGTGATAGATGACAGAGAGAAAGAATAATTCGACAAACATCATTTTCACTAAATAATAAAAGCATTTATCTTCCGGTAAATAGTTATTTTAAAAATAAAAAGAATATTGCCCAGTTAAACTGATGGCATTGAGCTCACAGGCTATGCATACTAATTGTACATTCCAGTCTTATATTTTCAAGGGTTAATTCCGTTCGAAAAAAATAATTAAGGAGAGGGGATCAGCTCCTCCCTTTCCCCTTTTTATACTTAATCATTGAACCCTCTAAACGGATCAGGGACATGCTTTATCATATAAAAAATTCATATCCAAAATTTAGAGCAAATCGGAAAATTCTTAATAAAAACCCATTTATATAATTTAAGAAGAGTTAGTTTTCCTTCTATTTATATACTTAACTATTAAACTTCCAAAACTATTCAGAGATTTGAACGAAATCTGACAATTCTGCATGAAAAACTCATTTATATAAATTAAGGGGAGGGGCATTAGAACCCCCATTTCCCCTGTTTATATTTAACCAATGAACACCTAATACCAATCACGGAAGCGCTTCATCAGAATGATCCTATGTGTAAATTTTGAAAAAAAAAAACTAATATTTCTACATGAAAAACCCATTCATATCAATTAAGGGGAGGGACATGAGCCCCCCGTTCCCCCTCTTATACATATAGAATGAACTCCAAAAACTAATCAGGGAAGCGCCTTATCAGGATATACCTATATACAAAATTTCAAGTGGATGGGATATTTTTATCATGAGTTATAACGTTACGCACGAACGAACGTACATACAGAAAGGGCGGGCACATAAGCTCTCAGGCTATGATAGCCTGTGAGCTAATAATATTAATAATTACTGCAATGATATTTGATCTTGGACATAAAAGAGTTGACAGTTTGGGAAAAAGCATATAAAAAACATCGGAAACACCAAAAACAACGCTTTAAATTCATGACAAATAAAAGTAATAAATATTACGTAGCACTTTAGTATAATCTTCAAACTGGATTTAAAACGAATTATGCAAACATTTTAAAGCAGTACTTTTAAAAATGTATTTTCAAGCGGTATTTTCTTCTTCCAATCATTTTATCGCATTTTACATTTAACATTTAGATTACTTGTTTTTTTTCTTTTTTTATTTCCCGCAAGATCCTCTTTTTCCTTACAAGATTCTTATTTTCTTCTTAGGTTCTTAGCTTGACAGCCGGAATCGATTGCCGCATGATAGATGACCGAGATAAAGAATAATTCGATAAACACCTTTTCACTAAAATAGTAAAATAAATCTTCCAGTGAATAATTATTAAAAATAGAAATAAATGTATTTATATTTGATCTTAAAACCTGTTTTTTTTTTTTTCCTTACCTTTTATTGAACAATTTTTTCTATTTTTTCTAATTTTAGGATTATTTTTTTTAAATCTATACATATCGGTCTAATAATGGGGAAAACAGTAATAAATGACTAAATAAATAAAAATAAAATAAATTTCAAGTTTGATTATTTAGGACATGTACCCTATATACAAAATCAGTGTTTTTAAATATATTTATTGCTATATTTGTAATTAAATGGGCTTAAATTAATTAATTCTTTTTGTTTAGCACTCTGCAAATTGCTTTACATTAATATTTTTAAGCATTCATTAAAAATAGTAAAAGCATATTGTGCCTTAAGGGTGTATTTCGATTCAAATTGCTTATTTTCGGATTTATTTTTAAATTTAATTTTTCTTTCAAATGCATCAAACTGACAAATTGTCTTATTTAGAAAGTACATAAGGTTCCGTGATTATCGATTTTTTGATAAATGCAGAAAATATTGAAAGAAAATGCAATCAAATTTGGCTTTTTGAATCAATTTTTCCGAAACGGGAAATCTACGAACGAAAAAAAAGGTCATACTGAGAAAGTAATTGTTCACTAATCCAATTCTAATGAATTTAGCACAAAATGACATCACACGGCGCCTTATACATCTGTTCAAAAATTACCTAAGAAGTTTCATGTTTCTACTTTTAAAAATGAGTCTGAAATTGTATCAGAAAATTTTGAGCTGTTGAAGATGGAAAAGCATATTTTCAAATACACTCTTAATAGCTTGATCATTTTTTTTTTTTTTTTTTTTTTTTTTTTTTTTTTTTTTTCCCGAAGGAAAAATTTTAACTTTTTGTCAAATGCAGCCACCTGATATGGACAAAATAAGTGTTATTCCATCGTTTAGACTGCTCTCGATCAATTATAGTGATGATATTGACCATGTTCCTGGCACTTAATGAGAATTATATATTTTTTAGGTATGTGCGGATGTGGCACATGGTGCATTGAATTTTTAATCCAGTACTTGGAAAAACCCTTAATTTTTCAGCAAATTGCGAATTATATGAGCCAGTTTTTCCAGGTAAAATATTCGCTTTATTTTAAAAAGGAATGTGATTATTTAATCACATACATAAATAATAAGAATTACTATAGTCAAATCTTGTTAACACGAAAACGCTGAAAAAGTAAATTTTCGAATATATTTCTTTTGGAAATATTGTTAAAGTGCGCGCGAAAGATTTATATTTTGAAAATGTGATGCGAGATAGAATTTAAAAATTAAAAAGTGGCAGTCTTGTATAGTAACAGTAGATGCAAGTTTTACTGTTACTAAGTTTTGACGTTACTCGTTATGAAACAGTCCTCATGGAGCACACAATCTTGAGGTGTAACATGTTGTGTCTCATGTTAAGTCTCAAGATTGTGTGCCCGTGAAGATTATCCCATCTTGTGCTGAAGCATAGCCTTACCAACATACGGGTGGGGAAAATGCCATACTCGGTATCGTCATAATAGCTTAAGGGTGTATTCCGATCAAAATCGCTTATTTTCAGATTTATTTTTAAATTCATTTTTGTTCTCAAATGCACCAAATTTTCAAAATATCTTATTTAGACACTATATAATGCGCCGTGTTTGTCGATTTTTTTTTTTTTTTTTTTTTTTTTTGTAAATGTAGAAATAATTACAAAAAATGCTATGAAAATTGCCAATTTAAACAAAAATTTTCGAACCTGGAAATCTGAGAACGAAAAAATGTTCGAACTAAGAAAATAATTGTTTATAAATCGATTTCTAATTAATTCAGCGAAAAATTACATCACAAAGCATCTTATACAGCACTTCAAAAATCACCCCAGCAAGTTTCATGTTTCTACTTTTAAAAATAAGTCTGAAAATGTATCGGAAAAATTCGAGCTGTTGAAGATAGAAAATCTTTTTATCGAATACACCCTTAAATGGTAGAGCCCTTGAAGCGCTATTCCAAGCGTTCTGGGTTCGATCCCCGGTTTGAACATTTTTCACTCTGGTGGCTCACGTTTAATTAGGAAGTGATAATTCACGTATTAAATATTTAATGTATTTTAATTTTTTTTCACTATCGGAAACAATATGATGCTTCGAAAACATGAAATGTTATAGCAAATTGATTTTTGATAAAATACTTGTATTTGTATTTATCGTTACGTTTTAGTTTACTTTTACACTTGATTATTTTTTCTCCTAAATTGAAAAGTTTTTGTTTCACGTAATTCTTTTTTACTTCTTGGGCTTTTGGAATGCCAACTTGAATTGATTTCCGCATGATAGATGACTGAAAAACAGAATAATTTCATGAGTAATTCTACATTGAAACAACAAAAGTGTTTATTTAGTGGATTCGTTTAGGAAATAATTTTCGAAGAGAAAAGAATTTATTGAATGTTAAAATCAATTGGGAAAAAGAAAATAATATTTTTTAGAAGCCTTCTATTTCTTTTTTCTCATATTTAAAATAACTTTTTACTGATGAAAAATATTGGAAGTGAAAATTAAATGTAAATCAATGTTACTTACTTTTTATATAAATATATATTATATAAATACATATATATCAATAAAAAAAAATAGCAAACGTAATTTTAAAAATGATATTTTCAAAGGCTAAAATTTTATAATTATGAATAAATTCTATATCTAAATAATAATAATAGTAATAATAATAATAATAATAATAATAAACATAATTTTTATTATGATCAAAACATTGCTTACGTAATAACAATGTCATATATTGTGTACGCCATGGATGAAACATCAATTTTCCTGGAGAAATCACAAACATATTTTAAATGAAATATTACTTTTACAATTTTCGGTACTGCAAAATTACAAGTTTCTAAAAATCGCACATTTTAAATTTTTACACCGTCGTATAGGGGAAAGAATTTACTTTTAAGGGTGTATTCCGATCCAAACTGCTTATTTTCTGATTTATTTTAAAATTCGGTTTTGCTCTCAAATGTACCAAACTTTCAAATTCTCTTATTTAGAAACTGCATACGGTGCCGTGATTGTCGATTTTTTGATGAATGTAGAAAATGTTGCAAAAAATTGCTGCCAAAAACGGCGTTTTGGACCAAATGTTTCGAGGCGGGAGAAAATCTTTGAACGAAAAAAAGGATCACGCTGAGAAAAATAATTGTTTATAAATCAAATTCTAATGAATTGAGCGAAGAATGAAATCAAACGGCAACTTATACGTCTCTTCAAAAATCACCTCGGCAAGTTTCATATCTTTGCCTTTAAAAATGAGTCTGAGTGGAATTGATTTTGTTTCAGGAAATTCTTACTCTTTTCACAGACATGTTGGATGTCAACTTGAATCGATTCTCACATGATAGATGACCGAGAGAACGAATTATTCATCAATTCCTCATTGAAACAACGAATACTTTTATCTATCAGGGAACAACTTACAGAAAAATATAATTTATTGAATGTTAAGATAAATTCTAAGAAAATAAATTATATTGTTTTATATGCATTCGATTTTAGATTTCTTATGTAAAAATCAACTTATGACGAAGAACTGAGCAATGAAAATCATTTATGTCTTTATTTAGGGGATTCTTTTACGGAACAACTTTAGAAATTGAAAGAATTTATTGAATGTTAAGATCAATCGAGAAAAATAAAATAATATTTGTTAGAAGCCCTCTATTTCTTTTTTCTCATATTTAAGCCATTTTTTTGCTTATGAAAGTTATTGGAAGTAAAAAAATAAGACAAATCATGTTACTTATGCATATAAGGTACCCTGGGTTAATAACGCCATGTTAAGGTTCTACCAATTTTCACGGCTCAGTTTTAGTTTGTATTTTTCAAACAAATATATGATTTGATACAGCAACTCATTGACTATGTATATAAAAAAATATTTAACAGATATGTATTTGTAAAATGTAATGGAGTGATTTCTTGACCAATGCTATTTGGCGTTATTACCCACCTATATGGGTAATAACGCCATGCAAACAAAACTATGAAATAAGATGGAATAATTGCATGTAGATTGCCTAATTCTAAAAATACAAACTCTACAAACTTGCATTCTAAGCTACGAAAATGTTTAATTTTTTGTGAAAGTGTAAGAAAAATAAAGGTGTGGTGTGTGGGGAGGATGAGTCAAAAGAATATGAGACCGTGAGCTTCTTTTTGCTTAAAAAGGACCACTTAAATAGAATTATTAGAAACATTGCACAATTTTAACTGTGTTTATTTGAATCAGTATTTAGGATGTAGCTCGGCCACTGTGGGGAATCAACCGGGGTATTAATGCCAAGGATTGGCATTATTTCCCCGTTATAGTTATTGCGCTGTACATTTTAAATTACAAATTATCTCGAGAAGATATCCAAAATCGTCAACAACATTTCAAAAGTCCATGAAATGTACTACAAATTTATGTAATTAACTAAGTATTTCCGGATTAAAAAAATAGTCTTCACATCACAAAACGTATCTCGCAAATTTTAGATCAAACGTTAATTTTAGTTGCTTGTAAAAACAATAAGACCTAAAAATGAAACAAATTAACTTGAAGCTGTTTGTTGCGATTTATATGACTCAAAACCCTTCTGCGCAGAGCACATGGATGTCATTTACCAGATTATTTCATAATTATGCAAAATATTAGCACTTGGCGTTATTACCCGGCCTGGCGTTATTACACCAGACCACCTTATATAGAACATTAATCGTAAAACAATATATACGAGCTAAAAATGAAAAAGTAATTAAAAGAAATATTTAGAATTTTCAGAACTATATTACACTCGTTAGACTACAAATAAAATGCATGATTTAATTTTTGCATTAGCCATGAAAAACAAAATAATACGAATTTATGGTTACCAACATACATAAAACCAAAATAAAATAGAAAAATACATTAAAAATAAATCATAATAAAATCATTAAAATAGAAAGAAAAGGAAAAAAACATACCAGACACTATAGTTACCCCTAAAATGATGTAGCAAAAAATAGACTGTTGTGATTATAAATTAATTAATTTCATTATATATCGATTGGAGGAAAGCGAAATTTATGTATATACAGGGTGAGTCATAAATATCGAAACAATAGGCTATCTCCTTAAATAATACTCCTAGACCCATACTTCCAATTGCAAAAATTCATAAAAAAAAGATGAAGTTTCAGATAAGATAATTTGCAACTCCATGGAGGGTCTATTTGAAAAAATACGAAAATTAAATTTTTATACGGGCCCCATAGGACAAAATTCCCAATTAGGAAATTATTCCTTATCCATTTCTAAAATGAACAAAAAAAAAAATTTCATCGAAATATCTAAAAATCTGACAGAGATATTAAAATCTGAATTTCTCCAAAATTCGTGACTTACACCAGTTTACCGTGCCTAGAAACAAAGAATTTCCCGCTAATTTTCAAAGCAAGTAAGGGGTCATCCATATATTGTCCATTTTTAAATATCGATTTAAGACAGTGCCTCTCATTTGTACATGACAAAGCAGTGTATTGAATTAAATCTAAGCTTTTTTCAAAATATATTGGTAGTCTGCACTTGAGGTCTTCATGGATCGAAATATCTTGATCCGGTCCCAGACCGACCTATAGGGGTAGGGGAAAAAGTTCGGCCCGGCCTGAAAAAATGTTAAAATCATAACCCGGACCGGTCTGGAAGATAGTTTAAATCATAGCCCGGTTCAGCCGCAAATTTCTACTTAGTTTTTTACTTCGGTGTGGGAAAAAATTGTTTTGTATGGAAGATTTCTGACCAAAAATTTCTTTTATAGCGTTTAGTTTTTTATATTTATACTTTTTATTATTAAAGAAGTGCAAAAGGCTATAATATTTATATTTTATCAATGAATCTCTATTTATGTATAAATGTATCACTTATATCTTAACATCGTTAATCTCCAACGCATGGGATGCGTTGGAGACTTTGAAAAATGTTATACAGTAGAACCTTTTAAGACGGAATCACATAGAAAAGAAAAATACGTTATAGAAGGATGCCCTCCCTAGAAGGTGTAATTAGAGTTTAATCTTTTCCTCGGGTATCATTGTATTTATTTTGCATGGATCAGCATATTTTCCGTGTAAGACAGAATTCCGTAATAGGCACTTTTTTTCACTGGTTTTATTGTATTTAATTTTTCAGCTTTTGAATACACTATTCTTTAAAAAAAATGAATTTTATTTATTTATTTATTTTTTTTTTTTTTGTAAAAAAAAAAAAAAAAAAAAAAAAAAAAAAAAAAAAAAAAGATTTTAAAATTTTTGTTTTTTTTGAAAAAAATTCGATTGAGCCGAATTTTATTTATTTTAAGCACGTATTAAGCTTAATACGGATTTTCTCGAGACCGGGATTGAAAATTTCGTCCAATGTACACCTAGAAAGAAGATAGCAGTATCCTCCTTTATGAAAAGTACGTTAGGTCCGGCCTGGCATGTCTTCAGAAAAAAGGTCGGTCTGGCCCGGCCTGGGCCCAGAATACAAATTTTTAACAGCCTCTCCAGGACGATAAAAAGCCTGAAGTTGTGAGAGCTAAATTTATAAAAAAGACTTAATCTGCATCTTAGAAAAAGCATTCTTTTAAATAAATGACAGACATTTAAACAGTTCACTTCGTTTTTCTGCATAATGAATTTTTCCCCCGCTAATTCTTGTCTTTAAATAATTAAATGGTAAGAATTTTTAAAGAAAAAAAAACTTGAAGCACGTCATTTTTTTTTTTTTTTTTTTTTTTTTTTTACATCAGTTTTCTTTCGGCAAATTAAAAAAAATATTTACTTTTAAAAATATGATTTTTTAAAAAGTTATATTACTTTTTCAATAAATATTTTAAATATTTTTAAAATTAATATTAAAAAACAAAACTCTGGAACAAAACTAAAATCAGATTTTCATCTTTAATTAAATGGAAAGAAACTGAAATCCGATAAATAATGTTACGAGTTATTACGATATTTAACTATCATCCACATGAAATTTTTAAAAAGTATATGAGAAATGTTAGAATGTGATTTTCTTAGCAAACTATAAGGCTAATCATCACAAAAAAAGAAAAAAAATCAAAATTCGAACTCAAAAAATAGATTTTTGCGCGTTTCCTAGAATTGCTAATGTAACTTTGTTTTTTGAATTGCGCACATTTCAATGTGTGTCTAATCCCTTAAAACTTGATGAATTTTTTAAACGGCTATAACTTAGCGAGTTTTAAAGATAAGAAGATGCAGCTTTTTGTGTCTTATTCATGACCGAATAAGGAAAAATTTTCTAATTGGAAATTTTATCCTACGGGGACCGTAAAAAAATTTAATTTTCGTATTTTTTCTACTAGACCCCCCATGAAGTCGCAATTTATCTTATCAAAAATTTCACCTTTTTTTTATGAATTTTTGCAATTGGAAGTATGGGTCTAGGGGCAATATTTAAGGAGATAGCCTATTGTTTCGATATTTATGACTCACCCTGTATGTGTGTATAATAAATCTGTAAGACTCTTTTGTCCTATATTACAGTTGTTATTTACTATTTAATTTTATGTCAATGTTTTCTTTCTATTCCTAAGTGGAATTGTTTTTATTTCAAGAAATTCTTACACTTCTCTTAGACATGTTGGATGTCAACTTGAATCGATTCTCACATGATAGATGACCGAGCGAACGAATTATTCGTCAACCCTTCATTGAAACAACGAATATGTTTATCTATCAGAAAATAATGGTTTATTGAATGTTAAGACCAATTCTAAGAAAATAAAAGATGCGTTTTATAAACATTCTGTTTTACATTTTTTATGTAAAAAACAACTCATGACGAAGAACTGTGGAATGAAAACCATAAAGAGGGAAAATATTGCGTATTTAATTTCCATTCTTCGCAATCTAAAACCACAAAACACTACAATTTATAGAAATGCCGTGTAAAAATAAAATATTTACATAATAATAGTTTTAGAGGACATTCTTTTGTATTTTTTTCAATCTTTATTTATTTAATTTTAATTTATTCATTATTATTATTAGTTTATCGTTTAATTTTAATTTATCCTTTTTAACTATTTGAAAAATAGTTGTTTTCGTCGGTCGAGAGTATATATATCTGAATCCTTATGACGTCCGTTATTTTTATTTTATTTATTAATTATTATTATTTTATCGTTATCTGATTGGTCCTTGTTAAATGTCTGGAAATGGAATGCGTGTGATGCCACGATGTTAGAAAAGTATAAAAATAATAAGATGATTTTTGAAGACATGCTTTAGATCCCCTGTGATTTTATTCCTTTCACGAGCCAGAAGGATTCCGCTTTTGACGGAGTTTATTGTATTAAAAAGTTTTAGTTGTGAACTAGGCAATAAAAATCAATAAAAAAATAACAATAAAAATAAGAAAGCCCTCGATGCAATTGATAAATAAGTTAATGGGTGTTTAATTTTCTTTCTTCCCGTTCTGAAACTCAGAAAATACAAAATATTTATTTGAAATAAACGCTGAATAATATTAGAAGAATAAAGGAAAAAAATTAAAAGAAACTTATTTTGTTATTTATAATTTTCATTTATCTTTGAATTGTAAATTTAGCTTTTCTTTTTATCCCTTAGCGAAAACACTTTTGTCTCAAAAATTCTTCTTTTCTTCTTCTTGGACATGTTCTATGTCAACTTGAATCGATTCTCGCATGATAGATGACGATGAAAAAGAATAATTCAGTAACTCTTCATTGAAACAGCAACGATATATTTATCTTTCAGTGAATGTTTTATAAAGGAAAGAATTCGCGACTATTAAGACGATTTTTTAGAAGAAAAAAAAAACAGCAACAGTTTAGAAACGTTCTCTGTCTCATTTCTGATATTAAAAATAACTTTTGACAATGAAACATATGCAGTAAATATCATTAGAAGAGGAGTGATAGACAAAATAACAGATATTTGTCTTTCTTCTTCAACTATTTCAAGTGAAAAAGAAAAAGAATTAAGAATTTTAAACAAAATAATAGCATTAAAATTAAAGAATTTTAGCTCATTAGGTAAAAGTTTCAGTTTATATTTATGTTTAAGTTTACATTTCATGTTTATTCCTAAAGCCAAAATGTTAAAATATGAAAATAATAAATAAAATATAGTTAAAGAGTGACTCATTTGTATTGCTTTCAATTTTTATTTATCATTTATTCTATGTTTTAAATTATTTTTTTACGGCAACTTGTCCAATTAAAATACTTACTTTATTAATAGACTGGTCAAATATGAAGTTGTAACTAGTCTCACATGATAACAGATGGCCAAAAGAAAGAATAATTCAGCAAATCTTCATTGAAACAGCAAAAGTATTTATTTTTTAGGGAACTACTTTTTAAAAGAATATATTTTAAAGTTTGTTATTTATTGGATTATTATATTTATTTATTGGGTTATTATATTGGGTCATATAGTCATTGTAGATGTTAAATAGTAGTATTGTATAATGGTTATGTATTGGCATTCAAATTACTATGATGCAAAAGTGCAAGTAATTATGAATGCATGCAATTTCAATTTCACTTTGAATTGTAAGGTTCACTCTGAAAATCCATTTCTTATTAAGGGTGTTCTTAACTGATCCGCTCAACAAGCGCAAAGCGTTTTGACACATTTACAAATTCATTTTTTAACGGAAATATATAAAATTGGAGTGCCTGACTATGGAAACGATTTCGAATTGAACTTATTTTTCCATTTTATGATAATTAAATTACCTATCGAGTTATAAGCTATTTCGACCAATCGATCACCCGTTTTTCCCCTGCTTTTCGACAGGTTTTTCTGCTTTCGTCGGGAAAGATGCTCAAAAGTGTCAACTTTGAAGGCTTGTTATGAAAAATCTATTGCGTTTTTCAAAAAACAGAAGAATGAGTGCAATTAGACAGTTTCTGAACAACAAGACCTGCTATTTTCATGCATTTACCAACAAAAATAAATTAATGCATATGTCACAAAGTTGCCCTCTTTGATTTAAGAACACCTAATGTTAAGGGTATCTTATACATTATTAAATTAATATATAATCCGTTAGCTATATGTTGGCATTAGCAAATTTTTTAATTTTTATACTCTAAGTTTATTGCTGTATTGCGCATTTTCATAGTGTATTATATTTGGATTTCTACTTTGTAGCCATTTGATACCTTTCTTTCGGAATTTAAATTTGTTTACTACAAGTTTCCATCATTATGTGATTACTATTAAGGTCTATATAATAATTTAAAGTTTGTTATTTATTAGGTTATTATATATTCATTGTAGATGTTAAATAGTAGTATTGTATAATTGTTATACATATTACAAATTTAAATTTTATTCGAAAATTAATCTTTATACTATATTAATTTCCTTTTAACAATATTCCGTACTTAGTTCAATTTATTAAATTAAAATCTTTTTTCTAGATTCTATCTATTAATCTTTATGGAAACGATATAAATTCTTAATTCACCTTAAAAAACATTTATTCCAATATGCGTAAATTTAAAAAGATGGCTCCAAATTAAAAATATTCTTAATTAAACTTTACTTCTTAATATTGCAAATAAAACTCATTTTTTCCCTGTTTTTATCAACCCTTTTTAAGAAAGTCTAAAACCATATCTTTAAGAAATATCATTATTTTTATTTATTTATTTACCCCCCCCCCCTTCAACGCTTGATATTTGTGAGTATCATTAAATTCATTTCTTTTTTTTTTATTTCAAAATATCATCTGCAGGATATCGAATTCAGCGTTCGATTATAAATTAGTTAAATAATAATTTTTTTTAATTAAAAATTATCGTCTGAATGAAATTAATCTCGACGATGGACATGCATTCTGTTTACATGTGAAAATCATGGTTAGAGATTAGAGAATATTCCAGAAGTTTTGTTTTTAGATTTAAGAAGGGAGCTGAGAGGTGATGACGGAGAGAAATTCTTTTTTTTTCTTCGGAGGATTTGGTTGGAAGGAATGGCGGAATAATGTTTTTATGTTGGAATATTTTCTTTCCTTCTTTTGTGGATTCTATTCAAGACGGCTTGCAAGAGCGCATTTTCCGCGATATATGTCCGCACTTGAATAAATTTTTTTGGAGAAGCCAATATGGTGTTCAATGAAGCGTCTACATTTATTTTATTCATTTTTTTCCTCGCTTGCCACGACTCTGTGTTTAAAAAAGGGGAACCGGTGAAGATATTTCGAGTTTCTCACTTAAAATGTCATATATATATATATATATATATATATATATATATATATATATATATATATATATATTATAATTAAATTTAATTCTTTTATTGATAAAATCCATTGGTGAATCTTGTCTACTTTTAATGGTATTATATTAGCATTCAAATTATTATGCTGCTCCGCGCGTGTAATTATGAATGTATACAATTTGATATTTAATTGATATCTTTTCATTTTGAATAGTCATAATGAATTTTTTCCTATTGTGGTATCTTATATATAATTAATATATAACATCCGTTGCTAATAGCAATTTTATAAATATGGTGCGCATAGGTAATTGCTGCTATCCGCATAACCTTTGTGTATTGTCTGTGAGATTTCTACAATGTAGTTTTCCGTTACCACTTAATAGGATTTCCATTAAGAGTTGCAATTCGTTTCATCATGAATATTATATGTGGTATTTTTATAATATTTTAACAGTTAATTTTGCTATTATGTTTAATTCATTGTCTTGATATATGGTATATTAAATTTCATAATCAATATTCATTATTTATTATTTTTTAATATTAAAGTAATACATTGAAATTATCATTATTTATTATTTTTTTTTTATATTAAATAAATACATTAAAATTATGATCTGTTAAGCCTATGTGAAATGTAGTAACAATGTGAGCATTGTGCTGAGATGTTAATTGGATAAGTTTGTGGATTATTATGTACGGTGATTTTTCATTTTTAAATGAGTCGATTTTGTGATTTTGCATTTATTGTACTGTGAGTACTATGATTCTTTTTATATGTGGTGTGGGTTGGTAGTATTATGGTCGTGTATTGTTTCCTTTTGGAGGTTTGAGTATTGCTTTAAAGCTTTGTACATATTGTATCTATTTTCATTTTATCGTTGTATTATTCTAGATCCTTTTCTTTAGTAAATTATATTAGTCAAGATACTCGATTATTTAACTGTAATTTTTCTATTTTTATCTTTTTATTATATTTGTATTTTCTCTTATATTATGGCAGTAATTAGTAAAAATCTCGATCCTGGCAAGATACACAATGCTTCTTTGCAGTGTAGTGCCCGGTACAGGAGCAATAATAGGGTTACTCCTGGACCGTCATCCAGTTTCCATATACATGCTCCTCCTCCTCAATTATATTTTCAGAAATGTTCTGATATCCGATGTAAAACTTGTCCATCTGCTTCTCAGTCGCAAATCGTATCAGATCCTCATATTTCTATTTTTTGTAAGGCTTTTAATCTAATTTATAGTATAAAGTGTTGCATTTGCAATTTGAAATATATTGGTGAAACTTCTGGTCCTCTTCATATACGCATGAATCAACATCGGTCAGATTCTGATAAAAATTTAGCAAAAAATATACAGTCTACAGCTGAAATACAGCATTTTCATAAACATAAATTTAAAAATACTACTATTGAAATAATACAAATTCAGAAAAATAAATCTGAGCGTCTCTATTTAGAGTCTTCATATATGAAATATTATAATACAATTTATCCTTATGGTCTTAATAGTGAGGTTTTTAAAAGATCTGTTAAAGTTTTTTCATCTATAAATGATACTACAGATTATTCTCCCATTTATCATAGTTTAAATCATCTTATAAATCCTAAAACTACACGTAACAAAAGAGGTAAAGATTCAATTTCTAGTATTACTCCTAAAAACATTATAATTCAACAAATTAATAATCTGCATCGTAATTATTTAAAAAATTACAATTGGTTTCTAATACGTAAATATATTTTTGGAATAAAAAAGAAACATATAGTAGGGGAAGATGGGGATACTTGAGCCATTTTTTGAATTTTAATTTTTTAAATTTTTTTATAATTTCTTATAATAAAATAAAATATTGAAAATGAAAATTTGATATTTTTTCTTCAACTGAAAACCACTTTCAATTAATTTTGAACTATTTTTCTATGTATAAAAAATGTTTATTTTTTGTTTTACATCGTGGCTCAAGTATCCCCATGGGAGGGATACTTGAGCCATAGTGGAGGGATACTTGAGCCACTACGGAAAAATACCTACAAAAATAATTTTTTTCACTTTATTTTTGCACAAACATTTTACAGAATGATAAATTACGAAACATAAAGTTTTCAAAACCAATTGAGAAAACAAAGCTAGTAATACGATCATTTTTTGTCGTTAGAACTGGTTGTCCAAGGATAATTTCAACTTGAGTTATAACGACGGTAGAAACACCCTCAGTTCAGAGCCATTTAAATTTGGAATCTGCTATTCTTCGGGCAAATTTCATTTTCAAAATATTAAGTACTTATCCAACAAATATTTTTAGTTTTCTTTCTGGCATATTTTATTAGTAACCAACTATCAATAGAAGATTTTCTTTTCACATCATCACCATCATTGACAGAATTTTCCTCTAATGATAATGTCGAACTCATGCTTTTAATTTAGTAGCTGTCGGAATTTAAGCCAGATGTATCATTCTACTATTTCAAACACTTTTTTGATTTCACAGGAAAAGATTTGGTCTTCCTCTTTGGCTCCATGAAGTTTGAACTGGGATTTTTGTTGCTTTTCTTGTTTTTTGCTTGCGCTCTTTTTACCAATTTTTCTTCAATTTTCTTAGTTAAAAAAATTACAGCAACAGAGGTTACGATTTCAATATAAAATATTAATCTTAATATGTTATATTAAAAAATAAATATTTTAATATGTTGGATCTAACTAATTAAAGTATTAGAGATTATAGCCTGTAAAACAGTTTTAAAAAGTTATTTTAATTTAATAAAAGTTAAATTGAAAACTATGTTTACATTTATCTAGACAGGCTATTTTGTTAGTCAAAATGAAAAATAAAATGGATATTTTCATTTAAAAAATATACATTTTTAAACATTTTTAGGTCGTTATTTTTTTAAGAAAAAAAAATAAAATGAAAAATTATTCTCCCTTTTATACAGAAAAAAATCTATTAGTGAATATAAGGATGGAATTTTATTTTTTGTTTGTTTCACCTATGTTTAATTACTAGTGGGGATGGTTGAAACGTGGCTCAAGTATCCCCACTCTCACTGGCTCAAGTATCCCCACTCTCACTGGCTCAAGTATCCCCACTCTCACTGGCTCAAGTATCCCCACTACCACTATTTTTGTTTCCCAGAGTTAAACTAAATAAAGCATGCAGCTATTAGAACTATTTTAGATTCAAAATACAATTGAAATTACGCTTTTTAAATTTATGTATATAGTTGCAACTTTAAACAAAACTTTGATTACAAAAAAACAAAAAAACCATGCACCCAAATATTTACTTCAGATAGGGAAAAGACAACTATTAACCACTATACTTTCAAAATGGTACCAAGATGTGTGATTTTTTTTTTACATGTTCAGAACTATAAATGTGTTACCATATTGGCAGTTTTAGAAAGAAAAATTAACCAACTGTAGAGATAATAGGGGTGGCTCAAGTATCCCCTATGCTCAAGTATCCCCACTCTCCCCTACAATATTTAAATATTTTTCTCAGTAAAACTTACTCTAAACATTTTTCAGATGTTTTTTATGATCTCATTATGACTCGTGTCAACCTTTACAATATAAATTTACTAAAAACACCTAAAAATCTACAAACTAATACTCAAATGGTAATTACTTTTTCTTATCCAATATTTAATAAAATCAATATTAATTCCATATTAAATGATAAAAACTGTCAATTTCCTATTAATAATATTCATATTTCTAAAACCTTTAAGTATCCCATATCTATCGGCAGAACGATTTTTAACTATAATTCTTTCGCTAAATCTTCTTTTGATGCTAGTACTTTACCCTGTAAATGCAATGACCCCTCTCTACAAAAATATATAAATAAAGATCATGGACATATTATTACTGGTAATCTTAATCTTGTAGATGATTTACAACTTAGAAGAATTATGGGTTATGGGACCAAGTACAGAATTCCATCCAAATTAAACATTAAATCTACCATAAAACAATTTACATATGATATAGATATATTTATTTATAAACTTGCAATTTATTATAATAAACCCATTGAATATTTTAATCAATGGAAAATATTAGTTATCGATAAATTAACCAGGTCCTTAAAATATAATATTTCACACCTAGAATATGTAAATACACAGCATCTGTTTAAGCAAATCAATAAATTACAACAAAACTTTGTAATAACTTATGTTGATAAATCTCCTAATAATTATGCCATTTTTTGTAAATCTTATTATCATCAACTGCTTAAATCTAGTATATCTAATAATAACACATTCCAAAATATTAATGATAATTTACTTGCCAATAATCGTAAAATTAAAGGATTCTATAAATTATTAGACATTAACCCTACTAACTTTAAATATCCTTATCAAGTCTTTATACCCAAATTTCATAAGCATCCTGTTAAATTCAGAACTGTTACAATTGGTTGCAATACTTATAATAATGCTGCTAACAAACTTCTATTAGTAATTCTTAATCAAATATATAATATTACAAAAAAAAAGTGATAATACACATTGCATAAAAAATAGTTATGAACTGGTCCATATTATGAAAAATCTTAAATGTATAAAAAATATCACTACCTATGATTTTAAAGATTTATTTAATAATATCGATTTATCGGATTTACATAATATCATAAATTAGCTTTTTAAAAAATATCAACACGAGTTGGATATATCACATAATATTGATTCTGATTACTTTCATACCTTAACTAATTTCATTATCTATAATAATTTTATCATGCATGATAACAATATATATATTCAAAATGTTGGTATACCACAAGGTGGTAGTACATCTAGTGTATTATCTGATTTATACTTATATTACTATGAACGTCATTATTTAAATAATACAATACATTTATATCGATATATAGATGATGTAATTTTAATTGATACTGATAACACCTGTTTATCTCAATTCCCTGTTGATTATCCTTCTAATCTAGAACTTTCAGAAATCCTACTTTTTAATAATGCAATCAATTTCTTAGATATTAAAATTATATTAAAAGAGAACAAATTTATAACTGATATTTATGACAAAAGGAAAGAATTTAATTTTAAAGTTAATACCTTTACTAATTTTAAATCATGTCTTCATAATTCTGTATATCGTAATATAATACTTAACCATTTATATCGAATAAAATGTCTATGTTCTTCCCATTTAATTAATACTAATATTAAAAAGCTTGTATATGATGCTATAAATAATGGTTATCCTAAAAAATTCATATATTCTTTAATTTATAATTAGATATTACATGATCTTATAATTAATTCTTTGCGTAAAAAATGTATAAAAAAATTATAAAACATAAAAATAATAATAAAAAATTAAAAATGTTAAAAAGTAATAAAAAAAAATATATATAGGTTGGTTGGGTGGGTAGATGTTATAGTACGGAGGAGGGTGGTGTTGTCTGGATAAAAACGCAAAGGTTAATTATTTATTTAAAACAAAACAAAACAAAACAAAAAAAATGAGAGTGGGTTATTTATTTTAACATAATTTTAAAACTGTTTAATTTACACCAATATATGGATATTTGTCTAGTTATATCTATAATTAAATAGCTATATTTTAATTATCAAATTATTTTTAATGTTATTGATATAATTTTTGGTATTATTATTAATATTATTACTATTATTATTATTATTTTATTTTTTATTTTTTAATTTTTATTATCCTATATTAAGATAATGAGTTTTTACCATGTAAAGTCTGTGAGGATTTTGCATTACTATATATGGTTAGGTAAATATTTGGTAGCGATGAAGTGATGCAAAACCTTTTCCATGTTAAATATCTTTATTCAAGATATGATAAAATAATATACAGTTCTAAGAACTCAGGGTTCTGTATGAAAAAATAAACCACACGCCTTTTACAGCGAGCTCCGTCGTCGAGAATCATCATCCAACCTCTTTCCTCATCCCCATCAGGAGAGCAACTCTCCTTCGGGCCCCTCCCAGATCAAAGTTATTGGTTCAGCTGGGATACGCCTTGGCGACAGATTGCCATCGTCCGTCTGGGAATAAAAGAAACTATTTCCTCCGTCTCTTGGCTTCTGGGATGTCTGGCGATAAATCAATGGTGGCCGTAACTAATATGCTAATGTCACATGAAAAAGGCCGCGCTAGACTTACCGTCGACAGGAAGAAAAGGACCTTAATCCTTTTAAGTGCTCACACAATCCCCAGACTTCGATGTACCAGTCCATTGTCTAGCATTAATTAGCCAAATTAGATTCTTACAGCAGTTAAATCCTTACAACCATCCCCTCCTGCGGCAGAGATTTTTCACATGTGGAAAATCTTACGTCGAGGTACAGTTACTCTTAACTTAATTCACTACAGAGGTTAGCACCAGTTAATTTTATTAATTTAACTTGTAAGATAAAACACACAATTTACTACAATACAACATTTTTATAAGCCAGATACACATTTTAATTAATAATATAATATAGAAATAATTTGAATGCAAGCTAATTAAGAATTTATATACAAATATTATCTACGGCACACATTCATTCTATTCTACTCAAACAGTCCACGTGCACTATTTCTTTCCCTGGACGGTGCTTGATTGTGTAATGATAAGGCTGTAATATTAAGGACCAACGGATTAAGCGCGGATTATTTCCTGCGTTGTTTTTGAGCCAAATCAGTGGGTTATGGTCGGTTTCAATACTGAATTTTTGACCGTCCAAATAATGACGTAATTTTTTTATAGCATAAATTATGGCCGCACATTCTTTCTCACTCGTAGAGAAGTTTTTCTCTGGGGGAGTAAATTTCCTGCTCAAGTATATGACGGGATGTTCTTCATCATTTTCGCGTTGAGCCATGATGACCCCGATCCCTTTTTCGGATGCATCAGTTTGTATAATGAACTCCTCTGCGTAATTTGGCGCATATAGGACCGGTTTTTCGGTCAGCTTCTTTTTCAAAGTGCGAAAAGCCGCCTCCATTTCAGGGTTCCAATCGATTTTCGCTTTACGTGTTTTCCCTTTCAAAGCGCGCGTCAAAGGCTCTATTATCGTCGCGTAATTTCTGATATATCTAGAATAATATCCTGACATTCCTAAAAAACGGCGAATTTTGGTCTTTGACTTCGGCTCAGGAAATTCTGTTATAGCTTGGATTTTGGATTCTGTTGGGGTGCGGCAACCGTCCCCTACGACATGTCCTAAATATTTAACTGTACGTTGCGCAAATTTACACTTGGATAATTTTACTTTTATTTTAGCCTCTTTGATGCGGTCCAATACTATCCCTATATGTCTCAGATGTTCGTTCCAATCATCGGAAAATATTGCCATATCATCTAAATATGGAAGGCAAAAATCTTCCAAGCCTCTGAGTAATACACTCATAAATTTCGAAAATCTATAGCTCGCCCCTATCAACACGAAAGGCATCATGAGGGGTAGAAATGAACCCCAACTCGTGACGAAGGCTGCCAATTTCTGAGCCCTCGGCGTCATAGGGATTTGCCAATATCCCTTGGTCAAATCTAAAGTCGTTATATACTTAGCCCTAGCCACCCGCTCCACGCGTTCCTCTATATTCGGTAGAGGAAACACCTCAGGTCGAGTTATAGCATTCAATTTGCGGTAATCAATGCAGGGACGCGGATCCCTTGCCGGGGATTCAACCAATATCATGGGAGAATTATATTCGGATTCGCCTTCAATTATCACGCCCAATTGTAACATTCGTTTAATTTCCGCTTTTAATATCTCTGTTTGTCTTGGAGAATTTCGATAAGGGCGAAGCCTTATCGGCGCATCGCTAGTTATTTCTATGTCATGCGTGATTAAATCGGTTCTACCGGGATTATTCGAAAAAACATCCCTTCTCTCCCATAAGACTTCGGCCAACTCAGCTATTTGTTCAGCATTGCACCTTTCTTTCAAAGCGCTATCCGTAACTATATTTTGGAAATCGTACTCTTCCGGGCTATTCGTTAAAAGAGGAATCTCTAAATCATCCTCGATCTCATTAGACTCGAACTCCTCTTCCACCACTAAATTTACTAACTGCTCTCTTTGGAGATACGGTTTGAGTAAATTCACGTGATAAATTTGCGAAGGCGTCCTGCGATGTGGTATGTTTACGACGTAATTCGTTTCCGAAATTTTTTTCTCCACGGTTCCTGGGCCCGTCCAATTCACTGAAAATTTATTGGTCTTGTTCAACGCTAATACAAGTACCTTATCGCCTACTTTAAATTTTCTTTCCACTGCATCTCTGTCATACCACTTTTTCCTTCATCCCTCGTTTTTGTCATAGTTTCTACTGCTAAATCTTGACATCGCTTCATACGGTTTATTAAATCGAATACATATTCTGTGACTAAACTTTCCGAGGGTTCTAATCCCTTCCATTTCTCATATAAAAGCGTCTCTGGCGTTCTTAGATTCCTACCGTGTACAAGTTCTGCTGGGGAAAACCCCGTGCTTTCGTGTGTCACCGTGCGCAAAGCTAGTAAAGCATAGGGGAGGTTTTTCTCCCAAGAATTACCGGCTTCTAGGCATAAAACTTTCAGTAATCTTTTCACGGTTCTATGCCACCTCTCGACTGCTTGACTCTGTGGGTGGTGTACGGAAGAGTGTACAACCTTCACCCCGAATCGCTCCAAAAATTCGCTCGTAAGTTGGCTAACATAACTCCTGCCAAGATCGGATTGTAATTCAACAGAAAAACCCAGTCTGCTAAAAACAATAGTTAAGGCTTCAATGATAGTCACAGAGAGCAAGTCTTTGATGGGTATTGCCTCCGGATATCTGGACGATACACACATAGCCGTCAGGAAATATCGATTCCCATTTTCGGAGAGGGGGAGCGGACCTACCGTATCCGTACACAAGCGAGTAAAAATACTAGTTACAATCGGAACACAAGTTAAAGGAACTTTCTTTTGGTCCCCCGCTTTCCCAACCCGCTGACAAGGGTCGCAAGTCTTAACATACGTTTCGATATCTTTAACAGCATTCGGCCAAAAATAATTCCTAAATATTTTGTCCTTAGTTTTCTTTATTCCAAGGTGAGCCCCCACGTTATCATGACACAAAGACAAAATCCCTTTCCTAAAATCCAGCGGAACCACTATTTGTTCTCGTAGGAAACCCCGGTGATCTTTAATCTTCCTGATCAACAAACCATTCTTTATTTCAAAGTGCGATTTTTTCTCGGCCGCCCTTTGTCTAACCCAAGCCAACGTAGCGTCATTCTCTTGAGCTCTACTCAAATCCTGTTTACTAATGCGCGCTAGATTTCCCTCGGGGGGTCCGCTATCCACCGGTGGAAGAAAATCCTCCCTTGTTTCTTCGCCTTGGGCGATTTCTCCACTCTCTGCATCTGATTCTATGGAGTCGTAATCAGCGGTATTCTCCTCCCCGCTGTTCCGGGAATTCTCTTCTTTGTCCACTGTAGGGTGAACGGAACCTCCCTCCGTACATCTCCGCGTATCGGTTTCGATTTGCTGGTTTATCTTTTCTCGCTGCGCTTTCTGCCTAGTCATTACGGCGTTAATGGAATGCGCGTTTAGTTTTTGCCTATCAATTAACTGTTGCGTTCTATTCCCTAACAAGTAATAATCCATATCAGTTTCTTTGGCTACCGCGGCCGCTTTAGTTCGTATCGTGTCACCAGTATTTAAATTAATTTCCACCTTGACTATAGGTAAACAACGCAGTTCATTATCTAACGCCTGTTTCACCCACACTCGTTCGCCCGTAAATTGGTCCGTAGTTACATCGTGAGCTGAAATCAAATCAATATTACTGCCGGAATCACGTAATATTTTCATTTCTTTCCCATTAATTACCCCGCGACTGATATAGGGGCTGTAGGCACTTTCCAGATCGTCGAGACCCGACACGTGATACACTGATTCTTTATCTTTCCGTTTTGATTCCGGACAATTAAATTTATAATGACCTGATTTCTTACAATTAAAGCAAGTAATTTCTTTCCTCTTATCGAATATCTCATTTCGATTTTTAGAGTTTTCTTTATCCCTCCAATTTATTTTGGTCTCATCCGTTCTAGTTTCGGTTTTAGACTTATTACGCTCAAAAGGGTTAGCGGCGCTATGAATTTTAGGGGATCCTTCCCGCCTAATATTTTTCCTCGCCACCTCGTACGCGTCTAACTTTTTAGCTAACTCAAAAGGTGTGATTATCGCGCTCCAAACATCAATAAAATGTTGCTTCGCTTCCGGGTTAATTTTCCGTTTCAGTTGATCAGTGATTATCAAATCTCTGAGTTGTTCGAATGTCGTTATTTCTAAACCACTTAACCATTGGTCAAAGAAATTGGAAGCTTCGTACACGAAATCTTTCCATGTTTTGTTCTCGGGCTTTTTAGAATTTACGAATTTTAGCCGAAAGTCTTCTGCTGAAAGTTGAAATCTTTCGAGAAGCATTTTTTTAATGTGGTCGATATCATCTGAATCAGAGGGAGATTCGCGCAGTATCAATTCCCCTAAATCGGTAGGCAATAGTCCTAACAAATGAGTAACCCACTGATTTTTATCGATTTGAGCTTTACGGGCTTGTCTTTCAAACAAATTCAAATAAATGGAAATCTCGGAGTTCTCTGAATCAAATTTAGGTAGAACAGACTTTAAAGATATTTTTGGTTCTCTCTCGCTCTGGCTAGAGGCCAAACTAATTGTATCCGTCTCCCGTTCTAACCTTAGTTTCGCTAATTCATGCTCCCTTTCCAACGCTTTAGTCTTTTGTTCCCTCTCATAAACCTTCAGTAATTCTCTCTCAGCCCTTTCTTCATTTTCCCTGTCTAGCCTATCTTTTTCAATAATTTTTAGCTGGGCTAATGCCAAAGTCTCATCATAATCAGGTGCTTCAATTAGTTTTTTTATGATTTTAGGAATATTATCCGAATCCTCTACACTTGCGCCAAATTCAACAGCTAATTCCTTTAAATCACATTTTCTCTTTCCTGACCACGTCATTCTGAACGGTGCGTAATTATGAAAAAAAAAAACTATACTAGGTTCACTACGTAAATGGATGCCTCTCAATTATTTCCCGTAATGTAAATCTTCACAATCATAATACGCGACATGTCAATCACAATACAAAATACACTATGAAAATACTCACAATACAAATACTCAACAATATGCTAAATAGCTCTTATCATTACTCAAACAGGAAAATATTTCTAAAGCATTTTACCGAACCCAATGTTAAACAATCAACTGATTCTTAAACAATATTAATTTTGATTAATATGCAAATAAGAGATAGAAATTTCTTTAGTTAATCGCAAAACTCTAGTATAATATTTAAACTTTTACTACACATAAAGATTTAAATCCTAAATCACAGAATTATATTTATTCAAAAGAATTAAAATGCATTTTCAATAAATAATTAGTTATTTAAATTACTGCATGCCAATTTGTACCCTACTTAAAACTTTTTTAATTTTAAACTTTGCAAATTTAATTTAATTCAATTTTGAATAATCATAGATAACTGCCGATGATTTTTTTTTTTTTTTTTTTTTGAACGAACACACAACCTACAGTGAAAACCTCTGCAATGAACAATTAAAGAGCACTGACCTGTATTCCTTTTTCGGATGTCTACAGCTTCCACACTTAGGGTAATCCACTGTCCACTTTCCCCGAGCGTCCTTTTCTGGATTATCTCGGGCTCCAGGCTACGTCTGTTGATTCCTTTTCGTCTCAGGTCTCCGGCTGCACGTCCGACCTCTCCTCGGCTCTGAGTCACGTCACTTGCGTCTGGGCTAATTTCCTTCAAGTCCCCGCTGCACGTCTGGAGTCCTCGGCTCTGAGTCACGTCACTTGCGTCTGGGTTGATTCCTTCAAGTCCCCGCTGCACGTCTGGAGTCCTAGGCTCTGAGTCACGTCGCTTGCGTCTGGGTTGATTCCTTCAAGTCCCCGCTGCACGTCTGGAGTCCTAGGCTCTGAGTCACGTCACTTGCGTCTGGGCTCTTCCGTTCAGGTCCCCGCTGTACGTCTGACTCTCCTAACTCTGAGTCACGTCGCCTGCGTCCGGGTTCCACTAGCGATTTTCATCATCGTCCGCTGCGTCTGGGCTTCAGTGGCTATTTTTCATAATCTTCCGCTGCCACCACTGTGAGGATTTTGCATTACTATATATGGTTAGGTAAATATTTGGTAGCGATGAAGTGATGCAAAACCTTTTCCATGTTAAATATCTTTATTCAAGATATGATAAAATAATATACAGTTCTAAGAACTCAGGGTTCTGTATGAAAAAATAAACCACACGCCTTTTACAGCGAGCTCCGTCGTCGAGAATCATCATCCAACCTCTTTCCTCATCCCCATCAGGAGAGCAACTCTCCTTCGGGCCCCTCCCAGATCAAAGTTATTGGTTCAGCTGGGATACGCCTTGGCGACAGATTGCCATCGTCCGTCTGGGAATAAATGAAACTATTTCCTACGTCTCTCGGCTTCTGGGAGGTCTGGCGATAAATCAATGGTGGCCGTAACTAATATGCTAATGTCACATGAAAAAGGCCGCGCTAGACTTACCGTCGACAGGAAGAAAAGGACCTTAATCCTTTTAAGTGCTCACACAATCCCCAGACTTCGATGTACCAGTCCATTGTCTAGCATTAATTAGCCAAATTAGATTCATACAGCAGTTAAATCCTTACAAGTCACAATAAATGTGACTGATTAAAGTAACAATAATGTATTTTAAGTTATATGTTAATATGAATGTTATCTCTTAATTCTAATTTTAATCATTTTATTAATTTAATTTTATGTTAATATCGATTAATAATTATTTTTCCGGTTCAATTATATTTCCACTCTGCTTTATCTTTTTGTTTGTTATGGATAACTATTATTTTTACTTACTTTCAACTCCTTTTTGTAAAATATCTTTGTTCCTTGTTTAATAATTTGGTTTTTGTGTGATGGTAGTCCCAAATTCGTATTGTTTTGCTTTTTCATGGCAAATACGAAGATGAAACCACACACTCCATTTGTAGTTCCAAAGTATTTGGGACCTGAAGATTCTGCTTTGGTTCTACAAATTTCATTTGTATTCATATTATTCTTTTTTCCTTCCACGTTCAATGTACTATAAGTTATTAAATTCAATGGTTAATTTCAAATGGTTAATATTGTTTACTATAATTAAATTTAATTCTTTTATTGATAAAATCCATTGGTGAATCTTGTCTACTTTTAATGGTATTATATATATATATATATATGTATACAGAAAGAGAATGTTAAAATAAATTTTAAGAAAATAAATAACAGCGTTTTAAAAATTTCCTATCTCTTATTTCTGTTATTGAAAACAACTTTAGACAGAGAAAAATGTTTGGTAAAAATCGCTAGAAGTGAAGTGACGAAATAATAGATATTTGTCTTAGTTATTTTACTATTTCGTATGAAAAAGAAAAAGAATTAAAATTTTAAACAAATAATAGCATTAACAATTATACAACATTAGTTCATAGGTAAATGCTTCAGATTATACGAATGTTTATATTTCATATTTATTCCTAAAGCCAAAATATTACAATAGGATAATAATAAAAGAAACACATTTAAAGAGGACACATTCGTTACTATGCACTTTTTATTTACCATTTATTTTGATTTTATATTTTTTACGAAAACTTAATGTATATGTATATATATATTTATTTGTTTTTTTCTTAGATTAGTCGAATATGAAATTATAACTAGTCACGCATGATAATAGATTAACACAAGAAAGAATAATTCAGCATTTCATTGAAACAGCACCGCTGTATTTATCTCTCAGTGAATAATTTTTAAAGAAAAGAAATCACTGAATTCTTTTTACGGCAATTTTTCCAAAGAAAATAACTTGCTTTATTATTAGACGGGTCGAATATGAAATTGTAACTAGTATTGCATGATTACTGATGACCAAAAGAAAAAAAACACGTATTCAACAACTGTTCATTAAAACAGCAAAACAATTTCCTTTTCAGGGAACATTTTTTTTTTTTTTTTTTTTTTTTAAGTAAAACAAAAACAAATATCGAATGTTAAAATCAATTCTGAGAAAATAAACAATAGCATTTCAGAAACTTTCTATTCTTATTTCTGATATTGAAAATAAATTTTGACAGAGAAAAATGTTCAGTAAAAACCATTAGAAGAGGAGTGATTAAAAAAATAATAAATATTTTTTTCTTTCTTATTTGACTATTTCAAATGAAGAAGAAAACAAAGCATTTGTGAAATATACATAGTATTAAAAATTAAACAACATTATAGTTCATAGGTAAATTCTTCAGTTTATATATATGTTTAAGGGTGTTCTTAAATCAAAAATGGCAACTTTGTGACACATGCTTTAATTTATTTTTGTTCCGAAATGCATGAAAATAGCAGGTGTTATTATTCAGAAACGGTCTAATTGCACTCAATTTTCTGGTTTTTTTAAACACAATAGATTTTCATAACAAGCCTTAAAGTTGACACTTTTGAGCACATTTTCCCGACGAAAGCATTAAACCCGGTCGAAAAGCAAGAGAAAAACGGGTGATCGAGTGATCGAAATAGCTTAGAACTGGATAGGTAATTTAATTATCATAAAATGGAAAAAAAAAATCGATTCGAAATCGCTTCATAGTCAGCCATTCTAATTTTATATATTTCTGTTAAAAAATGAATTTGTAAATGTGTCAAAATGTTTTACGCTTGTTGAGCGGAGCATTTAACAACACCCTTAAGGGTGTATTCGAAAAAACGCTTTTCCACTTTCAACAGCTCGAAATTTTCTGGTACAATTTCAGACACATTTTTAAAAGTAGAAACATGAAACTTGCTGAGGGGATTTTCAAGAGACGTATAAGGTGCCGTGTGATGTCATTTTACGCTCAATTCATTAGGCTTTGATTTAAAAACAATTATCTTCGTTCCCAGATCTCCCGTTTCGGAAAAATTGTTTCAAAATACCGTTTTTGATTGCTTTTGTTTTGCACTATTTTCTGGCATTTATCAAAAAATCGACTATTACGGCATCTTGAGTACTTTCTGAATAAGACAATTTGCCAGTTTGATACATTTGAGAGCAAAAATAAATTTAAAAATAAATAGGAAAATAAATAGTTTGAATAGAAATACACCCATAAATTTACGGTTTATATTTATTTCTACAGCCAAAATAATAAGTGTGAAGATAAAATATTTGTCAGTATTTTTTTACTATTTCAAATGAAAGAGGAAAAGAATCAAACATTTGTGTGATATGTAATAGTATTAAAAATGAAACTATATTAGTTCAATGCTTCAGTTTATATAAATTTTTAAGTTTACGTTTCATATTTATTCCTACAGCGAAAATGTTACAATAGAGTAATAATAAATAAAATTTATTTAAAGATGACTTATTTCTTATATGTATTTTTTATTTATCATTTATCTTAATTTTATGTTTTGCATTTTTCACGGCAACTTTTTAAAAAAGAAAAAAATAATAATAATTTTTTCTCTCAGACTATTCGAATATGAAATTGTAACTAGTGACACATGATGATAGATTAGCAAAAGAAAGAATAATTCAGTAACTCTTCATTGAAACAGCAACACTATATTTATCTTTCAGTGAATAATTTTTAAAGAAAAGAAATCACTGAATTCTTTTTACGGCAACTTTTCTAAAGGAAATACTTGTTTTAGTATTAAACTGGTCAAATATAAAATTGTAGCTAGTCTTTCATGACAATAGATGACCAAAAGAAAGAATAATTCAACAACTCTTCATTGAAACAGGAAAAAAAAATTCAGGGAACAATTTTTTAAAGGTAAAACAAAAACAAATATCGAATGTTAAAATCAATTCTTAGAAAATAAACAATAGCGTTTTAGAAACTTTCTGTTCTTATTTCTGATATTGAAAACAAATTTTGGCAAAGAAATATGTTCAGTAAAAACCATTAGAAGAAAAATGATAGACAAAATAATAGATATTTTTTTCTTTATTATTTGACCGTTTCAAGCAAAAAAGAAAAAGAATTAAAAAAATTTAAATAAATTATTAAAAATTAAACATTAGTATTAAATATCAAATTAAATTAAATATAAGTATTAAAAATTAAATAGTATTAGTTCATCGGTAAACGCTTCTGTTTATAGTAAATTTTAGTTAATGTTTCGTATCTATTAATCAAGGTAAAATGTTAAAATGTGAAAATAATAATTAAAATAGATTTAAAAACAACTTTTATATACTAATTTGCATTTTTTATTTATTTTAACTTTATGTTTGAAAAATTTTTACTGCATTTTTACTTAAAAATAATAATAATAATAATAATAATAATATTAGACTGACCGAATATGAAATTGTATCTAGTGACGCATGATAAACAATGTGTAGAAGAAAGAATAATTCAGAAACCCTTATTTGAAACAGCAAAATAATTTATTTTTCAGGGAACAAAATTTTTAAAAGTAAAACAAAACAAATACAGAAAATTAAAATCAATTCTGAGAAAATAAACAATAACGTTTTAGAAACTTTTTATTCTTATTTCTGATATTGAAAATAAATTTTTGTAGAGAAAATATTCAGTAAAAATCATTAGCAGAGAAATGATAGACAAAATAATAGATATTTTTTACTTTCTTATTTAACTGTTTCAAACGAAAAAGAAAAAGAGTTAAACATCTGTGAAATACATAACAGTTTTAAAATATTAAATAAAATAATTTTAAAAGTAAATGGTAATGTTTATATTTACATTTAATTTTGCGTTTTCCGTCATACGACTTTCTTCCTTTCTTACTAAACTTTCGGAAGTCAAATTGAAAACATTTATTCATGCTACATGACATAGAGTTAGGATAATTAGCAGTAAAGTTTCATTGAAACAACATATTACGATTTAATTTTCAGAGAATAAGTTTAAAATAAAAAGAATTATTGTTGATTGATGTAACTTGTTAACAGGGATCCATTGCAAAAATAATTTCCGCAATTTTTACAGAAAAAAAAATGTATTTTCTATAGAAAAAATCTGTTTAAAATAAAAACACTTTTTCTTCTGTAAAAGAAATTAAATTTAGCAATTTTTACGGGAAAAAAATCTGTATTTTTTACGAAAAAAGTCTGTTTTAAAGAAAAAGAATGTTTTCCTGTAAGAGAAACAGAATTTTGTCATTAAAATTTATTTTTACTGTTATAATGAAAAAATTGCAGATGTTTTCTATAAATTAAACGGTTTTCCACTAACGCCAAAATTTACAACTATTTTCAATTGACAACTTTGCCAATTTCAGAGATTTTTTTCTTTTTACAGTATTATTATTATTGTGAAGGACACCATCGGTACAGAAATTTCGTTATAAGTCATGTTTGGTTATTATAAATACGCACTATTTTTCTTAAAAAATCTATTCTATATCATCTGTCAAAATTTCCTTTATTGTCTGTAGAAATAGTAAAATTTTATAGACAATATAGAAGAATTTTTTAAGAAAAATAGCGTGTATCTTCAGTAACCAAAAGTAACATATAATGAAGGGTCTATACTGATGTTGCTATCAGCAATAATAATCCAAAATACCTGATAGAATGATACATATATCAACATATAATTATAATACAGACATTTCAAAAGATTTTCCTGTTAGTAAACTATCTAAAAAGAAATAATTGATTACAAACGTAAATTCGAAACAATAAACAACAACTATTCAGAACTTTCTATTTCTCATTTTCATATTAAAATAAGTCTTTAAGACTTATTTTAATATGAAAATGAGAATGCGTGCAGTGAAAATCTTCAGAAGAGAAATTAATGATTATCTCAATGTTAATGGTACATCGAATAATGAGCATTTAACCTTTTTTCTTTCTGATCTTGAACCATAAAATTATTGTAAGCGGGTGTGCAAATATTACTTTATCATTTTAGAGGAGAGGGAAGGGAACTGGCATATGATATCGTAAGATATCTCTAGAAGAAGAGGGGGAGGGTTCTCTTTTGATATAGATATCATTTTTGATCCAAATCAAAATTTTCTCTTTTCATTTGTTAAAATGGTTCTTGGTTCAACAGTATGTTATCATTTATAGTCGGTTATCTAATAATCTTTTTATGAAAATACAAAATTGTTATTAAAATAGCTGAATGATTATAAAATTATTTAATTTTAAAATACAAAATACTCCCAACATTTGACATTCCTATTTTTCTTTAGATGTGTTGCATACATAATTACGGTTCGAGAAATAATATGTGAAGTATACTTGAAATGAAGTTTGTGTTTTATAATAACTAAAAGTGAAAGAATGGTGTTTACTTGTTTTCTTGATAAGAATATGTATCTTTCTCCTCCCCGCTCCCCACCTTTCCTCCATTCGGCCAGGTGCAGCAAGATTTTAAAACTCTTGAATGCATTATGTAACAAAAAGCTATTTTTAAATCGTAACTATTTCTTTTAAGTGTTATTTGATATAAAGCTAAAATTTTATTGATTTCTCTTCATTTGAATCAATAAAGTATGCTAAAAATAAATGTAACCAGGTTTGTATACAGCTCCAAACAAAAGAAATAGATTTCCAAAATGAAAATATATTTAGACTTTGTTAAGGGGAGGGGGTCGAGGGATGATAACAACTGATATTGAAAGAGAGGGAGGGGGTTCAATATTATCAAAAAGTTGATAACGTTATATTTGCACAACCTTCAATAAATGCTGTATAATAATTCTTATAAAAAAATCAATAAAATCTGTGTTAAAAAAGACTCCTTTGTATTATTTTACATACTTCACTTAAAATTTAATTTTAAACTTATTTTTCATTTTTATTTGAAAGCCAAATTATTTTTGTCTCGGAAATTTCTTGCCTTCTTCTTCTGCTTGTCGATCTTCATCATGAATTCGTCCATGATAAATGACCAGGACCCTATCCTTTTCTCTGAAGCATCCAAATGTGTTTATTTTTTCAGAAATTCTCTTTTTAAAGGAAAGCAATTCATTCAATGTTAAGAACAATTCAGAGAAAATAAACAATAGTGTTTTAGAATCACTATATATATTTTTTATTTTTCATAATAAAAATAACTCTAGCCGGGGAAATGTGGATGAAAATCACTATACAAGAGAAAAATAATATAATTGATGGATAAAATAATAGATAGACACATTGATTATGTTTATCTTTTTTATATTACTATCTCTCTCTTGACTAAGAACTATACAATGAAAATCATTAAAGAAAAAAAAATAAGAAAGACGTCAATGGAATTGATAAATAAATTGAAGATATATTTAAATTCCTTATTTCACAACCACAACCAATAAAACGTTTGTGATGCAATAGTTGAAAAACTAAACAAAATTACACAAAAATGTATCAATTTACATTTACAATTTAAAGGTTATATTTAATTTCCTTTTTATTGTTAAACTTTTTTTTTTTCAATCTCACACATTCTTGTTTTCTCTCTTTCTCTCTCTTTTTCTTTTTTTTTTCTTTCTTTTTTTTTTTTTTTTTTTTTTTTTTTTTTGATTTGTCGAATGCCAACTTGAATTGATTCCTACATGATAGATGAGTGAGAAGCAGAATAATTTGATCCACAACTCTTCATTGAAACGTAAAAGTGTTTATTGTTTAGACAATAATTTTCAAAAGGAAAAAATACATTAAATGTTAATATCGATTCTGGTAAAAAAGAACTTTCTAATTCATATTTCTAATTTTAAACAGTTCAGTTGAGAAAGTTTTAGTGAAAATTATTTGAAGAATACAATAAAGTTTGGTCTGAAACATAAGTGATTGTGAAAAATACAATATAATTTATGAAAACTAGAAAGAATATTTTTCACGAAAAATCATTTATATTTCTCTGTAGTTTTGTTTACCATCTAATTTTTACCTCCGTTTTATTATTCTTTTTTTTTTTTTTTTTTTTTTTTTTAATCTATACTTAATAATTTTTATTTCACGATTTTCTTTCTTTTCCACGAATTTTTCAAAAATCAGCTTACATCGACTACAATAATTGAATTGCACCAAAAAACGTTTCACAAAAGAAAAAAAAAAAGAAAGAAAGAAAAAAGAAAAGAAAAGAAAGGGGAAAAAATGTCTTTTGAGAAATAATTTTGAAAATAAATTAACTATATAAATAAGAGATCAATCCTTCAAAATAAATAGGTAATAATATTTTTTCTTATATTTCCTCTCTTTTTTTCTTTAAAACTTTTAATAAGCAAAAAGGTTTTTTTTTTTTTTTTTTTTTTTTTTTTTTTTTTTTTAAGAATAAATTTTAATGATTGTATAACGATAATTAAAAGAACAAAATTAAAAGAACAATATCAATAAAAATGTAGGTTCTGTTTCTTGAAAAAATATTAAAAATAACACACACACAAAAAAAAACACCCTTAACTGGAATTAAAGGTAAATTAAGAAAGTAAATTAATAATATAACAAGAGCTCAGTACTTTTAAAGTGCATTTAAAAAGTAATTTCATATCATTTAAAATTTAATTCATGTAAGATATAAATTATGATTAAGGTTTTAAAGATTTTGACGTAAACACAAAGATTTCGATAATTGTAAAAGCCACCTAAATAACTGTTTGACACCGATTTTCCTACCACTCCTGTTTTATTTTTAAATGATATTGTTGATATATATTTTCGAATGTAACTCTTATGTAAGAAATATATAGAGAAAATCATTAAGCAAAAAATAAGAAAGACCTCCATAGAATTAGTTGATAGATTGAAGAGATATTTAAATTCTTTACCTCCCCATCACGAACGGATGAAACGTTTGTGTTGTAATAAAATTGAAAAACTAAACAAAATTACACAAAAATGCATCAATTTTCATTTATACTTAATTTCTTTTTAATTGTTAAACTTTCTTCTTCTACTTCTTTTTTTTTTTTTTTTTTTTTTTTTTTTCCCCTTACAAATTTTTGCTGTCTCTTTGGTCTTGTCGAATGCCAACTTAAATTGATTCGCACATGACAGATGACTGAGACACAGAATAATTTGATCCAGAATTCTTCATTGAAACAGTAAAAGTATTTATTGTTTAGACAATAATTTTCAAAAGGAAAATAATAGTTTAAATGTTAGTATCGATTCTGAGGAAACTAAACAATAACACTTTAGGAACTTTCTATTTCGTATTTCTAATATCAAACATTTAAGTCGAAAAACTTTTAGTGAAAATTATTCGAAGAATTCAATAAAATGATGTTACATATTTAACTTCCTTTCGCTATGGTCTGAAGCATAAATGATTGTGAATGAATGCAATATAATTTATGAAAAATGGATAAAATGTTTTTCACGAAGAACCATTTATATTTCTCTGTATTTTTGTTTATTATCTAATTTTTAATTTTTTTTATTTTCTTTAATTTTTTTAATTAAAGAAAGAAATTAATTTTCTTTAATTTTTCAAAAGTCAGCTTACACCAATTGCAACAATAGAATTGCTCCAAATAAATCATCCATAAAATAAAATAAATATTTGTCTTTCTAGAAAAAAATTTGAATGTAAAATAAATAAATAAATAAAAGATCTATCCTTCACAATAAATAAATAATAGCATTTTTTTTTTTGTTATGTTTTCTCTCTTTTTTCTTTAAAACTTTTAATACAGAAAAAAGTTTTCTGTTGAAGAAAAGATTTTAATGATTATGTAACGCTAATTAAAAGAACAAAATTAACAATATTATCGGTAAAAATGTTGGTGCTGTTTCTTTATAGAATTTTTAAAAATAACACCAAAAAAAAAAAAGAAAAAAAAACTTAAACTGCATTAAAAGTAAATTAAGAAATAGAATTAATAATGCAACAAAGACTCGTCACTTTTAAAATGTAATTTTCTATCATTTAAAATTTAATTCATGTAAGATATAAATTATAATTAAGGTTTCAAAAATTTTGGCGTAAATACAAGGATTTCAATAATTATAAAGTCAACTAAATAGCTGTTTGGGCATGAGTTTTTTACTATCTCGCCTATTATGTTTTAAATCATATTGTTGATCGCATTATATATATATTTTTTTGAATTTATATTCGAAGAAATGTATTGTGAAAATCATTAAGCAAAAAATAAGAGACCTCAGTGGAATTGATAGATAAATTGAAGAGATATTTAAATTCCTTATTTTACAACCACAACCGATAAAACTTTGTTGATGCAATGTAGTTGAAAAACTAAACAAAATTACATAAAAATGCATAAATTTACATCTACAATTTAAAGGTTATACTTAATTTCCTTTTTATTATTAAACTTTCTTTTTTTATCTCACAAATTATTGCTATCTTTTTGGGCTTGTCGATGTCAATCTATTCCCACATGATAGATGACCGAGACACAGAATAATTTAATCCAGAATTCTTCATTGAAACGCAAAAGTGTTTATTGTTTAGACAATAATTTTCGAAAGGAAAAGAATACATTAAATGTTAATATCGATTCTCTGAAAAAGGAACTTTTTTAATTTATATTTCTAATTTCAAACAATTCAGTTTAGAAATAGTTAGTGAAAATTATTTGAAGAATACAATAAAATTTTATTACATGTTCAACTTTCTTTCGCAATGGTCTGAAACATAAGTGATTGTGAAAAATACAATATAATTTATGAAAATTAGAAAGAATATTTTTCACGAAGAATCTTTTATATTTCGCTGTATTTTTGTTTATCACCTAATTTTTAACTCAGTTTTATTATTTTTAAAAGTTTTTGAATCTATATTGAATAATTTTTATATCATGAATTTCTTCCCTTTCCGCGATTTTTTCAAAAGTCAGCTTATATCGACTGCAACAATAGAATTGCATCTCAAAATCTTCCATTAAATAATAATAATAAAAGTTTTTGTCTTTCGAGAAATGATTTGAATATAAAATAGGTATATATATAAAAGATCTATTCTTCAAAACAAATAATTAATATATATATGTAGATTAAGGAGTCCAGGGGTAATATTACATAAGTTTAATAATCTTGATTAATGTGGAATATTTACAAGTGAAAAAATAATTACAGGATTAAGATTAAGGGGCATCTTCTGTCTTTTAGACCAGAGCTCGGCTAAGTACGTCTTCATCAGGCGGGATCCGGCATCATTCTGACACTTCTGTTCTTGTTGCTGAGGCCCTTTCGTGGGAAGAGTGCTGACTATGCAACAATTATTTCACACGTGGCTGTAAAAAGGTCGTACACGTGTTGTACTTTGCTATGGGGCGGATGTCGAGTCGGCCAAATGCATCTGAAACGAGCCTGTTGCTATGGATTAAGGGGCATCTTCGGTCTTTTAGACCAGAGCTCGGCTAAGTACGTCTTCATCAGGCGGGATCCGGCATCATTCTGACACTTCTGTTCTTGTTGCTGAGGCCCTTTCGTGGGAAGAGTGCTGACTATGCAACAATTATTTCACACGTGGCTGTAAAAAGGTCGTACACGTGTTGTACTTTGCTATGGGGCGGATGTCGAGTCGGCCAAATGCATCTGAAACGAGCCTGTTGCTATGGGCTCGCTATATCGACATATATATATATTTATATATTTGTTATATTCCTTCTCTTTTCTCCTTTAAACTTTTAATACACAAAAAAGTTTTTTGTCAAAGAATAAACTTTAATGACTCTATAATAATAGTAAAAAAAAAAAAAAAAAAAAAAAAAAAAAAAAAAAAAAAAAAACCTATAATATCGATAAAAATGTTGGTGCGGTTTCATTAAAAAATGTTATAAATAACAAAAAAAGAAAAAAAATACTAAGGTACCCTGGGGGTAATAACGCCACGTTAAAGTTCTACCAATTTTCACGGCTCAGATTTAGTTTGTATTTTTTCAAATAAATATATGATTTGATACAGCAACTCATTAATTATCTATATATAAAAAAATAATTTAAAAGATATGTATTCATAAAACGTAATGGCGTGATTTCTTGACCAATGCTATTTGGCGTTATTACCCACCTATATGGGTAATAACGCCATGCAAACAAAAACTATGAAATAAGATGGAATAATTGCATGTAGATTGCCCAATTCTAAAAATACAAACTCTACAAACTTAGAAATTGACAAATTGCATTCTAAGCTATTGAAAATGTTAATTTTTTTGTGAAAGTGTAAGAAAAATAAAGGTGTGGTGTGTGTGTGGGGGGGGGGGGAGAATTAGGCAAAAGAATATCAGACCGTGAGCTTCTTTTTGCTTAAAAAGGACCGCTTATATAGAAATATTAGAAACATTGCACAGTTTTAACTGTGTTTATTTGAATCAGTATTTAGGATGTAGCTCGGCTACTGTAGGAAATCAACAGAGGTATTAATGCCAAGGATTGGCGTTATTACCCCGTTATAGTTATTGCGCTGTACATTTTAAATTACAAATTATCTCGAGAAGATATCCAAAATCTTCAATAACATTTTGAAAGTCCATTAAATGTACTACAAATTTATGTAATTAACAAAGTATTTCCGGTTAAAAAAAATAGTCTTCACATCACAAAACGTATCTCGCAAATTTTAGATCAAGCGTTAATTTTAGTTGCTTGTAAAAACAATAAGATCTAAAAATGAAACAAATTAACTTGAAGCTGTTTTTTGCGATTTAAATGACTCAAAACCCTACTGCGCAGAGCACATGGGAGTCATTTACCAGATTATTTCATAATTATGCAAAATATTAGCACTTGGCGTTATTACTTCGCCTGGCGTTATTACACCACACCACTTTATTAAAAAATTTAAACAGTATTAAAAGTAAATTAATAAATTAGTAACAGAACAAACGCTCAGTACTTTTAAAATTCATTTAAAAAAAAACTATCATTTGAAATTTAATTCATATAAGATATAAATTATGATTAAGGTTTCAAGCATTTTGGCATAAACACAAAGATTTCGATAATTATAAAGTCAACTTTAATAACTGTTTAACACGATTTTTTTTCTACATCTCCTGTTGATCGCATTATATATATAATATATATACATATATTCGAATGTAACTCTTGTAGAAAAGAAATATATATTGAAAATAATTAAGCAAAAAATTAAAAAAAGACCTCAGTGGAATTGATAGATAAATTGAAGAACTATTTAAATTCTTATTTTACAACCGCAACCGATAAAACTTTTGTGATGCAATATAGTTGAAAAACTAAACATAATTACACAAAAATGCATTAATTTACATTTAAAAATTAAAGTTTATATTTAATTTCCGTTTTCTTTTTAAACTTTCTTTTTTGTCTTACAAAATCTTGCTGAATTTTTGGACTTTTCGAAGACGAACTTAAATCGATTCCCACATGATAGATGACTGAGACAGAGAGTAATTTGATCCACGATTTTTCATTGAAACGTATGTTTTTTGTGTTTATCGTTTTAACAATAATTTTCGAAAGGAAAAGAATACATTAAATGTTAATATCAATTCTGGGGAAATTAACAATACCGTTTTAGGGACTTTCTATTTCGTCTATTTCGTATATCTAATATTAAACATTTCAGTCGAGAAACTTTTAGGAAAATTATTTGAAGAATACAATAAAATCATGTTACATGTGAAACTTCCTTTCTATAAGGGTCTAAAGCATAAGTGATGGTGAAAAAAATGAAATCTAATGTATGAAAAATAGGTAAAGTATTTTTCACGAATAACCCCTTATATTTTTCTGCATTTTTGTTTATCATCTCTTTTTAAAGCCCTTTTATTATATTTAATTTTTTTTAATCTATAAAAAATAATTTTTATTTTGTGAAAATTCCTTGAAACTTTCAAAATTCAGCTTGCCTCGATTGCAACAATAGAACTGCACCAAATAAATCTTCCATAAAAAAAATGTCTTTTTAGAAATTTTTTTTAATATAAAATAAATAAATAAAAGGTCTATCCTTCACAATAAATAAAAAATAGCATTTTTTGTTATCTTTTCTCGCATTTATCATTAAAACTTTTAATTAAAAAAAAAAGTTTTTTGTTGAAGAAAAGATTTTACTGATTATGTAACGATAAGTAAAAGACCAAAATTGACAATAATATTGATAAAAAATTTTGACACTGTTCCTTTAAAAAAAGTTAAAATCAACACAAAAAAGTTAAAAAAAAAATTCCCAACTTAAACTGCATTAAAAGAAATTAAGAAACAGAATTAATAATTCAATAAACACTCAGTGCATTTAAAATGTAATTTTCTATCATTTAAGATTCAATTCATGTAAGATATAAATTATGATTAAGGTTTCAAATATTTTAGCCTAAACACAAAGATTTCACCTAAATAACTGTGTTGGCATGAGTTTTTCCCTATCTCCCCTATTTGATTTTAAATATTATTGTTGATCACATTATATATATATATATTATGTAACTCTTATACAATAAATATATACTGAAATTCATAAAGCAAAAAATAAAAAAAGACATCAATAGAATTGATAGATAAGTTGAAGGACTATTTAAATTCTAGTTTTACTTCCATAACCGATAAAACATTTGTGATGCAATATAGTTGGAAAACTAAACAAAATTACACAAAAATGCATTAATTTACATTTAAAGATTAAAGGTTATGTTTAATTTCCGTTTTCTTTTTTAACTTTTTTTTTTTTTTTTTGTCTCACAAATTCTTGCTGTCTTTTTTGGACTTGCCGACTGCCAACTTAAATCAATTCTAACATGATAGATGACTGAGACACAGAATAATTTGATTCGCATTTCTTCATTGAAACATTAAAAGTGTTTATCGTTTAGACAATAATATTCGAAAAGAAAAGATGCATTAAATGTTAATATCGATTCCATTGGAATTAAACAAAAACGTTTTAGGATCTTTCTATTTCGTATTTCTAATATTAAACATTTCAGTCGATAAACTTTTTGTGAAAATTATTTGAAAAATTCAATAAAATGATGTTACATATTTAAGGGTGTTCTTAACTGATCCGCTCAACACGCGAAAAACATTTTGGCACATTTACAAATTCATTTTTTAACGGAAATATATAAAATTGGAATGCCTGACTATGAAAGCGATTTCGAATTGAACTTATTTTTCCATTTTATGATAATTAAATTACCTATCGTGTTATAAGCTATTTCGACCAATCGATCACCCTTTTTTCCCCTGCTTTTCGACCGGTTTTTCTGCTTTCGTCGGGAAAGATGCTCAAAAGTGTCAACTTTGAAAGCTTGTTATGAAAAATCTATTGTGTTTTTCAAAAAACAAAAGAATGAGTGCAATTAGACAGTTTCTGGACAAAAAGACCTGCTATTTTCATGCATTTACGAACAAAAATACATATGTCACAAAGTTGCCCTTTTTGATTTAAGAAAACCTTTAACTTCCTTTCGCTATGGTCCGACGTATAAGTGATTGTGAAAAAAGGAAAATAATTTATGAATACAGATAAAATATTTTTCACGAAGAACCCTTCATGTTTCGCTGTATTTTTGTTTATCACCTAATTTTTAACTCCGTTTTATTATTTTTAAATTTTCTTGAATTAAAATTTAATAATTTTCATTTCATGAATTTCTTTCCTTTCCGTGATTTTTTCAAAAGTCAGATTACATCGATTGCAACAATAGAATTGCACCAAAAATGTTCCAAAAATAAAATAATATACTTGTCTTTCGAGAAATAATTTTGAATATAAAATAAATAAATAAATAAAAGATCTATTCTTCAAAATAAGTAAATAGTAAAATTTTTTGTTATATTTCATCCCTATTTTCACACACAATACACAATACACAAAATATACACAAAAATGTTTTTATTTATTTTATTTATTTATTTTATTTATTTATTTATTTATTTATTTATTGAAGAATAGGTTTTAACGATTGTATGACGAATTAGTAATAAAACAAACACTCAGCACTTTTAAAGTCATTTAAAAAGTATTTTTCTATTATCTAAAATTTAATTCAGGTAAGATATAAATTATCATTAAGGTTTTAAACAGTTTGACGTAAACACAAAGATTTTAATTATTATAAATTCACGTAAATAACCGTTTAACACGAGTTTTTTTCTACCTCTCTTATTTTATTTTAAATGATATTATTGAGAAATTTAAACGAGTGAAACAAATATGTTAATAAATAAACAAAATAAAAAAATAATAAAAAATGGTTTTCGTTTAAAAATTTCGTTTCATTGTTAGATTTTAATTTGCATGTAAACTGAGTATTTTATTTTATTTTCCTTTATTTTATTTATTTATTTATTTATTTTGTAAGATGCAAGAAATTTTACTTTAAATTATACGAATAGCAAAATATGTTATTATCATTATTATTATTATTGTTTAACTTCAAAACTACATTTTATTCCGCAAAAAGTTTCAAGTTTTCAAGCTTTTACATGTAATATTTAAAAACATTACAACAATTATATAAAAATAAACTTCTTACCTGCAAACTTGGCATTGACAGAAGACGGACATTGACGGAAGATTACCTATCACAATCATAAAAATTCCAAATACTTTATAGAAATTTTAAGATATTAGAAAACCCTTTTCAAAAGGCTGTAAAAGTTTTATAGTGTCTTGTTAGCAATAAAATATATCTGCTACATATGTACAGAGTCGAATATTTCCATGACTTTAAAACCAGCATGTTTCCCACGAAATTAAATACACCAGGACCCCTAGGGAAAGTGTTAACAGATCACCCAATTAACTTTAAACCTCCTGTGTGGTTAGTGAAAACTTGATGTATTACCAGTTAAAACTATATCCGGAAACATATTTTCATTAACTCAAATTTCAGTAATAAAAGTATCATATACTAAGTCTGATCTTACTTTGAAAATTATGAAAATACCAAGCTACTGGGTTGATGCATATGTATTTTGTTTACAAATATTAAATTCTATATTTAAATTCTTTCAGCTTTTCATCGCTGTTCGCAAATCTAAATTTCTACTTTCAGATACATTTTTAAATTCATTTTTGTTAGGAACTGCATGCAACTGGCAGGTTTTGTTATTCAGAAACTATTTAATCGAAAGATTATTACTTTTTTTTTGTAAACTCAAAACACTTTTTTAAAATATTGTCTAAATTGGACATTTTGAACCAAATTTTCAGACATAACGGCGATTTAAAAAGGAAAAGCCGGATCAAAATCGTTTATAACTGAATGTCTATTTATTTATTTATTTTTAAATCAAAACATGAAAATTTATTTCGATTTCAAATGGTTTTTCAACAGCCAGCCCTACCAAGTAAAATGTCAGGAAGTTTTACGTTGTTGAGCAGAGAACTTCAGAAATAGCTTTCATTTCGACACAATTTTAGATAATTTCCATCCGTTATGTTCTAATATTTAGTAAATTCTTTTTTGAGTTTCCAAGAACCAAAAATCTTTTCAACTTTTGTTAAAAAAAGAAAAATAATAATAATAACAAAACGCTTCTGTTAAAGTACAGTCAAACTATCATGTTTAAGGGGTGTTCTCAACTGCTCCGCTCACCAAGCGCAAAACGTTTTAACACATTAACAAATTCATTTTTAACGAGAAGATATAAAATTGGAAGGCGTGACTATGGAAGCGATTCCGAATTGAATTCAGTTTTCCATTTTATGATAATTAAATTACCTATCCAGTTCTAAGCTATTTAGAATATGTGATCACGTGATCACCCGTTTTTCTCCTGCTCTTCCACCGGTTTTTCAGCTTTCGTCGGGAAATTTGTTAAAAAAACATCAACTTTGAAGGCTTATTATGAAAGATCTATTGCGTTTGTAAAAAAAAAAAAAAAAAAAAATGTATGCAGTTTCTAACAAGTTAGACAGTTTATGAATAACAACACCTGCTAGTTTCATGCATTTCCAAACAAAAATAAATTAAAACTTATGTCACAAAGCTACTCTCTTTGATTTAGGAACATCCTTAAGTCAACTTTAGTGACATGAAAAATTACAATAGAATAGCCATGACGTACCACTTAATAGAAAATATAAGAATTATATAATTTTGAAACAAAAAAATATTTCTTTTATAAGTAGAAAGTGTGTGTGTGTGTGTGGGGGGGGGGGGGGATTTATTCGTTATTTTATTTAGAAAATTTTATTAGGAGTCAAAATCATTGCACCTGTCAGAAAAACTTATGCTTATAAGAGAGGAAATGAGAAACTTGAATAAAATGAATGTTTCAAGTGCTTTAAATTAGCTTTAAGGCTATTCTTAAATTTTCAAAATAAGTGATTATTTCTGACAAATTTCTGATTTAATTTTTGCTCGGAAAATCACAAATATGACAAGTGTTCGATTCAAAAATCTTGTAATCAAATGGTGTTTTTCATTTTTTGGTAAAGGCAGAAGATCTTTCATTAAATACTGTCAAAAAAAGGTATTTTGAACCAGACTTTGTGCCAGTATAGAAAATTATAAAAACATCTCGTCACTTGATGACAATCGATTGTACCTCAATAAGTAATGTATTTATCAAAAAAATGGAAAGCAATATTCGATTTGAATTGCGTCAATAGGCAGGCGTGAATGCATCAGGAATAATATCTCGATGATAATAATGTGTAATTAGTAAATTTTCTCAATAATTAATAATTTTGTAATGGAATGAGTTGAGAGCATCTTTTCCTTATTTGCTTTCAGGAAGTAATATCCCAATATTATGTCTTTATGGTTCGAATATTTATATATATTTCTAAGTAAGAGTACTTTCTAAGAATTGATTCAGACATACTCTGAATTAAATCATTCCATAAAAAAATTTAATTTATTTTTCTCGAAACAACATGTATCGTGATTACCATATCACTCGTTCAACTGAAATAGGTCAAACCAGATATAAAAAACAAAATGTCATTAGAAAAAGGTGTTCTTATTGAAAAAAAATTGTTGTTTTTCCAATGAGTCATTGTTCAGTTTTCATGCATTTTCTCAACAAAATAGCATGTCAGATGCTCTCCCCAAAAGAATAAGAGAGTTGAGCTAGCTGAAAGTTTATAAACCTCTGAGAGTGATTCGGTAAAACGTCAATGTCTTTGAATTTCTCTGAATTTTATATAAAAAAGTAACGTAAGTGTTTACAGATATTCGTAAATATCTTTCTCTTTGAACTAATAAAATTTGCATTTGTTTTTCTAAATTCAAATGAAACTTTTAAATAAATATTCATTTTTATGAATTTAATTATGTAAAAGGAAAAGCTATTGATGCAAACAAGATAAATAAAAAAATCAACTTCATTTTGCAATTATAAAAAATAAACTTTAATTTGAAGTTTAAAAGTTATTTATTTTATTTGAATTACAAAATTACTGAATTACTTTTTTCCCCTCTATTCATTTTCATCAAATTGAGGTTTTAAATGTATACCTTGTATATTTTACCATTCATTTAAATATTTTCTCGTGGTTTTTCGACTATCACATGCTTTTTGTTATTACTTTCTATGTGCAACATGCACGGATCATTTTATCTATGTTATTCTTGATTCTCATTGTGACGTAAACCTTTAGTGAATTGACAAATATTACTTATTAGTATTTATTCATTCATAATATATATTTTCTACTTTATTTTCAATTCTCATTGTTGATTTTAAGATCAATGTAATTTACAAAATATAATTCCAAAATAAATCAGTAAAAAATTTATTTACACACATACCGTATATTTAGTCCTATAATGTACATTTTTAACCGTTTCAGGAACAGCGCATTTCTGCTCAAATTTTTTTTATTTTATTACAAATCCCTCCTCCCAAAAAGACGGGTGAAATGTAGGTCTGAGACCTGCAAGTTCACTGAAAGGGAGATGATGCAGACTTAGATCACGAAGTTGTCGAGAGAAGTAATAATAACTAGATACTAATAAAAAGAAAAATAGAATTAATTTTTTTCTATAAATATGGAATTTAAATTTAAGAACACTAAGGTGATGTGTGGAATAACTTTTAAATTTACATACATTAAAATAGGCATCAACAAAAATACAAGATATGGTCTTCGTTTAAAATACACATCATAAAGTAATTTGAAAATATAAGCAATTAATCATAATATATTAACATGAAAAATAAAAAACAATAATGTTGAATTCTTTCTGGACAATGACAAACCTAAATATGAAGAAATTTAATAGAAATTTCTAGAAATCAATTTTAAAAGTTTGTTTCAAAAATCCATCTAAGAGTCACATTTGTAGTGGTTTAGTTCATCATCTCTTTTCAAGGATGTCTAATTATCGTCATAGACTGTCCAAAATTCATCAGCTAACATTATAATATCGGTTCAGTTTTTTTGTAAGTAAGTTCTAGAAAATTCAGAACATTCCATTTTTGGAACCTTTGTGAAAATACTTTTTATAATCATATTTTTAGATAATAACACATTTTATAATATAGTAATATAGTAATAATAAATTTTAACAATGTAATAATAAACAATATAATAAAGAAACATAATAAGGAAAAATATCAATATAAGTAAATATCATAATGTATAAATAAATCTCATAATGGGTATAAGTAAATCTTTTAATAAGTAATAATAAATATCATAAAAGTCATTCTTTAAATTCTAATTTGTATACTTAATCTCGTTTATCTCATCTCATATATTTGGGGATGAAATATAGAGAAGTGGAATAGAATAAATATAATCAATTATGTAATCATTTACTTAATCGTGTATTCGAATTAAGCAGGAATATGTACAAAAATAAAACAAGATAAAATAAAATAAAATAAAATAAAAATTTTCTTCATATGATTGAGAATGCAAGTGACCTTTCAATTACTAAGATTCTTAAAAAGAAATATTAATAAATAACAAAAATTAAAGATAAGATTTATTCATGTCAAATAATTACGCAATAAACATTTTCTTGGTGTGATAAAACATTGCAAGATGCAAGAAAGAAAGAAAAAAAAAAAAGAAAAAAATTAAATTCTAATTGACATGTACTTGGACTGGAATGCAGAAGTAGAGAGAGAGAAAAAAAGGTTATTTTTTAAAGTGATAAAATTTTGGTTACCTGTCAAATAATTAAGTTAAGGATTGATAGATTAATTTTGATATTACAAATAAGTTCAGTTGAAAATTAAAATGAAAAAAAAAGTTGACTTAAAATTTTAACACTTATTATATTATTCTAAGTTATAATTAGAGTAATTCAATAAGAAATAAGAAATTTTCACTTTACCCGTTTACGCCGGCATAAACAAACAAATATAAAAATTTCCAGACAAGTGATACTCTCGCTGCAGTCAAGAAATATCATTGTCATTCTGTAAGAATTACAGGATATTATCTGAATTGAAATATGAAAAGAAATTTACTGTTTAAGAGAAAAAAAAAATTATAAAATGATAAAAACTGGGAATTTAAGTTTAAGCTACATTTTTTACTTGATGTTGTTTAGGGGTTGTTGCTCATGACTTATTTTAAATTTATCAGGGGGATAATAAGGCTTTAATTTTGATACATGTACTATTTCTGAACTTTTGAATTGATTTTGCCTATCAATTTCGAAATTCACTTCGGATAATTTGTTAAGGGTCACTAAATACTTGTGATAACTTTCTAGTATTAGGGTACTGAAATTCTTCATAGATAACTAGATCCCCAATTTTAAATTTTGGTTCGACATAATTTTTATCATAATATATTTTATTTTTTAAATGAACTTCATCAGCTCTTGCTTTAGAAATCTTAAGGGCTTCATTAACAGGGGGATAATAAACTTGTTGTAAGGAGGAGTCATAGGGTAATTGACCAAAAAGTAAATAAGTAGGTGGAAATTTAGTAATAGAATGTGGTTATTATTATATTCATTAATTACTTCAGTTAAAAGCTTAGTCCAGGAAATTTTAGAGATAGTGGGGTTTGCTTTACATTTTAATCTAGTTACTATTGTCTGATTTACTCTTTCACATTTCCCATTTGTTTGTGGATGATAGGCAGTGGTCAAACGTTGTTTAATATTATGATTTCGCAGGAATTTTTTGAATCTTGAAGAAGTAAAAGCAGCATTCCTGTCAGTTAGTATTTTTTGAGGGGACTGTACACTTGAAATTTTATTAAAACAGAATAATTGTTGAGGAATTTTGATATTGAAAATTCATTTTAGACAATTGGTACAAGTTTCTGTAGTGACACTTTTGGAAGGAAATGCCCAAACATATCTTGTTGTATGGTCTATTATAATATGGAGATATTTTTTGGTAGAATTATAATAATTGAACCCTCCTACAGTATCAACAGACAGACATTCAAAAAGGTTGATCTGTAATGGGCATAGCTTGTAATAAGCCAAATTTTTTCTGTCTAGGTTTTTTATTTTTCTAGCAAATATCACAATATTTAACAAAATTGGTAATGTCTTCTGTTATATCTGGCCAATAATAATTAGGAAAAATTAAATTTTGCATTTTTTTAACACCAGGGTGACCAAACTGTTCATGAGCAACATTAAGTAATTTTTTTCTTAAGGACATGGAAACTACCACTTTACAAAAACCTTTCTTTTTAACTATAATCAGTCCATTGTCATTTATATAATTTGAACCACACACATTTTTTCTCTCTTCCATCTCAATAATCTCTTTAACGTCAAGAAGAAAAGTAAGAGGTTTACAAAAATGAGAAATAGGGTTTCTGGACAGCATGTCGGCTTCGACGTTTGTAGATCCTTTTAAGTACTCAATCTTGTAATCGAACATACTCAACTTCAATGACCACCTAAATAATCGACCTCTCAAATGTTTGACATTTTTTAACCAAACAAGAGATGCATGATCAGTATGGATTGTAAATTGTACACCAAGAAAATAATGATAAAATTTATCTAAAGTACACTGTAAAATATATCCGTTAATATACAGAAATTGTTCCCTAAAATTCTACGGAATAGTTCCGTTTTTCCGAAAAAACAGCAGAAATTCCGTTATTGATATTTTGAGATTATAAAAACAGTAACTTTTCCGTAAAATTTTCTGAAAACGGAGGAGTTCCGTATTAAAACAGCATAAATTCCATAAATAACACCAGTGTCGCCATCTATATCTAGGATACAAAAACATTATAAATTTGTTTCATGAACAACTTTGTATAATAATGTTCTTTATTTCTTTATGTTTTAATAATATAAAGCTAACATATTTTTACAATATAAAAAAATAATAAAAATTATAAAATTTTATTAATCTCTTTTAAGTTTGAGATTAGTTAGTTAGTTTATTTTCAGTTAGTTTATTTCCATTATCATTTTTAAATAATGTTTACCACATTTATAGCCTATTTTTTTAAAATATGCGTAGGATAGTGGAAAAACGTTCGATTTTTAAATTTAATATATTTTAATAAAAGTAATAATAAAATAATTTTAATTTTAATATATTTTAATATTATTTTAAGAATATCCTTTCAAAAATAAATAAGTAAATAAATATGAATAACATTACAATAAACTTTTAAAAATCTCCTTAAAATGAAAAAAAAAAAAAAAAAAAATTAATGCATTTAACTCTTAATACATGTAATATTTTAAAGTCTTAATTTTTTTTTTTTTTTTTTTTTTTTTTTTTTTTTTTTTTTTATAGAACTGAAATTAAAAACTAAATAACTAAGTATTCGAAATTATGGAAATAAAATCTGAAATCTGGATAATGGAAAAACGTTCGACTTTTAATTTTAATATATTCTAATAAAAGTAATAATAAAATATTAATAAAATAACTTTAATTTTAACATATTTTAATATTACTTTAAGAATATCCTTTCAAAAATAAATAAGTAAATAAATATAAATAATATTACAATAAACTTAAAATCTCCTTAAAATGAAAAAAAAAAAACTTTTTAATGCATTCAACTCTTAATACATGTAATAGTTTAAAGTCTAAAATTTATTTTGTATAGAACTGAAATTAAAAACTAAATATTCGAAATTATGGAAATAAAATCTGGAATCTGGATAATGGAAAACGTTCGACTTTTAATTTTAATATATTTTAATAAAAGTAATAATAAAATATTAATAAAATAACTTTAATTTTAATATATTTTAATATTACTTTAAGAATATCCTTTCAAAAATAAATAAGTAAATAAATATGAATAATATTGCAATAAACTTTTAAAAATCTCCTTAAAAAATAAAAAAAATAAAAATAAAAAAATAAAAAAAAAACTTTTAAATGCATTCAACTCTTAATACATGTAATATTTTAAAGTCTAAAATTTGTTTTGTATAGAACTGAAATTAAAAACTAAATATTCGAAATTATGGAAATAAAATCTGTTAAACATTTAGAACTATACACTCATATAGAAAATAATTCTCAATAAAAATTAACGCCGCCTTCAACATAAGGCCTTTACTTTATAAAATCATTCGAAATAAGTAAAGGTATTTGCAAGCACTGTATGCGTAACTATGGCGTAATGGTATTACACTACTACAAGCTGCCATGGGACAGGTGCTTGGTTCGATCCCCATCGAGGGTAAGTGACATTTATTCAAAGTTGTTTAAATTAAATGTATGTGTTCTAATCTGATGTGTCCTTGTCTAAAGAATAAAAAAGCCAGTTTGTCCTTGAAAATTCTTTTTTGGCTTTCAAGCGAAAATTTTTATGTAAAAAAAATATGAAAACGGAAACATTTTGTAAAAAAACGGAAATATTGCTGGAAAAAACGGAAATTTTTTTCCGTTAAATAACGGAAATAGTACTGGCGTCTAGATTACCAGAACTGTTTCCGTTATTTAACGGGAAAATTTTTTACAGTGTATCAATGATGGCAAGACACTCTAATTCAGTAATGAAGTAATTTTTCTCATAACTTCTCAATCCTCTAGAAAAATAAGCAATTGTATGTAAAAAGTTGTTATTGTCGGGTTGTTTGAGAACTGCACCTACTGCCACCTGAGAAGCATCAACAAACATGTGTAGGGGTAATTTTGGGGCATAAATCTTTAAAATTGGTTTAGCAATATTGGTATCTTTTAATTTTTGAAAAGAGTTTTGACATTCGGAATTCCATTCCCAAATAGTATTTTTCTTAAGTAATTTATTTAGGGGGTGTCTAATTTCAGCATATTTGTCAATAAATTTATGATACACATTTATAGAACCAGAATAGAATTTATAGAATTTATAGAATAAAACTTATAGAATTGTAATCCCGTAATAAGGTCTGGCAGTATAATGCCTGGTATTGATATAAGTGATATTTCACTTTCATCGCGCATTATCATTACCAAAGTTAATTAAACATTTTATGTGTCAGAGTTTCTAGAAAATTAAAGAATGTTTAAATGGGGTGGTAAATACAGTTCAACAGAGTGAAAAACAAATAGAATCAACTGTTCTGGCTGTTCAAAATGATATGCCCATACATAGAGCGGCCACAGAATATTGTATTTCTAGAAGAACTCTTATTTATTTGTTTCTACTTTAAAGTAATAATAGCTCACTGAATGAAAAACGAAGTACCCAAAAATAAGTAAACCTATATACTCATATCGAATTTACTATGTTTGGATCAAAAACTAACCTGTGCTTTCTGAATTTTGAAAGATCTGTGAGGATTTTGCATTACTATGTATGGTTAGGTAAATATTTGGTAGCTATGAAGTGATGCAAATCCTTTCCATATTAAATGACTTTATTCAAGATATGATAAAATTATGTACATTTCTAAGAACTCAGGGTTCTCTATGAAAAACATACCACACGCCTTTTACAGCGAGCTGCATCCTCGAGAGTCATCATCCAACTCCCTCTCATCCCCATCAGGAGAACAACTCCTCCTTCGGGCCCCTCCCAGATCAAAGTTATTGGTTCGGCTGGGATATGCCTTGGCGCCAGATTGCCATCGTCCGTCTGGGAATAAATGAAACTATTTCCTACGTCTCTCGGCTTCTGGGAGGTCTAGCGATAAATCAATGGTGGCCGTAACTAATATGCTAATGTCACATGAAAAAGGCCGAGCTAGACTTACCGTCGACAGGAAGAAAAGGACCTTAATCCTTTTAAGTGCTCACACAATTACCAGACTTCGATGTGCCAGTCCATTGTCTAGCTTTAATTAGCCAAATTAGATTCTTACAGCAGTTAAATCCTTACAACCATCCCCTCCTGTGACAGAGATTTTTCACATGTGGAAAATCTTACGTCGAGGTACAGTTACTCTTAACTTAATTCACTACAGAGGTTAGCACCAGTTAATTTTATTAATTTAACTTGTAAGATAAAGCACACAATTTACTACAATACAACATTTTTATAAGCCAGATACACATTTTAATTAATAATATAATATAGAAATAATTTGAATGCAAGCTAATTAAGAATTTATATACAAATATTATTTACAGCTCACATTCATTCTTCTCTACTCAAACATTAATGTGTAACTTTCCCTTTACAACCTTTTTCTTGAAAGAGTGATGATAAGCTCGAATTATTTTCGAATTTCTTCGCGTAATTCGGCATCTCCCAGATCGGATTTCCGGTCACCTCTTTCGATGTGAGGAAAGCTTCCTCCCTTTCTGGATTCCAATTAAATTTAGTTTTCCGATTTTTTTCCTCAAAATCGTGCGTCTCAGATTTTATTACCGAAGCATAATTTTGGATAAGATCGGGCATCAATTTCGAACGACTAAATTTTGGCTTACGTTCCGGCGAGGAGAATTCCGTTTTATTTCGGGTTTTAACTCCCGTTGACTTACGACCTCTGTCACCTAGCCTTCGTCTCAACTCATTAATCGTATGCAGTGCTGATTTTTCCTTGGTAACCTTAACTTTCAAATTTTCCTTACGCCTCTGCAAATTCCGACTCGGGCGAAGCCATACCAATTGGTTATAATTTGATCCTCTTTTTTCCGAATCAACTTCTTCCGGGATACTGATTAAAGGTCTAGTACCGAAATCATTCCTCGTTACATCAGATTCCGATGCCTTTTTACCCATGAAGTAAACTTCTGACTCCCTTGGAATACGCATTTTAAGAAAATTTTCCTTATTGTTTTGGGAAAGCTCTCTGCGGTTCAACCGACTAGTGACATCATCCGCCTCGGTTAATTTTTCCTCCACCGTACCTACATCATTTTGCTCCGTCTTATTCTCAGACGCCTTTGTCATCGTTTCCCCTAATAATCCCTGATGACCTTTCATGCGGTTCATCAAATCAAAGGCACATTCAATTACCGTATTTTCGGAAATCTCACCTTTCTTCCATCGTTCGTATAATTCTTTCAGCTCTTTTTCGGCATTTAGCCAAAAATATTTATCCCCTATTTTGCACTCAATTTCTTTCATAATTTCCGGTTTTACTACACAATCACGGTTGCCTGATCCGATATTTTTCTCAATGTCTTTCGGGCTGTGATTAGTTTTTCCTTTTCGCTGATCCGTTAAAACGCGGCATTCTCCTAATTCTCCCTTTTCTTCAATGAGCGATATTTTCTCGTCAGGTTCAAGGTTAGTGCATTTTACTTTCGCTTTCGGTTTAAAAACACTAACGGTGCTCCGATTGCCCGAGGCTATCATTCCTCCTAAACCTTCTCTTTCGCTCTGTGAGAAAATTCCCTCCTTCGGACTGACTATCTTGGCGCGCCGGTATATCGCTCCTCTCGACCCAGGGGGGTTGAAATGGGGGGACGCTCTTCCTCCCTCAGCGCTGACAATTCCCTCTCCTGCAGAGATCTGGAAACCGGTTCGCTCGTCTAACGATTGAGATTTTCTCTTCTCACGTTCGCTGCTAGTTTCGGAATTCGAAAATACGCGTGGTTTCGGAGTGATATGTCCTAATTTCGCGCTTGCCCTCCGTTTATCAATTAACGCTTGGGTTTTGTTTCCTAATAAATAATGGATCATATCCGTTTCTTTATCAACTGCAGCCGCTTTAGTGCGTATGAAGCTGCCGTCACTTAGCCTAATTTCAACATTTACCACTGGTAAACAACGAAGTTTGTTGTCTAAGGCTTGTTTTAGCCAAACCCTTTCTTTAGTAAATTGGTCCTTATTTACATCGTGAGCAGAAATTAGGTCAAATGTAGATCCTGTATCGCGTAAAATTTTCATCTCTTTCCCATTAATTTTCCCTCGACTGACATAGGGACTAAAATCTTCTTCCAGATTTCGTAGACCCGCGATATGATAAACTGTTTCAGTATTTTCAGTTTTTGATTCCGTACAATTAATTTTATAATGACCTGATTTCTTACAATTAAAGCAAGTAATTTCTTTTCTCTTATCGAATATCTCATTTCGATTTTTAGAGTTTTCTTTATCCCTCCAATTTATTTTGGTCTCATCCGTTCTAGTTTCGGTTTTAGACTTATTACGCTCAAAAGGTTTAGCGGCGCTATGAATTTTAGGGGATCCTTCCCGCCTAATATTTTTCCTCGCCACCTCGTACGCGTCTAACTTTTTAGCTAACTCAAAAGGTGTGATAATCGCGCTCCAAACATCAATAAAATGTTGCTTCGCTTCCGGGTTAATTTTCCGTTTCAGTTGATCAGTGATTATCAAATCTCTGAGTTGTTCGAATGTCGTTATTTCTAAACCACTTAACCATTGGTCAAAGAAATTGGAAGCTTCGTACACGAAATCTTTCCATGTTTTGTTCTCGGGCTTTTTAGAATTTGCGAATTTTAGCCGAAAGTCTTCTGCTGAAAGTTGAAATCTTTCGAGAAGCATTTTTTTAATGTGGTCGAAATCATCTGAATCAGAGGGAGATTCGCGCAGTATCAATTCCCCTAAATCGGTAGGCAGTAGTCCTAACAAATGAGTAACCCACTGATTTTTATCGATTTGAGCTTTACGGGCTTGTCTTTCAAACAAATTCAAATAAATGGAAATCTCGGAGTTCTCTGAATCAAATTTAGGTAGAACAGACTTTAAAGATATTTTTGGTTCTCTCTCGCTCTGGCTAGAGGCCAAACTCATTGTATCCGTCTCCCGTTCTAACCTTAGTTTCGCTAATTCATGCTCCCTTTCCAACGCTTTAGTCTTTTGTTCCCTCTCATAAGCCTTTAGTAATTCTCTCTCAGCCCTTTCTTCATTTTCCCTGTCTAGCCTATCCTTTTCAATAATTTTTAGCTGGGCTAATGCCAAAGTCTCATCATAATCAGGTGCTTCAATTAGTTTTTTTATGATTTTAGGAATATTATCCGAATCCTCTACATTTGCGCCAAATTCAACAGCTAATACCTTTAAATCACATTTTCTCTTTCCTGACCACGTCATTCTGAACGGTGCGTAATTATGAAAAAAAAACAATCTATACTAAGTTAACTACGTAAATGGATGCCTCTCAATTATTTCCCGTAATGTAAATATTCACAATCATAATACGCGACATGTCAATTACAATACAAAATACACTATGAAAACACTCACAATACAAATACTCAACAATATGCTAAATAGCTCTTATCATTACTCAAACAGGAAAATATTTCTAAAGCATTTTACCGAACCCAATGTTAAACAATCAACTGATTCTTAAAAAATATTAATTTTGATTAATATGCAAATAAGAGATAGAAATTTCTTTGGTTAATCACAAAACTCTAGTATAATATTTAAACTTTTACTACACATAAAGATTTAAATCCTAAATCACAGAATTATATTTATTCAAAAGAATTAAAATGCATTTCCAATAAATAATTAGTTATTCAAATTACTGCATGCCAATTTGTACCCTACTTAAAACTTTTTTAATTTTAAACTTTGCAAATTTAATTTAATTCAATTTTGAATAATCATAGATAACTGCCGATGATTTTTTTTTCTTTTTTTGAACGAACACACAACCTACAGTGAAAACCTCTGCAATGAACAATTAAAGAGCACTGACCTGTATTCCTTTTCCGGATGTCTACAGCTTCCACACTTAGGGTAATCCACTGTCCACTTTCCCCGGGCGTCCTTTTCTGGATTATCTCTGGCTCCGGGCTACGTCTGTTAATTCCTTTTCGTCTCAGGTCTCCGGCTGCACGTCCGACCTCTCCTCGGCTCTGAGTCACGTCGCTTGCTCTGGGTTGATTCCTTCAAGTCCCCGCTGCACGTCTGGAGTCCTCGGCTCTGAGTCACGTCACTTGCGTCTGGGATGATTCCTTCAAGTCCCCGCTGCACGTCTGGAGTCCTAGGCTCTGAGTCACGTCGCTTGCGTCTGGGTTGATTCCTTCAAGTCCCCGCTGCACGTCTGGAGTCCTCGGCTCTGAGTCACGTCACTTGCGTCTGGGCTCTTCCGTTCAGGTCCCCGCTGTACGTCTGACTCTCCTAACTCTGAGTCACGTCGCCTGCGTCCGGGTTCCACTAGCGATTTTCATCATCGTCCGCTGCCTCTGGGCTTCAGTGGCTATTTTTCATAATCTTCCGCTGCCACCACTGTGAGGATTTTGCATTACTATGTATGGTTAGGTAAATATTTGGTAGCTATGAAGTGATGCAAATCCTTTCCATATTAAATGACTTTATTCAAGATATGATAAAATTATGTACATTTCTAAGAACTCAGGGTTCTCTATGAAAAACATACCACACGCCTTTTACAGCGAGCTGCATCCTCGAGAGTCATCATCCAACTCCCTCTCATCCCCATCAGGAGAACAACTCCTCCTTCGGGCCCCTCCCAGATCAAAGTTATTGGTTCGGCTGGGATATGCCTTGGCGCCAGATTGCCATCGTCCGTCTGGGAATAAATGAAACTATTTCCTACGTCTCTCGGCTTCTGGGAGATCTAGCGATAAATCAATGGTGGCCGTAACTAATATGCTAATGTCACATGAAAAAGGCCGAGCTAGACTTACCGTCGACAGGAAGAAAAGGACCTTAATCCTTTTAAGTGCTCACACAATTACCAGACTTCGATGTGCCAGTCCATTGTCTAGCTTTAATTAGCCAAATTAGATTCTTACAGCAGTTAAATCCTTACAGATCACATGTTATCAACGGAATTATTATTTTGTACTTTGTAATGGTTTATTTAATTTATGGCGCCATAAAAAATTTTTCATTAATGCAAATATTAAATTATGCACAACATTGTAAGATGATGTAAAAATGCTTGAAAACAACATTCTTGTCATAAAAATATTTAATTTAGTTATCTTGATAATAATCCTCTATTTTTCCTTAATAAGTAATGAATTAAATGTTTCTTGTTAATAAGTTTCAGTGATAAATAAATGACAGTACATTTTGTAATAAACGCGGAGTTCAGGAAGACGATACATACTAATATAGTTCATATTTAAGTACACCCATAGTATCAAGATTGAGTGTGGGGTCTCAATTTTGAGTACATTTTGATGGGAAGCTATTTTGAGTATCTTGCATGTTTAAACTTGAGCACTTTTTAGTCACTTTTTGAACTTGAGCATTTTTTAATTATTTTGAAAGCCCATTTTGTTAGTGCTGCAAAAAGCCGATTAATTAAAGTTAAATCATGTATATAAAAAAATTACGACTTTATTTAAAATAAATACTCCTAATAACGTGACTTTAAAGTGTATTTTGTTCTGAATTCACGTGACACAATAAAAAAGTGACAAGAGAATGCATGATTTAATATTGCAAAAATATGTATAAATATTACATCCACTAACATTTAAAGTTTTAATCCGATCAAAACACAGAAAACAGAAGAAAAACATGAACAGGCGAGAAGAATATTATAACAACACAGCTTCCCGATTATCCAATTGGCAGTCTTTTTCGGAGCGTATTTTCCCGCGGAGGCGTGGCCTATTCGTGGATTAAATCCAAGAAAATTTAAAAATGCTTGAAAACAAGGATCTTGTCATATATATATATTTTATTTTGGTTGTCTTGATATTGACTATATTTCTATTATATATATATTTCTATATATATTTCTATTTTTCCTCAATAAGTACTAAAATAAATGTTTCTTGTGAATAATTTTTAGAGAGAAATAAATGTCAATACATTTTTACTTTAATATGTAGTAAACGCAGAGTTCAGGGAGGTGATACGTACTAATATACTTAATATTTTATTTGAGTACACCCATAGTGACAAGAATGAGTGTGGGTCTCAATTTTGAGTACATTTAGGTGGGAGCTATTTTTGAGTATGTTACGTGTTTGAATTTGAGCACTTTTTAGTCATTTTGAGGACCCATTGTGTTGCTGCTGCAAACTGCTGACCAATTAAATTGTGTATATACAAAATTGTGGTCTTATGTAAAACACATAGGATGACCATAATTGATACACATCCAGGAGGTGATCAAATATTAAAATTTTGAGCCATTTCAAGCGGAAATGTGTTTTACAAGTATAACAGTAAACACAATATTTTTTGAATGTTGGAGCACCTGTTGTTACGTTGTTTCTCAGCGGCATGCTGTAAGAGAAGCCATTTTAAGAATTTTTTCGATTAGAAAACATAAAAATTTAATTTTTGATTAGCTGGAGACCATTAAGGGTGTTCTTAAATCAAAAAGGGCAACTTTGTGAAATATGCATTAATTTATTTTTGTTCGTAAATGCATGAAAATAGCAGGTCTTGTTGTTCAGAAACTGTCTAATTGCACTCATTCTTCTGTTTTTTGAAAAACACAATAGATTTTTCATAACAAGCTTTCAAAGTTGACATTTTTGAGCATCTTTCCCGACGAAAGCAGAAAAACCGGTCGAAAAGCAGGGGAAAAACGGGTGATCGATTGATCGAAATAGCTTATAACTCGATAGGTAATTTAATTATCATAAAATGGAAAAATAAGTTCAATTCGAAATCGCTTCCATAGTCAGGCATTCCAATTTTATATATTTTCGTTAAAAAATGAATTTGTAAATGTGTCAAAATGTTTTTCACTTGTTGGGCAGATCAGTTAAGAACACCCTTAAGGTAAGTTTAAAAAATCCACTTTCATCTTGCTTATTTCGAATAATTAGTTTTAAATAAATTATGCTTTATCGCAGCTTAAGTAGGATATTTTAAAAATTATTTCTTGAATTTCTGACTGATTCCTTTGATTAATCAACTGCTGGAAAAGATAGTAATTAAAGAAATTATATCTTTATAATTTTGTAATGAATTTAATTTCAGAAGCCATTTAATTTCAGAAGATTTCTTTTTTGCCTATTATACGAAATTCATTAACGGTTGTAGCAATTACTTTAGTTTACTTCTAAAACATAAAAGGGAGGAAATATAATAAAAGTCCCGTAGAACCGACCTCATTTGATAAACTAAAACTACTGGCGCGGTCACTCTAACGTTATTTTAAAGTGTCTTTTGATTCGAATTTCTTGTGAAAAAATTAAACAACGACAATAGTACGTATGATTTAATAGTGTAAAAATATGTATAAATTTTACACCCAACAACAGTTAATCCTAATAAAACACGGTTTATTGTGATCTAAAAACTTAACATGGCCACATTTGTACACTTACCTTATTCTCTTCTATCCCTGGAACTTGATCAGGGGCTTGATCACTCAACCGGAGCGCCAACCAAATTTGGCATAGGCTGTTTGCTCCGGGGGAAAATCCCCCTTCACCACCAGCTAAACCACAACAGGGCCAATCAGCTCAGAAAAACCAATTAGAAATTAATTAAAATATATGCACATAACCAGAGTGAACTTTCACTCAAAAAATAAAACAGTATTACAATATTTGTAATTAAAGCAAAATAAGTATAGCATAAAATAACCTTGTGATACAAGTTCGCCTTGCAACTCAAATTAAAACAAAACTCAGTAATTGCATTAACATAATAATTCAAAATAGAGTCAAAATAAGTTCTTAATAGAGTCTTATAAGTCAATATCGTTTTCAATAGTCGAACAAACATGAGAACTATAATAATATTTAAAATCAGAATTATTAATCAACTGTCATGTATATGGATGTAGAATGAGTCAAAACAGCATACTAAGTACAATCCCTAGGACTGCAAATGAGGACCTCCATTTTGTCCCATTTTATTAATGATCAGTGACATAGTCATAAAAAATTCAGAAGGTAATCGCTGTAAAGGTAAGAGAGTATACGCTCAAGGCAGAGAATATACCTTAGAGTGTATATATTATAGCTTTCTAGAAGAACAGATGGTACACGGTTGGAAGTTCCTTAAGGGTCTATTCCGATCCAAACTGCCTTTTTTCAGATTTATTTTTAGATTAATTTTTGTTCTCAAATGCACCAAACTTTCGAATTCTCTTATTTAGAAACTATGCAAGGTGCCGTGATTATCAATTCCTTGATAAATGAAGAAAATGTTGCAAAAAATGCTGTCAAAAACGGCGTTTTGCACCAAATATTCTGAAGCCGGAGTTCTGCGAACGAAAATTTGGTCACGCTGAGAAAATAATTGCTTATAAATAAAATTGTAATTAAATCAGCGAAAAATTACATCACACGGCACCTTGTACGTCACTTCAAAAATCCCCTCAGCAAGTTTCATGCTTCTACTTTTAAAAATATGTCCAAAACTGTATCTGAAAATTTTGAGCTGTTGAAGGTGGAAAATCATTTTTTCGAATACACCCTTAACGAGTTCTTTAGAAAAAATTCAGATAGTTTACGGCGTATAATCCCGTATATTACTCCACTACATCCCTGTTAATAGTACTCGAATTTAATTACAATTTCGATTTCAGAATGATATGTTTCAATGTCTAAGATTGGAACTGATGCAAATAAAATAAAAATCTCTCTTTGAAGTTAAATGTGAGGAGAAATAATGCAGTAATTATTAATAATACTGCAATAATACTCTGTAGCGAAGAGGTTATATTTCATATGTTTGAACATACAGTTGATTTAATGGATTTTATTCGCAATATATTTGTGTTTCTGTCACTATTATGCTCTATTCTCTTTCCTTATATTTCATTTTCCTAAGAAAATCACTCCTTGTCTTCATTTTATAGGTGACGTTCTTGTTTCTCGTCCCAGATTCATTCTATTCCGGACGGCCGGCGATTCGGCTGTCGACAGCATCGATCGATAGTCAGAAGATGAATTGCCAGGTTAGGCAGTAACTCGATCAACAACTGTTCCGAAAACTGTAGGAATAGTCGCCCTTGCAATCATAGATATTAATTGAGAGAAGCAGAACAGTTTCTTCCTTTTCTTGGCTGAGGTTGGTGAAAGACAAGCTGTTAATGACTAAAAGAAAAATTATTGCTGGTATTATTTGGTATGAATGGGAATAATTACATGCATCTAAATATAAATTTATTAAAATAAGACACTGAATATTTTATATATATATATATTTACTAGGACTTCCCTCAGAGGGATTAGTCTGAGCGATATTGCTGAGAATACACATTTAATAACTTGCGATAAGTAAAGAAAATGAGATGTTACCTTTAATTCGTCATTCATTGTGATAAAATATGATGAAAATAAGCATATTGAATCATAGAATTACAAAATCTTATACATAAAGTTGCATATACTATAAAAGCAAACCATGCATGGATATAAAATTGGAAATATGCAAAATGTTAAAAGTAATACAGAAAATAAAACACCAAATTTTCCTATATTGGAAATATAACTCTTTGAAATGATGTCATGAGCATAAACAGAAGCTTTGAACCGATTTGAGAAACTATAAATAACATAAACTATTATGTTTGAAGAGAATGGAGTGTACTTTATATGGTGTGAAATCCGTCCGAATAGTTTATAATGTTGAATATCTGTTTTCCACGGATGCAATGAGGTTGTCGATAAGAGTTTAGGAATCTTTTTTTAAAAATTTGTGCTAAACGAGCACTTACATCTTATAAGTTACTGTGATGCCAAAGTTATAGTTTCTGAGCCCAACTATATCCTAGAAATTGCAATATCCTCAATAAATTGGGTTTAAAACTTTTTCTAGAAAAAAAAATGTTTAATTTGTGAAATTAAATTGTCGAATGTTTTAGAAATCGTTCATAACGAGAATATTGTATCTTAAAAGTTGCTACCAAAAAAAAAAAAAAAAAAGATTTTAAATTTTTAGTCATATCAACATCAAAGAATTCTCAATTTTAGAACTTTTTTTGCTCGTTCATTGATGGTGATTATTGTTCCTACGCAAAATATAGTATATTTTGCAGCAAAGATGGTTACCAACATTTTTTGCCCACATTATTTTTTAAATCGGCTAGGTACTCCCAATGATAACGAAAAACACACAAACGTTAATGCTTTATAGCATAGAAATACAGAATCAAAAGCTATTTATCTCCTATTATATACACATAAATTATCTAATTTGTGCTCGCAGATGCATTTTTAAATATAAATAGATCAATATAATGCTTCATTTTTCTTTTATTAGTATTCATTTTTCATTTATTTGTATTATTCAGTAAAATACTCACTTTCTTAAGCCCGAATTACGTCAAACTTTTTATAAAAGCGCCTAAGTCCATATATAACAGCGAAGTATTGTGAAGAGTATTAAATACAAGGTAGTAAGACACTTAGCCAAACGCAGGTAATAAATAGCCAAATAGCCATCTTTTCGCCCTCTCTCGAAATGCATTTTTTCCGTACATTTAAAAAATAAGATTTTGAGTCATCTTCTTTAAAATTCAAATAAATAAATAAGAGGAAGCAATAATAGCATAAATCAAAACATTTTATTTCAGCATCAAGGAATTGTATCATAGTTACACATGTGGAAAAAGCTGCTTTTGGCCAAAAAGCGTTGTCTTCACTAAATTTGAATCCGATTAAAAAAAGTACCGTGATTAATTAAAATGTTATAGGCAGAGCTGCCAAGTCTCCGGCATTTTGGATACCGGTATTTTAATACAGAAAATGTTTTATTAAATTGGAACATTCTGCGGATTTAAAAAATAACTTTTCCTATAAGAAAATTCTGCTATTCAATAAGCGGGGGCTTGGCATCTCTGTATAGGAATATTTCGTAATCTACTTTACCTCAAAAAAGCAACGACCATTTTTCGGGTACAAAAAGTATTGCTAATTGTTCCATTTTGCATACAAGTTACTGATTGTAATATTGATACATCTATGGTGATAAATTTCCAATAATTTTTCAAATCCCATTTATTTCATTAAAAATATAAATCTTTTATTCATTTAGTTTAAAATAAATGGTTTCTAACTAATTTCATAATACTTTTGAAATATCACTTTTCATTGGCCATTTTTTAAAAGCATTTAGAAAATGGTTGTTGTTTTCAGTCAAATATAGATTTTGGTCTGTCCGCATTTTATTTTATTATTATTATTATTTATAAATGGTGGAGAAATATTCAAACTTAATCCATAACGTACATAATATATGACTCTGTTATTACACAAGTCACCTTTTTATTATCATAAAAATTATGTTTTTACTGATTTTTATTAACTCAATGGGAAAAATGTTGTGCTTTGAACAATATATGTCCGCTTTTCATTTATTTATTTATTTTAACAAAATTCTTTGTATTTAGAAGAATTTTTATTTAAATAGGAAATCCAAATGTCGCTGTTAATAAAGAAGAAAGTTACAAAAAAAGTTACAAAACGAGTAGACGCATACTATCAAATGTGGAAAAACGACGAATAAAAAAAAAAAAAAACGTCGTATGAAATATCATCTTTTAAACCAAAAAAAAGGGGTCTGATTGTCGAGCCTACTGATTACAAAATGTGCATTACATAAAAAAAAAAAAAAAATACTGCAAATATTGATTTTTTTTTCTTTTGTGCAGTTTTGGCTTCGAAAGGTGCACTATGTTGCAAAAAGATATAAGCGACTATGAAAACACACTTGGTAAACGTTCATGCTCAGTTTTACAAATAAATATGACACATATATGCCCTATACACACCGAGGTACCTAATTGGTGCCAAAATGACGTTCAGTTGCCTAACATGCTGGTTATCATATAAATGTTATAATAAATTGTTTGTTCTAAAAATTTTATCATTTATTGATTGTTACTTCTTCTTCTTAATAACAGAAAATGTTTCGTTTATTCCCCCCCCCTTTTTTTTTTTCATTTTGAAATAAATAAATAACGTGTTATTATAGCATGCTATATGTATCTGGTAATCAAAATGATGTTTTCGCCTAGTTGGCATAAAAAATCTCGCCAAACCCGATGCTTATATCTCTAGTATATTATCTCAAGTATTTTATTTATGTATACTATAATTGTTTTTACATACCACTTACTTCTTCTTGTATATAAAAATAAGTAAGTGGCCCCTTTATGCAGTATAAATTGTATAAATCTTTAAAAAATAATCCCGTTGCCCCTTTTTGGATCGAATTTAAAAAAAATCAATTTCTAATTCCAGTATTGCTCCTAGGTATGCATACATGTTCCAAATTTCAAAGTTGTATGCCAACAGGAAATGGATGAAAAATGGGAAAAGATGTCACATAAGCCGCAGGGTACATAATTGGCGTCAAAATGGCATTATTTTACCTGAGATGGTAACCCGGCTTTATTTATTTATTGTTTGTTTAATTACTCATAAAATGTTTATTTACTTCGATTTCCTTTTTTTTAATTATATAAAATATTTCTTTTTATAGTGATTAATTATTATTATTATTTTATTTACTGTAAGTTCTTTTTGAAAATAGAAAATAATTTAAAAATGTGTATGTAAGCGTTATTTGAAAAGGGAGTTTTCGCCAAATGGGCTTTGAAAAAAATTGCGCCAAATCTGATGCGCTTGTGGTATCCGTGCCGAAAAATTAGTGACCAGATTTGACTTCCATAAACAAACAAAATATAAGTTAAAAGAAAACATGCAATGAAATTAAATATAAAGGGAAAATGATGTCATAAAAGAAACTTTTTATTTAAAAACGTAATTGTTTCTAATTTTCACACGCGAAATATGTAAAATATTCTTTTAGCGATCAAAAAGTGCTGTTAAGAGATTATCACAAAATTTCAAAATCAAAGTTTTTATGACATTTTTTAATATAAAAAAATAACAGTTTTATTTTCCTGCATGATTAAATTTTAAAATGTTTTATTGCATTCAATATTTCTGAGTGCGAAAATGATTACTATTTACTCCATGTACTGATTCGGTTATCTACGAAAATGTCCAGCCGGTGAAAATCACGCTCACCAAATTTCTGTGACGTATGCACATAAATTGTGCTTTTTTATCAGTTTTTTTAATATAACTTTTAAACTATTTGGAATAAATTTTTAAAGGTAGGTGCATTCACCAGATTACCTTCATAGGTACCTATTGGTACAAACAGAATCAAAATCCGACAAGTACTTTTTGAGATTTGCTTGACGAAAGAATTTTTTTGAATTTTAATATCGTTACGTATCTCTGAGTATAAAGACTTCGCTCCGCTCAGACAATTACTTTTGATTTTCTGAGTTAAAAAACAAAATAAAGAATACATGTCGATCTATTTTTTATGAATTTCACGAGCAAAGCCTGATTAAGGTTGTGTGGGGCAGAAAGCCCAGCATCTTTTCGGGGCCCCTCGCAGAGATATTGTTGTTGTATTTTTTGAGTTGAAAAGGGGCATAGCAGGGAGGGATAATTTTTAGGTTATCGTGATACAGTTGCATAGTTAACCAAACTATATTTTGGTTTTAATAAATTAATTGCAGAAACTGCAATTTGAAGACTCCTTTTTGAATATCATTTTATTCAATATTTGGCCTTCAGCAGAAATGGGATCAAGGCTACGGCTAGTTGACCTGTATGGTAATCAGGCCCTGTTCATGAGCCTGATCCAAAAAAGTGATTTGAGAACTCTTTCTTTTCATTAAGGTTCTTCTCAAATTGAAAAGAGCTACTCCCTCACACGTTCCTGAATTCATATTTGTTCGTAAAAGCATATAACTGGCAAATGTTCTTATTAAAAAACTACGCATTCTAACCGCGTTTTTCCTTTTCTTGATAAAGGCAAATGATCTTTCAGAACATAAAGTCGAAGTTCGCGTTTTAAGCCAAATAGTGTTGGAAGGGGGAAAAAATCTGTCATTACTAAGGTTTAGCGTCCTGCTACTGATACTTGATCCACTATTAGGTACATATACCTTAACTCGGCACTGTGCCTACAAATGTGTTATTGCCATAGTCGATAACACATTTACGTTAAAAATGTCACAATCACAATTCGTATTTCTTCAAACATATAATTTTTGTAATCTTTTCTTAAAAAAAGATTTTAATGAGAATTCTAGAATTTTTTAAACGAATTTTCTTTTTCGAATATAAAATAAAAATTGTAGTTTAAAATTATACTCTCATAATGTTGCATACGTGCCTAATTTATGCACAGAGCGTAGATATTTTTTTCCTGTTTAAATTTTAAAACGAAAGATACATTCTTCGCAATTCTTAAACTGTTTGTTTACAACACAACAGAATACGCAAATTTAAAACATTCTAAAAGAGCAGGAAAAAAGCATTTGATAAATAACCTGGAACAGAAATAGAAAGAAAAAAAATAAGTTGGAAAAAATATAATCTAGTGAGAACAATCATCAGCGCTGAATTCCCAGATGTAATTTACAGCTTGGTGGACCATGAACAATTACGAAGTAGTTCCTTTAGAAAAAACCCGTATGATAAAAGATTTTTTCTTTTTTTATATTTGAGTTTTATTTATATTTTCCAATTCATTCATTCTTGCAAAATGAAAAATTGTTGATCCTGAGAGCTGGGAAGTGATGAAAAATTGTCAGATGCGGAATATTTTGACATTTCAAGGGAAGAAGAAAATAAAATACAGCTGAATAGTTTGCTATATAGTTTGAAAAAAAGCTTATTTAAACGTGGAAATACTTGCAGTGAAAGAAATTATTCTTGATGGATTAAATCAATGAAATTCTGTTACGATTAAAACTCACAGGATATAAATTGGTGGCCATTGTAGGCTTTTATTTTTTTTACTTATACAAACTGTTTTTCCAATTTTTAAGCAATTGTTCATAATATAGAGGTGAAAGGGATTCACTAAGACATTTTTTAACTAAGGGGAACTGGGGCACATTGATACATGGGACACATTAATACACCCCCTCTACTGCTCTCAAGGTCATTATAGGAAGTTTCACAACAACTCCAAAAGATTATGCTAGTGTACACAACTATATACAGAACGTCTTGGCATGATTCAGTAGTTTGATGAAATGGGATGGATGATTTGTTGTTTTTGTAGGTCAAAAGTAAATTTGAGTTTACAATTGCAATGGTATTATACAACTGATCCAGTATTTTCAACCGAAACAAATACGCTCCCTGGTAAGTAAAGCTACTGTTTATTATTTCCTCATTCTTTATTGTTAAGTAAATTATGAAATGTTGGAATTGCGATTCATGTTATTCAAAATGGCTGCATGGAGCACATTGATACGGCCTATGTTGGAGCACATTGATACCTATCAGCATGCTCCATGATAGCTACAGACAACCTAAATCCCTTTCTAGTTCATTTTTTCATAACTCATTATTATTTTGTTTTACCATACACTCTTTAATCCAACTATTTTCCCCCAAAAATTTCTAATATTAGTTTTTATTGAAATGAAATAGCTTCCAAATTTTATCCAACAGCTATTTGTAGTAGAATTAACAAAAGAAAAGGACGATAACCTAACAAATCTCAAATTTATATCGATTCTCAAGAGAAAAAAATATTTTCGACATGAGAAATGTTAAATAAGAGAAACAAGCTGCAGCATACCCAAGAATTATATTGCAAAAAGAATTTTTAACATAATTATCCTTTATTTTCTGTTTAGAAACCGATTTATAAACAGAAAACCCTGAAAACCTCATCTTTCCTAAAAAAGAAGATAATGTTGGGGTTGAAGTGCCATATATGACATTACCACAGCCAACAATCAGACAAGGAGCAGCCAGAACACCAGGTCACTATACATTTAATTGTGATTACTTTAATAATGCTTACAAATAAATTGTGGATGATTTGAATTTCTATAAATAAATATAAAACGGTTTGCTAACTCATTTTGTATGAAAAAAATGCATTGGTGTTACTTTGTTACCATTTTTCCGAAACGGTCAATGTGTCCATGAGGTGCATCAAACTGATCCGGGGATGGGGCAAATTGATACAAATGACTTTTTTAGAGTTTTTAAAAATTACATGCAAAAATACTATATAAAACAACGATTGTACAAACGATTCTGTGTTTTTAATAACACACTTCACAAGTTTTGCTGACACCACATAGAAAACCAACTTGAAATTTCTATGTTCTAGACACCAAAAAAATTCTTAGAAAAGAACCGTATCAATGTGCCCCAATACCCTCCCCCCAATCTCTTATATTTCAGTTCTTAGGTCTTAGTTCAAATAACTAATATCACTGTTTTATAATCTACAGTCTTGGTAATATTTAAAGCCTCCAAACCAACAGTGACCATTGATAATATAAAAAAGAATTTACAGCAGCTTTTGTATTAGTATTGGAAATCAATATTTCAATGTATTTGCTTAGAAATTCATAGTTACTAATGCCCTTGATGATGTTTCAAATATGGACTGAGGAAGTTTTAAAACAACATGTTTTTTATTGTCATCAGCTATATCACAACATTTGAGTAGATAAAGTTTCAGGAATTTTCCTAAAATAAATAAATAAATATGTAACATTAGTAGGGGGAAAATGAGAGTCCGGCCTCGGGAGGAGGCGTGAGGCTGTGGTGGTGGTGGTGGTGGGCGCCTCCTCCTCAATCCTCCTCCTCAAGCCTCCTCCACAACCCTCCTCCTCCTCAATCCTCCTCATTCCTCCTCCTCCTCAATCCTCCTCTTGACATCGTCTTGTAAGCGAAGGGGTTAAAAGGATTTTTTTTTAATTTTAAGCGGGAATTTCAGGGAGTTAGAATTTTTAAACCATACTATAGTACGAGGGTGTTTTTTAATTTTAATATGGGGACTTTAAAATTTTCGGCGTGTTACAGTACGTGGGGTATGTTTTTCGATTGAATTTTGCTGTTGTTCATTTAAAAAGGTAATTAAAAATTAATTAAAAATAAAGAATGAAGTGACTTTTTTTTTTTTTTTCGCTGTGTTCTTTGATGAGGAGTTAAGCGGATATTTCAAGGACATAGAATTTTTTTTGTTAATCTATAGTATAAGGTTTTTTTAATTTTAATGTGGCGACTTAAAATTTTTCGGTGAACTTTAGTTTAAGGATCTATTTTTTCGATTTTAAGCCGAAATTTTGGGTAGATTGATTTTTTTTTTTTTTTTTTTTTTTTTTTTTTTTTTCACCGTGTCTTAAATAAGGGGTTAAGCGGATATTTTAAGGACATAGAATGTTTTTTTCTGTACTATTGTACGAATGGTTTTTAATTTTAATATGGCGACTTAAAAATTTTCAGTTTGGTGTCATTTAAGAGTTTATTTTTTGATTTTAAGCAAAAATTTTGGGGAGTTTGATTTTTTTTTTTTTTTCCACTGTACTCTTACATGATGAGTTAAGCGGGTATTTTGGGGGAAATTATAATTTTAGACTAATCATACACGAAGGATATTTATTTTTTCGGGGGTTGATGTTTTAACCAAGAACTAATTAAGAAGGGAGCATTTATGGTGAATTAATGAATTATTTTTTTAGGAGTAATTTTGTTAAGATTGAATTATTTTTTCATTTTTTAGAGTTTTAAGCGGAGATAATGCTTAATAGGAGGACTTTAATTTTTTTTTGCAATGAGATTGACGTGCGCTCGTCGATCTAACCGTTCGGAGTTTATAGTTTTCTTCAAATCATGTGTGAATATTGGTTTAGAATTTCTGAGAATGACTTCCACCACTTTAATAGCTATCCATTATCATAAATAACACATGCTGGTAATGGGAATTTGCGAATAACAATTTTGAATATTTATTTAATGAAGGAACTTTAAAATTATTTCGAGTACTATTTTTAGTCAACTATGTTATACACTTGATATTTTAAACTAATTAAAAAATAACTTTAAAATTTGAATGAAAAAAATATGTTTCAAAATGGAATTTTAAGTACTAGCATTGAATCGCACTCGTCGCCCTAACGGTTTGGAATATGTGGTTTTCTTCGAACCTTGGTGAAAATTTAATTGAATTGATTATTATTATTTTGTGTGTGTGTTGTATGTATGTGTGTTGTATGTATGTATGTGCGTATATTGTATGTATGTATGTGCGTATATTGTATGCATGTATGTGCGTGTGTTGTATGTATGTTTGTGTGTTGTATGCATGTATGTGTGTTGTATGCATGTGCGTGTGTTGTATGTATGTGCGTATATTGTATGTATGTATGTGTGTGTGTTGTATGCATGTGTGTGTATGTATATGCGTGTGTTGTATGTATGTATGTATGTATGTTTGTATGTTTGTATGTATGTTTGTGTGAATGCGTGTGTTGTATGTATGTGTGTGTTGTATGTATGTGTATGTTGTATGAATGTGTGTGTGTTGTATGTTTGTGCATGTTGTATGTATGTGTGTGTAATTTTTTGTCGAAAAATGTGATCTTAAGCTGAAAGTGACCAAGGGTCAAAACTTTTACCCAGGAATCGCCACGGGGAGGCAGATCACATGATTCCCGTATTGCACACATTCACATACATTATTTCGAGCGATATTTTTAGTGAAACATAATACGCAATTGAATTTTTAGAATAATTAAAAAAATAACTTTAAAATTTAAATGAAAGAATATTTCAAAATGGAATTTGACGTACTAATCGCGCTCGTCGGTTTTTACTGTTTGGAGTCTGTTAATTTTCCTTTAACCTTGGAAAACCTTGCGTCAATAAGGATATTTTAGAAAGACTCTCACTTTGGGTACTTTTTTAAACTAATATTTGTAATGAGATGTGTTCGCGCGCGTCGGCCTAACTGTTTGGAGCATCAACATAATATCAGCAAATTAATACAAAATATTTCAAATAGTAAGAAAATGATTGATTAAAATCACCAAGTAAGAATAAAAATACTTCAAGCAATGAGAAAATAAATGTTTAAAATCGCCAATTTAACATAAAATATTTCACACAATAAAAAACGAAAGATTAAAATCGCCAACTCAAAATGAAATCTCATGCAATTAGAATAAAAACATTAAAAAAAATCGCCAAATTAAAAGATTATTCTTATCTCACAATAAATATTCTGAAAGACCTATTCAAAAATTCTAGTTAAAGTTTTTATTCAAAATTCAAATAAAACTCCTTAAGTTTTGACATGTCACTAAAAATTTAAAGTAAACATTTTTTCAAAGTGTAATTATCAAAGATTAATTTTTCTAATAATTAACTCGTGTAAAGATAGTTCAAAGTGCAATGATTCACCATTTGCTTTTTAAATCTTAGAATATATTATCTGTGATATAAACATCACGTTATGTAAAAAATATAAATAAATATTAGTAGTTTTAAAATAATTTTTATTCGAATGGGTAGTTTGATAAATTAATAACATTAGAATTTTTTGGATAAAAAAAAAAAATAACGATTGAGAAACTAACCATTTCAAAATATTTTCTTGGCATAAATGAATTTTAAAGTATTAAAACCCTTTTCAAAATATTTTTATAAAACCAACTTTCATGCAATTCAAAAAGTTTTTATATGAAAATAAAATATATTTTTTTTCTTAAGAGAAATATTTTACGTGGGTGAAAAAGTGAGAGTCAGTTAATTTATGAATCACTTTAAAATATTACCACGCAATAAATTGTTTTGAAACTATATTCTTAAACATATTAATATTTAAAAGTTAAGTCATTTTATACATTTTATATTCAAATTATACTTACCAACATATGAATTCGCCTTCATTCCGCATTTTCTTGAAGAATAATGTTTGATAAACTCTTATCAACACAGCATGTTGTTGTGAATCACTAGCAAGTTAAGACAGGTATGATATGACTAATCGTTGGGATTTCCCCAAAGAGGTGAAGTCATTCTTATCAAACCTTTTCTGAATGAGAAATATTTCAATTGCAATTAACTTCAGATTTTGTTATTTAATAATTATTTTTTTAATTTGACAATTTTAATTAATGTTTTAGTGAAATTACCTTTAAGATTTTAATTTTTTTTTATTGCTTATACTATTTCAAACATGTACATTCCTATTTGTAAATAGAAAATCATAAAAAACATATTTGAATGATTTTATTATTATTATTGTTAGACATTATATTTGAAAATCATTTAAACTTTTAGCTTTTATTATTATTATTATTTAGATATTAAGAAGTGACGAAGACTTGTAGAATTAATCTCATCTTAAAACTGATTAATATTCGAAGAAAATTTTATTCTGTTATTTTTTAATTTACCAAACATATATCTTAATATTCATTAACATACTTCTTATTTAATGAATAATATATTTGATGAATAATATATTTTATAATATATATGAGATTTTAATCTTTTTTTAAAAAATTGGGTTATGTTATTTCATACACATGCGTTCTTATTCGAAAATTCAAAACCATAAAAAACATCGTTGGTTGATTTTTTATTTTTAATTAGACATTGTATTGGAAAAGCATTAAAACCTTTCATTTTTATCCCATTTAGACTTCAAAAAGTGTCGAAGATCTAACTGCTTTGCAAAGACTTAAAACTAGTGATTTGATGAGTCATACTTTCTGTGGGTTGTTTACAATTTTGAAATTATTTTTATTAATTACCAAACTTCTCATTTTTTTTTAACACCACACTAATCATTGCTCCCATTACTTAATCACGTAAATATAATTTATATCGTTTTTGATTATCAGTTTTATACTAACATTTGACACTTATACGTATGTGTTGTATTAATTCTGTTAGTTTTTAAATTTGATATTTCAAAAATTAAACTATCTCTTAAGAATATGACTCGATGCAATTTACTTATTTTATACAAGTTAACTTTACTACTTGACAGAAATATATTCAAACGCAAAGCGATTTAACTTTCACATTTTTAAACTTATTTATATAATGTACTAACATTTATTCTTAATATGCATAATTTTATTAAAATTACTGAAGAAAATAAAATTTATACTAAGTAAAAATTTAAAACCATCAATTAAATATATTAAACAACAACAACAACAAACAAATTAATAGATGAATAAATATAAATATTTGAATCACACAATAATAAAAAGAAATACTTAATCATTCATAAAAATTCTTCCTTTGATCATTCGCATCTATGTTAGTAAAAATATAACACTAAAGTTTTCAAAAAGATTATAAGCGTTTCCAAATCAACAAAGAAAATTGAGTATTAAATATCAAATAATGGACATGCACTCTTTACACTCACATCTTACAACGTACTTAGTAACCAAATTTAATGATTTTTAAGCATGTCTTCTTAAATTTTTTTCAATGAAAGACTATCACAGTTGAATTTTTAGCTTTCTCTTCATAACTTTATCGAGAAATATGTAATGTATACCACATGATTTCATTAAATGAATCACAATACAATTCAAACTTCTCATTTTCAATGTTTTATATATACTAGTGTTTATCAAATAGGTGGTTATTCTGAACAATCATTACTTAGTATATTGATGAAAAGTTTGTGTTGAACGGTTTTTAACTTAAATGGTGTGAGAGAAGGATATATTAGGACAGAAGTTATTAAATATAGAGTCTTTAAAGTTTATATCCGTGTAAGAAATGGCATTTCAAGAAACAAAGTTGTGTCATATTTGAAAGCATTCTTTATATTCGAAACGCACACATGATCACGATCACATCACTGAAGAGTATAGAGAAGCTGTTTATGATGTATATAATTTGAATTTTCATTAACACAATATTATAACCGAAGTTTTTCGACAGTTTGAAAAATTATGATGCACAACGTCTGCACACGTTAACACAGAATAAGATTAGCTTATGCCCTTTCGATGATAAGCGTTATTTGCAGGTAAGATGCATTAACATAACAACATTTTCTTGATAATTTTTCTTGCAGGTTTCGAAACCACAAACATCTGATCATACTTCTCATTTTTAACACGCGACACTAACCATTGGGCCATTAAAGCCCGTAATTTAGTAACTAAAAAGTAAGAAAGATCATCGAAAGTGATTACTTCACACATGCAAAAATAATTTTTATTGTGACTTATCAGTTAAAAATCACGAAGAAAAGAAAAATATCACATATGTTTTGGATTACTTTGAGATTTTATGAGTCACCTCATCAGTTAAATAGACATATTCACTTCTTATGAAATGTATTATATTTTAGTTTATCAGTCATAGTGTGATTACTTATTAATAATTTTAGTATCATTAAAAAAGTTTAAAAAAAGTTAAATATATCAAAAATACAAGTTCTTGTTAAAGGTTTAAACAAATTGTTAAAATAATTTTACAAAACTTTACAAATTATTTAAAAATGATTCACTAATATTTAGTAATCGACAAATTTTAAAAGCCATAATCATTTATATGTGATTAAAGTTTTCTGTTTTAACTGTTAAGTTATTAGATTCCCTCTTCAATTACATCTCATTGATAAGTTTTAATCAACCAACCAACCAACCAACCATTCAACTGTTTCCGCAAATAACTAGTATGTCAGTTAGATTTTCAGTTTTAACTGTTAAATTATTACATCCCCTCCCCCTCAATTTCATCTCATTGATAAGTTTTCAACAACCAACCACCCAACTATTTATCAACCCTAACAACCAGGTATTTGTTTGCCCTAGTAACCAAACAGCTTTTGTTGACACATGAACAAAATTTTTAAGATGCAAGACTTGTCATTTTTAATCGAAAAAACAATGACATATGTAATAATTTTTCCTTACTTAAATGAAACCTTTGCATGTGCATGGTAAAACTAGAAAAATTCATTTAATACACAAATTTAAAGTCAACAGACAAGGTCTTCATACTTCTTTTAGTATTTTACTAACATTTTACCAAATATCTTAAGAAATCAACAAATTATTTTAATAAAAATTCTCATTTGTAAGTGACGTTACTAACCTAACTTGAAAAAATTAACTTGTCAAAGCAGGTTTTGATTATTCCAACTTAGTAATAATCATAAGTTTCATATGATAATCAACCTGTTTGGTTATTTCCCAGTATGGTTTTATAAAAAATGTCTCACATGCAAATAACATAACTTAACTAACTTAAAAAAATAACTTGTCAAAGCAGGTTTTCAAAGTTTCAGCTTAATAATATTCATAAGTTTTATATGATATTCAACCTATTTGGTTATGTCTCAGCATATCTTTATAAAATTTATCTAAAAAACCTTTAATATCAATGTTTAAAAATATGTGAATAATTCAGTTAGTCTTTTAAAGATGATTATTTTCCCTTCTATTATTTAAAAAACATTTTTAAATAAAATTATTACTGATGCCAGTTTATCCCAGTGTTATGAAATGTGCAAGCGAAACTTTTCATTCTAATTTTCATATTTTATTATTTCAAATTATTGTTTTCAAGTTGTACTAAAATTTGGAAAAAAATATTTAATTTTCATGCATAATTAAATTGAAATACTTTAATAATAAAGACACATTTAACATTGTATACTCACCTAATCCAACACTTTCACAAATACACGTCCTACTCACTCCAAGGTTTAGGAAGAAATGAGAGATTCAAAGTCCTTATCAGAAAATGTTATCAGATAATTTTATCTTAAGATAGGTGACGTCATAGAACATATGTCATCAACTGGTCACGTGATGTATATCATGTGACCGGTGCTTTGTTAATTAATTAATCTTATTAATTAATTATTGAGTATTAAATTATTTATCAATTAATTCATTAATTAAATTAATTAATTTTATTAGAAATAATAATTAATTCTTTGTTATTAGAAATAATAATTATTTTAATAAGATTAATTAATAAGATTAATTAATTTAATTAATGAATTAATTGATAAATATTTTAATACTCAATAATTAATTAATAAGATTAATTAATTAACAAAGCACCGGTCACATGATATACATCACGTGACCAGTTGATGACATATGTTCTATGACGTCACCTATCTTAAGATAAAATTATCTGATAACATTTTCTGATAAGGACTTTGAATCTCTCATTTCTTCCTAAACCTTGGAGTGAGTAGGACGTGTATTTGTGAAAGTGTTGGATTAGGTGAGTATACAATGTTAAATGTGTCTTTATTATTAAAGTATTTCAATTTAATTATGCATGAAAATTAAATATTTTTTTCCAAATTTTAGTACAACTTGAAAACAATAATTTGAAATAATAAAATATGAAAATTAGAATGAAAAGTTTCGCTTGCACATTTCATAACACTGGGATAAACTGGCATCAGTAATAATTTTATTTAAAAATGTTTTTTAAATAATAGAAGGGAAAATAATCATCTTTAAAAGACTAACTGAATTATTCACATATTTTTAAACATTGATATTAAAGGTTTTTTAGATAAATTTTATAAAGATATGCTGAGACATAACCAAATAGGTTGAATATCATATAAAATTTATGAATATCACTAAGCTGAAACATTGAAAACCTGCTTTGACAAGTTATTTTTTCAAGTTAGTTAAGTTATGTTATTTGCATGTGAGACTTTTTTTATAAAACCATACTGGGAAATAACCAAACAGGTTGATTATCATATGAAACTTATGATTATTACTAAGTTGGAATAATCAAAACCTGCTTTGACAAGTTAATTTTTTCAAGTTAGGTTAGTAACGTCACTTACAAATGAGAATTTTTATTAAAATAATTTGTTGATTTCTTAAGATATTTGGTAAAATGTTAGTAAAATACTAAAAGAAGTATGAAGACCTTGTCTGTTGACTTTAAATTTGTGTATTAAATGAATTTTTCTAGTTTTACCATGCACATGCAAAGGTTTCATTTAAGTAAGTAAAAATTATTACATATGTCATTGTTTTTTCGATTAAAAATGACAAGTCTTGTATCTTAAAAATTTTGTTCATGTGTCAATAAAAGCTGTTTGGTTACTAGGGCAAACAAATACCTGGTTGTTAGGGTTGATAAATAGTTGGGTGGTTGGTTGTTGAAAACTTATCAATGAGATGAAATTGAGGGGGAGAGGATGTAATAATTTAACAGTTAAAACTGAAAATCTAACTGACATACTAGTTATTTGCGGAAACAGTTGAATGGTTGGTTGGTTGGTTGGTTGATTAAAACTTATCAATGAGATGTAATTGAAGGGGGAATCTAATAGCTTAACAGTTAAAACAGAAAACTTTAATCACATATAAATGATTATGGCTATTAAAATTTGTCGATTACTAAATATTAGTGAATCATTTTTAAATAATTTGTAAAGTTTTGTAAAATTATTTTAACAATTTGTTTAAACCTTTAACAAGAACTTGTATTTTTGATATATTTAACTTTTTTTAAACTTTTTTAATGATACTAAAATTATTAATAAGTAATCACACTATGACTGATAAACTAAAATATAATACATTTCATAAGAAGTGAATATGTCTATTTAACTGATGAGGTGACTCATAAAATCTCAAAGTAATCCAAAACATATGTGATATTTTTCTTTTCTTCGTGATTTTTAACTGATAAGTCACAATAAAAATTATTTTTGCATGTGTGAAGTAATCACTTTCGATGACCTTTCTTACTTTTTAGTTACTAAATTACGGGCTTTAATGGCCCAATGGTTAGTGTCGCGTGTTAAAAATGAGAAGTATGATCAGATGTTTGTGGTTTCGAAACCTGCAAGAAAAATTATCAAGAAAATGTTGTTATGTTAATGCATCTTACCTGCAAATAACGCTTATCATCGAAAGGGCATAAGCTAATCTTATTCTGTGTTAACGTGTGCAGACGTTGTGTATCATAATTTTTCAAACTGTCGAAAAACTTCGGTTATAATATTGTGTTAATGAAAATTCAAATTATATACATCATAAACAGCTTCTCTATACTCTTCAGTGATGTGATCGTGATCATGTGTGCATTTCGAATATAAAGAATGCTTTCAAATATGACACAACTTTGTTTCTTGAAATGCCATTTCTTACACGGATATAAACTTTAAAGACTCTATATTTAATAACTTCTGTCCTAATATATCCTTCTCTCACACCATTTAAGTTAAAAACCGTTCAACACAAACTTTTCATCAATATACTAAGTAATGATTGTTCAGAATAACCACCTATTTGATAAACACTAGTATATATAAAACATTGAAAATGAGAAGTTTGAATTGTATTGTGATTCATTTAATGAAATCATGTGGTATACATTACATATTTCTCGATAAAGTTATGAAGAGAAAGCTAAAAATTCAACTGTGATAGTCTTTCATTGAAAAAAATTTAAGAAGACATGCTTAAAAATCATTAAATTTGGTTACTAAGTGCGTTGTAAGATGTGAGTGTAAAGAGTGCATGTCCATTATTTGATATTTAATACTCAATTTTCTTTCTTGATTTGGAAACGCTTATAATCTTTTTGAAAACTTTAGTGTTATATTTTTACTAACATAGATGCGAATGATCAAAGGAAGAATTTTTATGAATGATTAAGTATTTCTTTTTATTATTGTGTGATTCAAATATTTATATTTATTCATCTATTAATTTGTTTGTTGTTGTTGTTGTTTAATATATTTAATTGATGGTTTTAAATTTTTACTTAGTATAAATTTTATTTTCTTCAGTAATTTTAATAAAATTATGCATATTATGAATAAATGTTAGTACATTATATAAATAAGTTTAAAAATGTGAAAGTTAAATCGCTTTGCGTTTGAATATATTTCTGTCAAGTAGTAAAGTTAACTTGTATAAAATAAGTAAATTGCATCGAGTCATATTCTTAAGAGTTAGTTTAATTTTTGAAATATCAAATTTAAAAACTAACAGAATTAATACAACACATACGTATAAGTGTCAAATGTTAGTATAAAACTGATAATCAGAAACGATATAAATTATATTTACGTGATTAAGTAATGGGAGCAATGATTAGTGTGGTGTTAAAAAAAAATGAGAAGTTTGGTAATTAATAAAAATAATTTCAAAATTGTAAACAACCCACAGAAAGTATGACTCATCAAATCACTAGTTTTAAGTCTTTGCAAAGCAGTTAGATCTTCGACACTTTTTGAAGTCTAAATGGGATAAAAATGAAAGGTTTTAATGTTTTTCCAATACAATGTCTAATTAAAAATAAAAAATCAACCAACGATGTTTTTTATGGTTTTGAATTTTCGAATAAGAACGCATGTGTATGAAATAACATAACCCAATTTTTTAAAAAAAGATTAAAATCTCATATATATTATAAAATATATTATTCATCAAATATATTATTCATTAAATAAGAAGTATGTTAATGAATATTAAGATATATGTTTGGTAAATTAAAAAATAACAGAATAAATTTTTCTTCGAATATTAATCAGTTTTAAGATGAGATTAATTCTACAAGTCTTCGTCACTTCTTAATATCTAAATAATAATAATAATAAAAGCTAAAAGTTTAAATGATTTTCAAATATAATGTCTAACAATAATAATAATAAAATCATTCAAATATGTTTTTTATGATTTTCTATTTACAAATAGGAATGTACATGTTTGAAATAGTATAAGCAATAAAAAAAAATTAAAATCTTAAAGGTAATTTCACTAAAACATTAATTAAAATTGTCAAATTAAAAAAATAATTATTAAATAACAAAATCTGAAGTTAATTGCAATTGAAATATTTCTCATTCAGAATAGGATTTGATAAGAATGACTTCACCTCTTTGGGATAATCCCAACGATTAGTCATATCATACCTGTCTTAACTTGCTAGTGATTCACAACAACATGCTGTGTTGATAAGAGTTTATCAAACATTATTCTTCAAGAAAATGCGGAATGAAGGCGAATTCATATGTTGGTAAGTATAATTTGAATATAAAATGTATAAAATGACTTAACTTTTAAATATTAATATGTTTAAGAATATAGTTTCAAAACAATTTATTGCGTGGTAATATTTTAAAGTGATTCATAAATTAACTGACTCTCACTTTTTCACCCACGTAAAATATTTCTCTTAAGAAAAAAATATATATATATATTTTATTTTCATATAAAAACTTTTTGAATTGCATGAAAGTTGGTTTTATAAAAATATTTTGAAAAGGGTTTTAATACTTTAAAATTCATTTATGCCAAGAAAATATTTTGAAATGGTTAGTTTCTCAATCGTTATTTTTTTTTTTTAATCCAAAAAGTTCTAATGTTATTAATTTATCAAACTACCCATTCGAATAAAAATTATTTTAAAACTACTAATATTTATTTATATTTTTTACATAACGTGATGTTTATATCACAGATAATATATTCTAAGATTTAAAAAGCAAATGGTGAATCATTGCACTTTGAACTATCTTTACACGAGTTAATTATTAGAAAAATTAATCTTTGATAATTACACTTTGAAAAAATGTTTACTTTAAATTTTTAGTGACATGTCAAAACTTAAGGAGTTTTATTTGAATTTTGAATAAAAACTTTAACTAGAATTTTTGAATAGGTCTTTCAGAATATTTATTGTGAGATAAGAATAATCTTTTAATTTGGCGATTTTTTTTAATGTTTTTATTCTAATTGCATGAGATTTCATTTTGAGTTGGCGATTTTAATCTTTCGTTTTTTATTGTGTGAAATATTTTATGTTAAATTGGCGATTTTAAACATTTATTTTCTCATTGCTTGAAGTATTTTTATTCTTACTTGGTGATTTTAATCAATCATTTTCTTACTATTTGAAATATTTTGTATTAATTTGCTGATATTATGTTGATACTCCAAACAGTTAGGCCGACGCGCGCGAACACATCTCATTACAAATATTAGTTTAAAAAAGTACCCAAAGTGAGAGTCTTTCTAAAATATCCTTATTGACGCAAGGTTTTCCAAGGTTAAAGGAAAATTAACAGACTCCAAACAGTAAAAACCGACGAGCGCGATTAGTACGTCAAATTCCATTTTGAAATATTCTTTCATTTAAATTTTAAAGTTATTTTTTAATTATTCTAAAAATTCAATTGCATATTATGTTTCACAAAAAATATCGCTCGAAATAATGTATGTGAATGTGTGCAATACGGGAATCATGTGATCTGCCTCCCCGTGGCGATTCCTGGGTAAAAGTTTTGACCCTTGGTCACTTTCAGCTTAAGATCACATTTTTCGACAAAAAATTACACACACATACATACAACATGCACAAACATACAACACACACACATTTATACAACATACACATACATACAACACACACATACATACAACACACGCATTCACACAAACATACATACAAACATACAACACATACATACATACATACATACAACACACGCATATACATACACACACATGCATACAACACACACACATACATACATACAATATACGCACATACATACAACACACGCACATGCATACAACACACATACATGCATACAACACACAAACATACATACAACACACGCACATACATGCATACAATATACGCACATACATACATACAATATACGCACATACATACATACAACACACATACATACAACACACACACAAAATAATAATAATCAATTCAATTAAATTTTCACCAAGGTTCGAAGAAAACCACATATTCCAAACCGTTAGGGCGACGAGTGCGATTCAATGCTAGTACTTAAAATTCCATTTTGAAACATATTTTTTTCATTCAAATTTTAAAGTTATTTTTTAATTATTTTAAAATATCAAGTGTATAACATAGTTGACTAAAAATAGTACTCGAAATAATTTTAAAGTTCCTTCATTAAATAAATATTCAAAATTGTTATTCGCAAATTCCCATTACCAGCATGTGTTATTTATGATAATGGATAGCTATAAAAGTGGTGGAAGTCATTCTCAGAAATTCTAAACCAATATTCACACATGATTTGAAGAAAACTATAAACTCCGAACGGTTAGATCGAAGAGCGCACGTCAATCTCATTGCAAAAAAAAATTAAAGTCCTCCTATTAAGCATTTATGTCCGCTTAAAACTCTAAAAAATTAAAAAAATAATTCAATCTTAACAAAATTACTCCTAAAAAAATAATTCATTAATTCACCATAAATGCTCCCTTCTTAATTAGTTCTTCGTTAAAACATCAACCCCCGAAAAAATAAATATCCTTCGTGTATGATTAGTCTAAAATAATAATTTCCCCCAAAATACCCGCTTAACTCATCATGTAAGAGTACAGTGGAAAAAAAAAAAAATCAAACTCCCCAAAATTTTTGCTTAAAATCAAAAAATAAACTCTTAAATGACACCAAACTGAAAATTTTTAAGTCGCCATATTAAAATTAAAAACCACTCGTACAATAGTACAGAAAAAAACATTCTATGTCCTTAAAATATCCGCTTAACCCCTTATTTATGACACGGTGAAAAAAAAAAAAAAAAAAAAAAAAAAAAAAAAAAAAAAATCAATCTACCCAAAATTTCGGCTTAAAATCGAAAAAATAGATCCTGAAACTAAAGTTCACCGAAAAATTTTAAGTCGCCACATTAAAATTAAAAAAACCTTATACTATAGATTAACAAAAAAATTCTATGTCCTTGAAATATCCGCTTAACTCCTCATCAAAGAACACAGCGAAAAAGAAAAGTCACTTCATTCTTTATTTTTAATTAATTTTTAATTACCTTTTTAAATGAACAACAGCAAAATTCAATCGAAAAACATACCCCACGTACTGTAACACGCCGAAAATTTTAAAGTCCCCATATTAAAATTAAAAAACACCCTCGTACTATAGTATGGTTTAAAAATTCTAACTCCCTGAAATTCCCGCTTAAAATTAAAAAAAAATCCTTTTAACCCCTTCTCTTACAAGACGATGTCAAGAGGAGGATTGAGGAGGAGGAGGAATGAGGAGGATTGAGGAGGAGGAGGGTTGTGGAGGAGGCTTGAGGAGGAGGATTTAGGAGGAGGCGCCCACCACCACCACCACAGCCTCACGCCTCCTCCCGAGGCCGGACTCTCATTTTTCCCCTACTAACATTATGTTTTCACTTTTAACTGATTCTGCACTCATAATACAGAAACTTACAACAAGCAATGACTTATCACACAAACTTGATAAGAACAAAAATATTTTCCTATACTTTATCAGTAAGATGTTCAAGCAGGCTGAAGAAGAAATGTGTCTTTTACATTTTGATGTAGCAACAAAACTATTGTTAATGAGAATTTGAACAGAGCTAGATAATTTTTAGAAGGACAAAACACCACCAGTATTTCGATAACACTGGTTAACAAAATTTAAATTTCCTCATGCCACATGAACTTTTTTGTGTTTTTTTATAATATAGGGTATTGTGAATAAAAATAAGTAAACAATTTATTTTTTATCACCCATGAATTTTATTTATTTAGTTATCGTCGATTATAAAGAAAAAAAATACAACCCTTGGCAAAAAGTTTCTGATCACTGTTATCAAGTTTATGAGTTTTGTATTTCAAAGCTTATACTTCGCGATTCAAGAGCATAGAAACATTTTGCAATATGCCAAATAAAAGAAAGAATGTTAAAATATAAATAAAAAGTGAATTCAATATTGCAATCATATAATTTATAATTATAATGCAGGCAAAAATGTTTCCTCGTGAGAAAAAAATATCCGATCAAGATCGAAGTTGGAAAATAGTAATCAATCACTGAGGAAAAAAGTTTGAAATTTGCATATTGAAGATAAATTAGAGTGCTTGCGCATGCGTATGATATATAGATCCTATTTAAAAGAAGAAATCTTCCAGTTGCGAGATCAAAAGCAGCTCTGAAGTGCTGGAAAATGACTTGTGTGAAAAACCTGTCTCGCCACTTAAAAATCCGCATGATTTAATTATTAGAAGAAGTAAATTCACAATGGAAAGTGGCTGATTTATGAAATTGTGCTCAAAGTACAGTATGCGATATTTGAAAAAAAATATCAGTTGACTAATAGCGTGGAAAAATTACCTCGAAGTGGACGACCACGAATGTCAATACCTATAGGAAGGAAAAGAAAACTTGTGAAAATATCGAAACGAAAGCGGCGAGCAACCTCAAACCAACTTGATTCCGAATGGTCTAAGTATAACGTAAAAGCATGTGACCGCAGTACGTTATCATCTAAATGTAGCAAGATTTAAATCTTGTAAAATTAAAACAAAATCTTACATGATAAAGAAGCATACAAAAGAGCGCCTGCAATGGTGTAAAAAACATGTGCACTAGCCATTTGATACATGAAATAAAGTTATTTTTAGCAATGAATTTCGCATATCTATCGGTAAAAGTGATGACTGTGGAACATTTGTTTGGAGGATAGTTGGTAAAAAGTTCAATGATAAGTGTATCAATACGAAGACTAAATTTTCACCTGCATTTGCAGTTTGGAGTTGTATTACATCACAAGGCGTCGGCAAGTTGTGTATTGTGTTACGTACAGTAAGCTTTGAAGTTTACATTGATATTTTAGTGGATTTTTTTATTCCCAGCATCGATCAATAGTTCGGAAATCAAAATGACTTCTTATTTCAAGATGACAATTAGCTCCCCAACGCACCAAATCAATGAAGAAATTTCTACAAAATGTAGGTAATATACCAATTCTAACCATGATGTGACCGCCAAATAGTCCGGATCTTAATCCCATCGAAAATATGTGAAATATATTAAAAAGAAAAATCGATTTTCGATGAATTACAAACGCCATAGAACTTGCGTAAAGCTATAAGGGAATGCTGGGGTGAAGTTGCTTCCAATGAGTGTAAAAATCTTAATGAGTCCAGTCCACTAACAATTTCGACTGTCATCCGAAATAAAGGTGGATTTACGAAATATATAATTACAGTGATCGGTTATTTTTTTCCAAATCAAAGCATGATCGGATAATTTTTTCTTTGGTGCCTAAATTTCAATCACAGTTTTTCTGTTTATAAATTGATGAATGATGATTTTTCTTTACTGCATATTGTTGTTCATTATATGAAAAACAAATGTATTATCGCTAATAGTCGTTTCATTTTTATGCAGTGAGAATAAATAATATTTTCTTACAAATGATGGTAGTGTTGATGTAATGATCGGAAACTTTTTGCCAAAAGTTGTAGGCAGTTCTAAAAAAAAAAAAAAAAAAAAAAAAAAAGAAATAATAATAATAATAATAATGAAACAAAAGTTACTACGATTTTCTGGCATATTTGGCTTCCGGTTGGTCTCTTTTAATTGTCCAACAGTAGTCGACCAACATCCTTGGACTCCATTTACCTCGATAATGCTTTTCCATGATTGAAATGTCCTGATGGAACCTTTCTCCATGCTCATCACTTACAGCCCCTAAATTCTCAGGGAAAAATTCTAAATGTGAATGTAGAAAATGAATTTTAAGTGACATATTACAATTCAAAGCTTTGTATGCCAATAGGAGCTCGTCAATCAACGCTTTGTAGTTGTCACTTTTATGATTCCCCAAAAAATTCGCAACTACGTCCTTGAAGCATTCCCATGCCGATTTTTTTAAAACGTTCAATTTTTCTTCGAATCTCTGGCCTTTACTAATTCCTGTGTGTTTTGTTTATGCCTTTTATTGTAGTAACACAGAAATAGCAATCCGAAACATGATCTCTAGGCTCAGTCCATATCATGGGAATAGAAAACGGCATATGACGCAATCCTTTCTTCCAATCTATTAAATTTTTCACACATGTTATACAACAAATGTGTTGAAAGCTTTATCTTGATGAGCAACCGAAAAAGAAAAATACTCGCGATAACACTACAATATAAGATCTGTAAAATTACGTCTTTGTGTTTTGAAAGTCAGTTCACCACAAACATAACAAAAAGAGTTAGGATCGTTAATACACTTTCTTGACATATTCGCACAAGCACAGTACTTTACTTAAACCAACATACTTTAAATTAATAAAGAAAACGAATATAATTATCACTACTTTTTACGAACGTTCACATGCATTTATCGCTATAAAGCCAATAAAGAACTTGATTTATCACAAGAAAACTGAGGGTGATTGAAATGAAATAAATGAATTTTCGTAATGAGGGTAGGTAGTTAAAATACGATTACCTACCAGAGTCCGTGTGTCATGACCACTGTTGACCAGCGTAACTTTCAAAACCTGAGTCTTGAGTACAATCATCTCCTATATTTTCCGGATTGCCATTGTTGTTTCTAACGTAAAAAGCTGCAAAATCCTCTTACTGAAAATACATTGACATAATGCCCAATTCCTGTATATTTAAATCCACTTGTAATATTGCGAACATTAAATGATGCATTATGTGCAAATGTTTTCAAAATCTAGAATTAAAAAAAAAAAAAAATAGGGGAAGGTGGTGTACCTCGGAGGTAATTTCAAACTTTGATTTTTTACAAGAAAAGTGTTTGGAAAATATTTGTAAAACATTTTTTTTCAAAAATTTAAGGATCTTAGCTATTACATATTTTTTTCTGAAATGTCCAAATATATTTCTTCACTACATTTTTATTTTTTTAAAAATAGCTTACAATACAGCCAAGGTACACCACCGGTGGTGTACCTTGGAGGTAGGTATGGTGTACCTTGGAGGTATTTGTTTTTAACAGATTAAGTACTACACAGCATGAAATAAAGCTGATTTATTATTTGTTTACAGTAATATGATTTAATATAAGACAACTTTAGGCTAATATAAGTCTAATTAGTTTAAATTTACAATTTTAAGAACACAAAATCGTTCATATAACTGAAATAATAAAGTTTGAACAGTTTAGCCATAAAATAAAGTTTAGTCAAATACAAATAACCACTGTTTAACACTCCCTCTTTATATCTAACATCTTTAGTTATATTCCACATTCAGGTGATCTAAATTTATACCAAATGATAATTTTTCAAGCTGCTTTGCAGAACCTCCTGTGGCAATGGGATGTGGCATCTTAAAGACAACATCTGATTTATCCAACTCGTAAAAATTTTTATCTTCATATTATCATAATAAATATATATATATAAATAATTATTTATATATTTATTAAAATATTTATTCATTGTTTAATACTAGGATTAGATAACTTTGATTTTGAATTTTTACTTAGGCTTCATCAATTTAATAGCCTAACATTTAAACTTAGGCCCATTTGCCCAGCCCAGTACTTTGGTTATTAAAGTAAAGAAATACTTTCTAACAAATTTTACTCTGAATTATTAATAAATTTAGCAGGTGTGTACCTTGGAGGTACCTCCAAGGTACACAACATTAGCTACCTCCAAGGTACACTACAAGCAAGTGTTTTACAAAAATGATTTCCACATCTTCATATTTTAGATTTAGCCATTTTCAAGCATACATAAATGTAGCTGAAAGCATGCCTTTCAACTTGTGATAATCAGTTTAAAACAAAAGTTGATGCTTACAGTTATGGAAGAAAAAGAATATGTCCTTGAAAAGTAACTTTTTGGTACTGAAAATAAACTTTGTTTTTTACCGCAGCAACAAGTGTGTTGATTAATAGTAGAAGAACTTCCCATGAGCCTCTAGTAACAAATACATGCAAATAATATTTTAGTTTAAATTTATCACTCAAGGTGGCTGCACAATCAATGTGCCTCCAAGGTACACATCCCTCCAAGGTACACCACCTTCCCCTAAATAAATAAAAAAAAACTTTTCCCCAGAATTTGAAATTATTGAAAGCACTGTTGATGTGTGTTTAGAATGAGTCAAAAACACTTACATGAACCATTAAGTTAAACCCTTTAATTCTGATTAATTTGGGCCTTCCCTTTTAGGCATATTATAACGTACGTAAATAAGCAAAGTAAAAGTTTGCAGAAAAATACTTGTGTCAACCAATCTATACTTTTCCTACAATTAACCTACTAGTATTTTTTCTTAAAGTTGTAATTGTAACCATCCTCTTGTGATACCCTATATATACATATGTTAGCAGTACGAGTACAAAATTTATGCATGCATACAATGTATATGAAGTTTAGAACTAGACAGTTCCACATTATTCACAAGAAAATTCTTTAGATAGATGAAAGGGGTACCTCAGAATGATGCTTGCCCCGGGGCTTCCCATAGCTTAGTCGGGCCAGTACCATTCAGAAATAAATGTAATATTTATGCGCAGAATTTCGAGCATTTTTTGTTATTTGATAACCATTTAAAAAGAGTGGCGCCAACCGAATCAAATTTGTGTAAGAGATACAGTCCCGAAAGGGTTAAGAATCATAAACTCGAATGGGGTTAAAGGTAAAAATAAATAAATGAATATTAATCCAAAAATATTGAGAAAATTTTATTTAAAAATTAAAATTTTCAATATAAATTTAAAATGGCGGAAGACGTAAATATAACTTGGTAAATTAACATAACTTTTTAAATTTTAAAAGTATTTTGGTGAAATAAGTTGTGAATTATACATAAAATGTTACTTTACTAAAAAAAAAAAAAAAAAAAAAAAAAAAATTGAAGATTTAGAATTAAAAATACAGTTTTCTGGATTCCCAACCGATGAAAATGAGATTCCATAACAGTAACAATGATGTGTGTGTCTTGGCTTTAAAGTAGCACCCATTTTCTGCAATTTTTGCGCATGTGCTGATTGTCTATTATCTCAAGGATTTTTTTTTTTGTTTTTTTTTAGTCGTTTTCATCAATTAAAGACAGACTTGCATCAGTTTCTCAACAAGCTACTCGTGCAAGTGGGTGATGCTACTACTGAAGGACATGATGCGTCCAGTTCTCTGAAATATGATGAACATTGATTCCAAATGACTTGTTGCCGCAATTGAGGTGTCCAGTTTTTGTATGCTTTACACCATTTGCGTCGATGAAAAGCATGGCGTGATGTCACCAATGGCTTACGAATTGCAATTCTACCATAAATGTTCGATACATGAAATTCTCTTTGGACAGTTCTGGCTGAAATAAGATTCTGGGGATGACTATTTATCTCTGACGTTACCTGGGATAAAGTTTGTCTGCATTTTGGACCGATATGCGGGTCAACTATCCTTTATATCTCTCAGAAAGCTTTCTTTCCCATCCCCTGTTGTACTCCGCAGACGAAATTTTACCTCATTTTGTGAACGTTGTCATTACAGCTGACGCAGTACTTCTTGTATGTCCCAAATAATTGATTGTTTCAATCACGGAGCAACCAGCGCACCGCATTCTAAAAATCATTCCTTTTTGGTAGGGCCTAACTTGCAAGTTTTTGTGCCCAGGGCAGTTGAAATATTTCTTGCCCCCTTTGATTGGTTAATTTAGTGATTCTAGTCAAAAAATTAAATTTTCTGAAAATTTAAAAACGTTTCCAGGAATATATATATATATATAAATTTACTATTATTTATTGAAATGTGCTTTTAACCATATAGTGAGACATGTTTTTGCTATTTCATCTCATTAGTATCTCAAAAATTACATTGTTTTCACAATTATGATTATTCAATGGAAATTAAGATGAAATTTTGAGTCCCTTAGAAATTTCGTGTCCAGGGCACAGGCCCTGGGGGCCCGTGCGATAGTCAGGCCCTGCTTTTTGGAACTCTGAAAGGTCAGTCATTATTTAGTTTTCCAGAGCATATGGTAAGCGCATGCAACACTTATGACTGACGTTAAGCAACAGACACCTTACATTTCATAGCCACAAGGTGACAGAATTCAGGGCAAAGTGATATGCTTCTTTAAAAAGAACATGCCTTTTTCGTGGATATTCTTATTATTTTGTCACCCATGTGCTTTTTTAAAAGAAGTAAGAAGGGTTCTATAGCGTCCAATAGATAATGTCTAAGAGCTGAATAAAAGTCCTACACTTACATAACAGATACACAAGCTTAAAGGGAAAATGTATGCTCCTAAGAAAATTCACTCTAGAAATGACCTATAGTAGAACTACAGACATTACCTGCATCAAAATGAAACTTAACCATTTCTGAAGCAGAGAAAGTACTTGGATATATTGCAACGGACTTTCGAGCAAGGGTAGAGTTTTCTATTTATTTCCAAATTTGATAAACGATGCTTGCCCCTATTTTAGATTCTTAAGGGTTTATGAGAGATTGAGAAACAACTTGATGCATCAGTTATAAAAGTCGACGCTTCACTCAAGGTTCCCTATCAGAAATAAATAAAAAAATTTACGTAGAATTCTAGCTCACGTTTAAATTTTAAGCAAATATTGTTCACAAATAACATTATAGCCATACCGAGCACATAATACGAAATCGAAAGATATACAGTAAGGCAAAGATCCACAATATCCTATGGAATCCTCCAAGATCTGGCAGGAATTTTTTTAATACAGACTTTTACTTAGGCGAAAAGCTCAACATCTTTATTATTTTAGAATTGCAGCAGCAATTTAATATATTATAGAATACAAATATTATAGCAATACAAGTGTACTAATAAATATGTTTAAGTGAAAACAAGAATGTTCATTTATATAACGTGCAAAGTCACGTACTTTTCTTGTGAATAATTGCTTTTCATATACCTGCGATATATGTAAGCGTAAAAGAAAAATAAATGCCCTGAGAAAAATCACTCAAGAAATAATCTGAAGCAAAAAGATAAAAATTACTTGCACCAAAATAAAACCTAATCATTTCTGATGCAGAAAACGTATACTTACATCCTAACAAACTGTAGGGCAAAGATGTAGCTTTCTACTTTTTCCGCATCTTTGACAAACGATGTTTGCCCATATTTTAGGTTCCCAAGGGTTTATGAGGGACCGTGAAACGTATCTGCCTGAATAAGATGAAGCACAACTTATAAATGTCAACTTTACTCTCTCTGTCATAAATCAGTAAAATATTTTACGTAGAGTTCTAGCTTACATATAAATTGTAAGCAAATATTTTTGACGAATAACATTATAGCCATACAGAGCACATAATATAAAATCCAAAGATTTGCAGACAGACAAAGATCCTGAATATCCTAAATGGACTCTTCCAAGATCTGACAGGAATTTTTTTAAATACAGATTTACTTTCAAGGCGAAAAGCTCATGAATTTTATAACTTCAGTAGCAATGTAATATACATACAATATACAATATACAATGTATACATACAATATAAATATTACAGTAATACATGTGTATTAATAAATATGTTTTAATGAAAACAAGAATTATTCATTTCCATAACCTAAAAAGCCACGTACCATTCCTGTGAATAATTATTTTCATATACCTGCTATACCTGCAATATACACAAGCGTGAAAGAAAAATAAATGCCTTAAGAAAAATCACTCCAGAAATAATCTGAAGCAGAAAAGATAGAAACTAACTGCACCAAAATAAAACCTAATCATTTCTGAAGCAGGAAACGTACTTACATATATTCTAACAAACTGTAGAGCAAGGATGGAGCTTCCTATTCTTTTTTTTTTCCCATCTTTGACAAACGATGTTTGCCCATATTTTAGGTTCCCAAGGGTTTATGAGGGACCGTGAAACGTATCTGCTTGAACAAGATGATGCATCGCTTATAAAAGACGAAGCCATTACTCAATATTCCCCAGCACAAATCAATTTAAACACTTTCCGTAGAGTGCTATCTCAGAGATGTGCATTGTAAACAAAGAAGGGGGCCGAGTACAAAGTGAATCGGAGCAGTTTGTATGTATGGAAAATGATGGATGAGAAGAGGGTGAGATTTTAAATGTATCTAAGTGTTTGTTCTTTGGCTACTAAATTTTTCATCTCGGATACGGATAAAATAAAGTACTGTATAAATGAGAGTGTTTATGTAAGTGAAAATGTTTAAGATAGCGGCCATTTTTCAATCCAATGTTTTAGTGAAATATGTGAGAAAAGAGTTTAAGTGAAGTAGAAGTTATGTTTTAGAGGTAAAGATTATTTTTTGGATCGAATAAATAGTTTATCATAGTTTAATATAAACAGTTTCTACTGCAAAAAAAAAAAAAAAAAAAAAAAAATTCTTTGAGTTTTTTGATTTTTAAATGTTTTAACTATTTTTTTTTTTTTTTTTTTTTTTTTTTTTTTTTTTTTGGTCTTCTACTAGAATATCTTAGATGTTATATGGTAAAATAAATAGTTAACATTTATCGTTTTCAGAAGAAAAGAAAATATTTCAACGGGAGAAAAATTTAATACACTTGTAGAAGTATTTTATAAATGCGAGTATTTTTGTGAAAGTGAAAATGTTTAAAATAGTGAATATTTATTAATCCAATGTTTTGGTGAAACATGTGAGAAAAGATTTTAAATGAAAGTTAAAATCTTGCATGTTGCATTCCAATAGTAAAGAATTGTTTTCTTTTCGTATCAATAATAGCACTCCAAATTCCTATCATGCTTGAAGAATTTATAGAAGTCTTAATACTTCATTAAAAAAGGTTCAAAATTAATATACTTTTACAATTTTATTCTTTAATTTTATTTCTTAGCCTTAGATATTAGTGTTATTTGCTAAATTAAAATAAATAAATAAATAAATAAAAAATAATAAAAAGTAAGAAAAATTATGTCACATGCTTCATGTATCACAACGATATTTTTTCGGAATTAAATCCTTTCTTATTCGTAAACTGCTTACACAACTAGGCTTACGTAATCAGGTAATATAAAATGTTTAATCGCGCTTGCACTTTAGGAAAAAATTCTTTATGAAATGTATAAATATGACCTAATTTATGTTATTTCATGAATGATTAGTCTATCACTGCTTTGACCTATAATTATAGATAATTTTGTTATAGACCCACCACATTGGTAGACTATTACTAGCTTCAATATTTTGATAGTTTTTGAAGTAAGAAACGAATCATATGACCTCCAAGCAACCACTTTGCTGAATTTCTTGATAAATTCTTTTAGGAACGATCTAAAAATTAATCTACCGGAAATTAATCATTCGATGGCTAAAAATAGTCGCATTGTCTAATAATTACAAATCTTCAACAAATGATCTTGTATTTCGAAGAGACTAGAACATCACTTGACCAAAAATTTAGAGAAGGCTGATAATCAACTGAAATAATGAGAAAAATTAGTAAATGTACCTGCAGTAGCGAAATAAGCAACACGAATGTGATGTAGTCATACACGTGTGATGTCATGGCAGTAAAACATGACACGTTCGACAGTGCGCAAGTTCTGTCGATCTTGTATTGCGAAGAGATTAAAACACTTGACCTAAAATTTAGACAAGGCTGATAATCAACCGAAATGATGAGAAAAATTAGTAAACGTATCTGCAGTAGTGAAATAAGTGGAACAAATGTCGTATAGTCATGCACGTGTAATGTCACGACAGTAGTACTTGCCATGTTCGACAGCGCGAGCATTCTGTAGCAAAACTTATGTTTTTATTGTTGTAATGTATCGCATTCTACCGAATTGCTCCCGATTGATAAGGTACACTGTAAAAAAAAAAAAAAAAAAAAAAAAAAAAAAAAAAAAAAAAAAAAAAATCTGCAAAGGTACTAAATCTTTTCTAGGAAACTGGGATTCCAAGAACTTTTCCTGTAACGGTAACAGCAAAAATTCAAGTTTCAGAATCGATTACATGAATTTTTCCTGTTATCGTTACATGAAAAGTTCTTGGAATCCCAGTTTACTAGAAAATGTTTAGTACCTTCACAGATTTTTTTTAAAGTGTAGTATTGAAAAAATTAGTATTCATGCTCTTTGTTCCGATAAAGCTATATGATATATGGTTTTGCCAGATGATGCAGAGCAATGAGACTGCTGTTTACATGAATAGTTTGTATGCATGCGAAGCTTCGAAATTTTAATCGCAATAATAATCATATCCGGCAAATTTCATTTCAGTTTTTAAGGAAAGCATTATGGTATCGTTTTATGCCATCATTCAGCAGTGTTTTTCACTTTTTAGGTGCGTTCGTAATTATGTAATATCGTATTTGCACTACTAAATTTTTACAGCAAACTGTCCACTCATTCGTCCGTTTTCATAAAAAAAAAATGGTTACATATCCGTAAATTAACTTTATTTTGTCCATAACAGCCCCAAAATTATGGTTCGATATGCAAAATAATATGGACAAGTAACGGTTACTTTTAAAAACGGCCGAATGATTGGACAGATTTTCCCATAATTCCTTGTCTAACCCATTTGCATTTGGCGTATTTGTACTATTAATAATGCATGTTTTTTAATTGAGTTTCATTTTGTTCTAGCAAAAACTTTTGTTATTGTTTCCATATAGCGATATTAGTGTAAGTCTATGAACTAACTATATGAGTTCATTAACGTTTAAGCATTTAGTACACTCTAAAAAAAAAAATGTGTAAATTTACACACAAAAATGTGTAAATCGATGATACAAAAACGACATGTCTATATGTGTAAATTTGAGTGTAAATTGCGCCAAATGTGTAAATTTCAGAATACACATTTTAATGTGTAATTTGATGATAAGTCCAAATGTGTAAAAGTTATCTGATAACACTTAAGATACACACTTTAATGTGTGAATTGCACTAAAATACACATATTTCTGAGTACTATTTTTACACATATATCTGTGTAATATTCTGTTTTTACATATGTTTTTGCGTAATAAGAAAATACACATAATGCTGTGTAATATGCAAATTACACATATTTTTGTGTTTATACAGAATACACAGATTTGTATGTAATATTCTGTTTTTACACATATGTATGCGCAACATGCAAAACACGTATTTTTGTGTAATATTTAAAATGCACAGTTTTGTGTACATAGCTTTATGTTATGCGTTTACGTATAAATTGAAAAAAAAAATGCTTTCATGATCGCGAAATAAAATTGCATTAAGAACAAACTCATATGCTTGACATGTCTTTTCTTTCTACCAGATTTGTAGACTTAAAGCAAGACCACAAATCATTATACGCTTAATTTACAAGAAACAGGGTCTTCTCAAATTATAATCTATTTCCTTTATGTTAGAGATGTTTTGTAATCCGAATTGTAATTTATGAACAGGGATGTATAATTTGAATACAGACAGCGTGGAGACTGTCTTCTAAATTAAGTTAAAAATTAAACTTTTTTCACTCTATCTTACAAATGTAACAGCTTGTGTTGTTTTTAATAAATTCATAATATTCTCTTTTAGAAATACATGTACATTCTTTTCTCCATATTCTGAAAATGGTATAACTTTAATTGTATTTATAACGGACGGAATACTATTTTCTTCTTTTCACTTGTTGCCATGTAAAATAAAACTATACATTTTATTTCTTTTTTAATAAATTATTACAATTTTTTTGTATGTGTTAAATGTATTTTTGTACTCTCTTTAAAAACTTTTGCTCACTTTAACTTCCAAAGTTATCATCACACATGTAAAGTACTACAGATAGTTACTATTTCTAACCGATGACGTTCAAGAAAATTTTTTTCTTTAATGTAATTTTACCAAATGAGTGAAAAAGCGTCCAGGGCAGGATTCGAATCACGGATCTTTAATTTAAGTTGTCAGTCTGGCATTGGTTAACTATACTTAGTATGTAACTCTAGTTCTTTGACTGATTTGTGTCTGCCAGATTTATCCAGGATAGTAGCTCATCTGGTAGAGCATCGGCAACTCTCACAAAAGTACCCGGTTCAAACCCACACATATACACTTTTTAATTCTGCTGGAAAAATTCACAAGGCATTTGATTTATTTACCAATTTTAATAACTGTGTTAAAAGTAATAAATGTATAGATATATATATTTTTTAAATCAAATTACGTAAATTTTAAGAGCAATATTTGTAACAGTATTTTTTAAGAGTTAAAATTACTAAAGAAATATTTCTGCTTAAATGTGCAAAGTATTATCAGAGTAAAATTTATATAAAAATATAATCCACTGAATTATACATAATACTTTTTGTATTATTTAAATAATAAAGATTATTGATTGCCTGAATTTAAAGATTATTAATTTACTATTGACAAAAATGAAATTAATTTAGCAATTTAATGTGCATTTTGAACCTTAAGTCACTAGTTATCCTTTATTACACAACAGCTATAAAAAATATTAAAAGATAAAAAGTAAAACCGATATTAAGTAATTATATTTTATCTACATTAATTGTATGATACTAATTACTATGAATGAAATATACGATTATAATGCAATGCATCTAAAAAAATTCAAACTATTTCGATTCTAAAATGTACAATAATTTTTCATACTATTAAAATAAAAAATGGAAACTAGCAAATCTTTCTGTTTCTGTAATTTGATATTTTGAAACTTTTGACTTTTTCTGTCTACTGGTGTATTGTACTATTTCTACGGATATCAAATTACACATTAAAATTTTTATTTATTTATTTTTTTTGTTTTTGCTATCAATAGTTTTTGAATGTAATACGCATAAAAAAGTCTTCAATGTATTAAAAAATAATTTTTAATTATCTCCCAAAAAAAAAAAAAAAAAAAAAAAAAAAAACACGAATAAAAATTTTTAAAAGGTGTCATTTGGATTAATTCATTTTACGTCAGAATTTACAAGCAGTAAAATAATACTTAAAAACTTTTTATTATTATTAAAAAATAAGTTTAATAACAGGTTGCAAAAATTACATAAATATTTATGAAATTACACATTTAAAACAATAAATTTGAACATTATACATTTAAACTAATATTATATCTTAAAATACAATTTAAAAGAAAAAAATTTATCATTAATTGTATATATTACACAGCACCGCATCTACTCTAGTTTCCCTATAATGTGATGTTTTTATGTTCTTTTTTTAGCACTCTCCAAAAATGTTGAAAAGTGCTTCGGTTTGCCAGTCCGTCTGTCGATGCTCTAACTCCTATAATTTTCACGCAATTGATAAAACTAATTTAAGGTCACCAAAGCATGTTTCGTATTGCATATTAAGTATGTATGATTAATATTTCATTTACAGGGACACTCAAAAGAATACGATTACATTATAGTACATGTGGAAAATCGTTTTGAGAGTATTTTAATGACATTTTGCTATTTCAAATATATTGAAGCTGATATAACTCAGATCACGTTAAAACAGAGTATTCATAGCATTTTTCACTAATTTACAGGGACAAACAAAAGGAATTAATTACAGTATTTTGCATTATTGTATAGATTACAGTTATCTTTGCTTAATAAATGCTAGAGAGTACGTTTTAAAATTCAGTATGCACTTTTAAATTTAATTAGTTTTTTGCATATTACTCTGTATATATATATATATATATATATATATATATATATATATATATATATATATATATATTATACTTCATAATTAGGGCTGCACAAAAAGTATTCGCCTACCATTCTCCTTATTATTAAAAAATTGCTGAAGGAGAATTTTCTGAAATGGGTGATTCTCAAAATAGGGGACAATTTATGTCTTTCGGCATACAAAAAAAATTGAGAGGTTTTCTGTTATGTTTTTATATTTAGATATGTTTGTCTTAATATTATTCATAATTTGCACTCAAGAATTACTCACTTTTTAGTTAAAAACACCTTAAAATAACAGAATAAAGGTTCAAAATGTCATTAGCATGGATGTCCACAGCAGCTGTGCTTAGTGTATACTAGCATTTTTCGAGAGTTAATATCATGTTTATAAAATAAAACAAATGTTATTCTTTCTTTAAATTAATCAAGGAGAGGATTTATACAATAAATTTATTTTTAAAAATAAAATTATAGTATATAAAAAAAGAATTAAAGTTTGTCCTACATATTCTATTTTCAAAACAAGGTCATACTATAACAGCTAGTTATTAATCAAAATTTTATTTTCACATATGACAATAGTTTGAAAATATAAAGTTTCCCCATGGCAACAAATATCCATTTTATCCCAGCCGTAAAATAGAAGCATGTATTGTATTTTAAGAATAGAAGATGAATATTAGGGGCGTACATCAATTGCATGTCATTAGAATGGATAATAATTTTCATGTTTATTTTATAGTTAAAATTTTTATTTTACTTATTTGAATAAAACTTTTGTGTTTTAAAAAGCCCCGGGAAGGACTACTGCATTGTGATTATATTATGGCTCATAATATTATTTAAATTAAAATTTGTCATTAGCATGGACAAATATCAGTGTCATTAGCATGGTTTTTCTGTCCATGCTAAAGACTTCTATGTGCATAAATGTAACCAGTGCTTATATTGTATCCTTTATAAAGTTTAATTTTACATATAAATTTACGTATTGCATTTATTATCCCTAAAATATGCATTAAATCTGTCAGAAAATCAATAAGACAGCTTCTTACGTTGTTAGTGTCAGAATGTTGCTCATGTAAACAAAGTTTGCTCTTTGGTAATGTTTTTATTCTCCTTGTATGTATATATGTAAAAATGGAAACCATTTGCTGAAAAGGAAGGCTAATAAATATAGAAAAAAATATTTAAACAGGAAGAAAATAAATTTCTTAATATATTTATTCCATGCAATTTTTTTTGTCATTAGCATGGCTCAAAAAATACTAATTATTTTTTTAAAGTTAATTTTTAAATATTTAGCTCTGCTGACTACATGTAAAGTATACCTAATACTATATTAACAACACCTATTTTTTTCAGAAATTTTGCTAACAGTAATTTTTTAAAGATTTAAATTTTGAAAAGTCTCCTATTTTGAGAATCACCCAAATATATGTATCTCTTTAATGAACTAAATTTTGAAATGCATGCTATTATTAGATATAAATCTCTATATCATATAGAGGGCTGCTAAAAAATTCGGATAATTTTTCCATTGTGAATAGGAACAGCTGAAATTCTATTTTAAAATTTGTTATACATTTCCATATGGTGGACCTAGACATAATATTATATTTATTTTTCTTAAGTGCAGTTTTGTTGCATTATTCTGAATGTATTGGAAAGTGCTTTATAATCTATGTTTGACGCATGATTTTTTGCTTTCTTGTATCAAGTATGTATGTGGCTGGTTAGATGTGTATTGCCAGGTCCATTATAACTCTGATAATATCATAAATATTAAAAGGGAGAAAGCTCCGATTAAGGCTTCAAGTGCTCTTGGAGCTGAGAGCACTTGGAGCGCTATTCCAGAGGTTCCGGGTTTGATCCCAGGGTTGACATTTTTCATTATTTTGGTTCTACGCTTTATTAGTAATGGGGAAATCACATATTAAATATTCAATTATTTCAAGCGTAATTTCACTGCTGATAAATAATTAAAAAATTATTATAATTAAATATGTATTCACTGATGCTGGGCTTATCTGTGTCTCATGTTATGCCACAAGTTTGTGTGCTCATGTAGACGTTATTATTTTGTGCTGCAGTTGCAGGCTTACCAACAAAATGTGAGTGAGAATTGAAAAGCTGGCCATCTTCCTCGTAACTTAAATAATAGAGCACTTGGAGAGCTATTTCAAGGATTACGTGTTCGATCCCCGACTTGGATAATTTTCACTATGTTGGTTCTACGCTTTGTTAGCAATGTTATAGTCACATATTACATACCCTTGCTTTTGTTCAATTTGGCATCCAAATTTATCACCAGGAGCTCTAAGAAGCTCTATAGATAACTACTAGTTCTAAATAATAACGTTCAAAAAGAATTATAATGTAATTTTACCAAATAGGTGAAAAAGCATCTAGGGCAGGACAGGAGCTAGGGACCCTTGGAGTAAGCTGCCAGTCTAGTATTATTTATTATATATCTGTAGTTCTTTGGCTGAATTGTGTCTTCCAGATTTATCCTGGATAGCTCAATTGGCAGAACATTGCAAGCTCTAACAAAGCTCTCCGATTCAAATTCAGGCCTATACGCTTTTGGACTATGTTGAAAAATGGCAATTTGTGTGATTTATTTACCAATTATAATAATTGTGTTAAATTTGATAAAGAATTATTTTTTATCAATCTACGTGAAAATTAGGTTCAATATTTGTAATAGATTTTTTTAAGGTTTAAAATTATATAAGAAACATTGCTGCTTAAATGTTCAAAGCATTATCAAAATTAATTTTACATAAAAATCTAATCTCTTGTTTTATACAGTATTTTTTGTATTCTTTAAACTATAAACAGGGTAATGAAATTAATTTAATTAAAATTTTTATTTTTGTTTATTTTGTTTGTAGTTTATGAATGTTCTCAATGAATTAAAAACAATTTTTAATTGCTTCAATCTAAAAATCGTAAATGAAAAACCATGAATCAAAATCCGTTAATTTTCATTTGACATCAGTAGAAATAGAATTGAGAAATCTATAGCATGTAAAACTATGAAAACTGGTTAACTTTATAGCAAACATTATGATAAGCATGCTGAAACAGACAATTTTTAAATCAAAGAATTATTTCAAATGCTATTAGATGTTTAAATTTCAAATATTTATTCGGATGCTAGAAAGGCATCATTTTAAGAATATATACCAAAATAAATAAATAAAAGAATAAATAGCAAATAGTAATAATTTTTCATATTTAAAATAAGCAGAAAAGTATATGCTTCACATCAATATTATAAATTTACAAATTTAAAACTGGAAAGAATACCAACTTTCTCTTATAAAAGTATTTTCATGTCATTACTTAATGCAAAATTTAAAAATTAAATTTGCAAACAATTTTATTTTAAAAGAAAGTTTTTTATTCAGTAATTTAAATACCTTTAAATATTTGCTAATTATGATAAACTGTGGTTACAATATTTTTCCACATAATTTTAAAATTTCAGAAAATATGCAATTTTAACGATTGATATTCTACAGGTAAACAAATCTTATTTTTAAAAGAAGTAATTTAAATAATTGATTTTTATCATCTGATTTTAGTTGTCGAAAGACAGTTATTTATTTTAATAAAATAGTTATAATTCAAAGAAAAGAAACAGGGAAAATATTTCTTCATACCTATTTTTCAATGACTTCGTTTTTCCTTTTCTGGTGTAATCCTTGATGTTTGTAGATCTAATAAATGTTCCGATAATAAGTACAATAACACTGGCATAAATATTTTTAACCATGCCCAGAGCAATTGTACATTTCTCGGATACATATTTCATCAAAAGTACGCATGGAATGACTCCAACGAATTTTTTGGTAAGATTTTTAAATCCAGACTGAGGCTATACGCGCATAAAATGGCTATCTTTGTTCTCTGCAAATGTTCTCCGCGTATTCCAAAGACTAAATAAACGATGTTTTTTTTTATTCATTTATTTATATTTGATAATCGTCTGCAGTTTTCGAGTTCTTTATCTAGGCACATGGCAGATGTTTTCTTCTGTTCTTTATGTGGTGAATTATTTTTGTTTCTTTATGTGGTGAAGACTTTTTAATTTAAAATTTCTTATATTAAGACATTTTTTATGCTTTTTTTCGATTTATTTCAAAAAAGTTTAAGCTTTTTGTCAATTGTAACGATAACTATACTGATATAGATCGCATACCAAATTAAACAATGTTCAAATTTAGAATAGTTAAAAATGATTTTAATAGACAATAATGCAAAATATTTCTAAATTAGAAAAGTACGCTTTGTATCTTCCATCGCAAATGCAAAATTTGTTCCTAAAAATAAGCTAGGAATCATACCAAGAGGCAATAGTTGAGAAATCATAGATTTTGCTGGCTGCAAATTTTTTTAATTCTAATACTTTAGTAATTTATGCGCTTAGTTCAATTACAAGTCTATGAAATTTTTGTTTTATATAGGTACGTGTTTTTACTGAAGTTTTTTTTTATTATTTCATTGTGGAATATTAGCCAACAAACACTAAATTATGTTTGTTGCTTGAAGTGAAAAAAAAAATGTTTTGTTTCGTGTTCGGTTTATTTCGTTTCAGTTTTTTTTTTCAGATTTATATACTTATAAAAAGGATCGACCGAAACAGGTCTGTAAGACCGAAAATGAAACCGAAATCGAATTTCGGTAATCTTTCAATTTTCGGCCGAAAACGAAAATGTTCATTTTTTAAGTTATTAATACATACATAAATACACATAATTATTAATTAATTATGTGTGTATTAGACGCACATTTTTAACAAACATACATAAACATGTATAAATGTGCACAAGTTCAAGCAAAAGCAAAATATAAATAATAACTTTTATATTTGCTTTTGCTATTGACAATCAATACTCATATATATTTATTAATAATTAATAATGCAATTAATAATCAAGAACAAATCAATAGTGAATATTTAATTTTTGAATATACACATTTTTTCAGTTATTTAATATTTCTCATTAAAAGTAGTTAAAATAAATTGCTTAAAAGTTTTTTTAGAAAACTAACTATAAGTAAGTTGTTATTTAAAAAAAATAACCATTTGATAATTTATTATTAGTTTAATGGAGATTTAAATATAGATAAGCCGTATGCTTAAATAAATAAGTGCTACTTCCTCCCGAAAAAACTTTGCCACTCCCTCGCCTCTATACGAATGCTTTGAAATAGCGTCCTTGTTTAAAAAATCTATCTTTTGTGCCCAAGTTGGCGGAATCTCTGTGTCTTTAACCTAAAAGTCTGCAAGGGCCGGAATTTTCAGGCCCTGGATACAGCTCAGTACGGTGTAAAAATGATATAAATTCGACTCGAACCCGGCCCGGCCCATTCAGATTTTCACAGTTAATGGCCCAACTCAATTTCTACAAAAAATTCAGATTTTTCTTAACATACAATTAAGATTCTTTTAAAGAATACTGCATACATATCTATGGGATAAATTTAACGTATATTTTAAAATTACGATGGAAAATACACAATACAACAGTAACGATTACTTAGATTTCTTGGACGTTTCAACATTCAAATAAAAATTCATAAAAAAATTAATATTGCTTTGAATAAAAGAAAAAAAAACGAATGCTAAAAACATAATTTTTAAAACTCTTTTATAAAAAGAAGATTTGTGAAAATATTTATCTTTCTTTTACTAAGGCTATTTTTAAACCCCAAAGAGCTACTTTCTGACACATTTATGAACTCATATTTTTTTTTTTTTTTGGAACCCATAAGACAGGTGTTTTCATAAATAAATAATGTAATCGAATGGCGTTATCCATTTTTTGATAAAGGCAATGTAGCTTTGAAAAAATCGTGCAAAAGATAACGTTTGAATTGAATTTCCGAAAGCAACATCACGAAAAGGAGAAAAATCTGAAGCCACTATAAGAAACTCTTATTTATCGAAAAATAATTTATCTATCAAAAATAGAAAACGCTATCGATTCCAAATTCCTTTAATAGTCAAGCTTGTCAATTTTAAGTCTTTACTGTTAAATAATATTAGTCAGAATATGTGTCAAAGTTTCACGTTGAGCAGGGAATTAATAAAGAATACTGCCCAGCTAAACTGATGGCATTGAGCTCACAGGCTACAAATACTAATTGTACATTAAAGCCTTATATTTTCAAGGATTAATTCCGTTCGAAAAAAAATTAAGAAGGGGAAACAGCTCTCCCCTTTCCTCTTTTTTTATACTTAATCATTGAACCTCCTATACTATCAAAGACATGCTTTATCATATAAAAAATCTATATCCAAAATTCAGAGCAAATTAGATAATTCTTAATAAAAACCCATTTAGCATTTATATAATATAAAAGGAGTTATCCCCCTCTTTTATACTTAACCATTAAACTTCCAAAACTATTCAGAAATTTGAACGAAATCTGAAAATTCTGCTATATAAATTAAGGGGGGGGGCATTAGAACCCCTGTTCCCCCTATTTATACTTATTCAATGAACACCTAATAACAGTCACGGAATCGCCTCATCAGAATGATCCTAATCTAAATTTTGAACGAAAACTTAATTCTGCATGAAAATCCCATTTATATCAACTAACGGGGGGGGGATTAGAGCCCCTGTTCCCCCTATTTATACTTATTCAATGAACACCTAATAACAGTCACGGAATCGCCTCATCAGAATGATCCTAATCTAAATTTTGAACGAAAACTTAATTCTGCATGAAAATCCCATTTATATCAACTAATGGGGGGGGGATTAGAACCCTTGTTCCCCCGATTTATACTTATTCAATGAACACCTAATAACAGTCACGGAATCGCCTCATCAGAATGATCCTAATCTAAATTTTGAACGAAAAATTAATTCTGCATGAAAATCCCATTTATATCAACTAACGGGGAGGGGGGGGGCATTAGAACCCTTGTTCCCCCGATTTATACTTATTCAATGAACACCTAATAACAGTCACGGAATCGCCTCATCAGAATGATCCTAATCTAAATTTTGAACGAAAAATTAATTCTGCATGAAAATCCCATTTATATCAACTAACGGGGGGGGGGATTAGAACCCCTGTTCCCCCTATTTATACTTATTCAATGAACACCTAATAACAGTCACGGAATCGCCTCATCAGAATGATCCTAATTTAAATTTTGAACGAAAACTTAATTCTGCATGAAAATCCCATTTATATCAACTAACGGGGGGCATGAGCCCCCCGTTCCCCCTCTTATACATATCGAATGAACTCCAAAAACTAATCAGGGAAGCGCCTCGTCAGGATATACCTATATACAAAATTTCAAGTGGATCGGATATTTTTATCATGAGTTATCGCGTTACGCACGAACGCACATACATACAGAACGGACGGGCACATAAGCTCTCAGGCTATGATAGCCTGTGAGCTAAAAAACATTTTAAGGTACATTTCCAAAGATTCCGTAAGCAGAAGTTCATTATCACTTCTAATATTTTTACAAAACATATTGCTTGCCCCACACATCCTGGGAACAGCTACGTTCAGTTCCGGCCCAGCTCCACTATGTAATAAAAAAATGCAAATCTGATCTTAATACCACACAAGTGTGCTGAAAAAATCTAAACAGACACCATGTCCGATGCCAGTCTCTTCGGTGGACATGTTACATTTCTTCATTAATGTTATTTATCAAGCATCAGCTCGTGACGCAGGTTTATATTTATTCTGATGAAAAACAAATTCTTTGAAAGAAGCTAATATTTTATCGGCTTGGTTTAAATTTTCATGTCGGCCGGTAGGACCGCTAAATATTTTATTTTATCGGCCCAAACCCGTTTATTTTGCTTACCGGCCCATTTGAAAATTCTGATTCATATCGTCAGCCAAGCTCGGATGCGTGCACATCTCTACTTTGAACAAAACTTTTTATTTGCATGTAAAATAAAATGTAATTAATTCATCAACAACATAGAAAGTTAGAACTTTTAGAAATAGCAATCGAAACATCTGCGGTTTTAAACTAAAAATTTTCTATTACTGTTAAGCGTGCAGCTTTTAAGGAGCAGGTGAAGAGCGCCGTATGTAGGAGGATGTTTAATTTGATTTCACGTCATGAATCAGCTGTGGTCGATAATTATAAACAATAAACTTTATTCATAACATTAAATAAAGAGTTTCTCATCTGAGCGGAAACAGCTCAATCAACAAGTCATGTCAAAAATTTCCAACGGAAGAAAGAAGATTTCTAGAATTCAGATAGTTTCGGCCGAGTTTCGGTCCAGCCGAATTTCTAACAGCATTTCCGCCGATAACGAGTTTTCGGAGAAACTCAAATTTTGGGCTAAAAACGAAACCGAAACCGAATTTTCGGTGAATTTCAGATTTTGGGCCGAAAACGAAATTGAATTTTCGGCAAAATACGAATATTGGACCGAAAACGAAAACGAAACCGAATTTTCAGCAGAACTCAGATTTTGGGCCGAAAACGAAAACAAAACGGATTTTTCGAATATTCTCTGCTTGTAATTATGTCTAACACGCCATTTGTGTAATTTCAGGCATTTTTCAACATTTACACATTTGTTTGAGTTTATAAAGCGATAACATATTGCACATTTGATTTCTCAAGTTAGGTGCACATAAAAACAGGTAATTTTTTTCCTCAAAATGTGTAAATTTTAAGTCAAGTATGCATTTAAAAAAAATTACACACTTATCTGTGTACATATAATTATGTTTAAATTAGAATAAATCACAAATTCGTGTAAATAATGGCATTTTTCAACATTTACACACTTGTCTGAGTTTTTCAAGTGATAATAAATTACACACTTACTTTCATAAGATAAATACACATAAAAATAGGTAAATTTCCGAGAAAAAATGTGTAAATTTTACGACAGGTGTGTAAATTTACAAATTTACACATATCCTTGGGTAAAATTGGCCAATTTACACATTTATTTTTTAGAGTGTAATAATAATAATAATAATAAATATTTGCTTAATTCTCTTTGCACTGTTTGCGATTCTTTTATCTTAAACATATATTTCACTCTTTATATTTAAAATAAAGGTTACTTTCCTGAAAGAATCATGTGTAATAAAGTGAAAAAAGTATATTATAAAGCTGCAATATCAGTTAAATCTTGATGTATTATAATATTTTGTAAGCATCCCCAAAAACTATTCTTTAGTCTATTGTCATATGAATATAAATTGATTAGTACGCAAAACAACATTAGTTATGTTTCAGACAACGAATTATTCGTTAAACTCTAATTAATCTGTTTGGATAGCTAATGTTAATGTTATAACGTAAATTTTTCTAAAAATCGAAAAAAAAATCGTACCCGAAAGGGTTAAAAACGTTATTATTGTACTGATATTAGAATATGCATTTAAAAATGATTTACTAATTTTTTTATATAAAAAAAAAACAAAGAGTAGATTTTGTTTCTTGACTATATGTGAATTTTATATCAATATTTATATGACATTTAGAAATGTTATTTTGTACAGTAACATTTTAAGCATTTCATTTTCTCAAATAATAAAATAATAATAACATGAAAAATATCCATGCAGTTAGACTTGATATAAGCTTTAAATCTAAATTTGTTACAAATTTTATAAATTTTAATAACAGTTTGTGAAAATAGTTCAGATATAAAAATAGATTTATTTATTTATTTATTTATTTTACTCTGGAAATATCCCCGTGTTTATAAAAATTTTCACTCTCTATTAAGAATATATGGCTTTATACAGATAACGAGAATTCATTATATGAAGATTATTTTCAAATGAAACTAAAATCTTCTTTAAAATACAACCTTTTTTTAAAAAAATACAACCAATTATGGACACCATAAAATAATTAAATTAGTTTTATAGTCATTTAAATAAAATTTTATAATTCTCAATAACATATTTCGTATATTTTCAATAGATTCTCATTAGACGCAACATCTGCAGTTGTCGGAAACTTATCCATAAGTTTAATGTGTTGCAAATCCTTTCATTTAAAATTTGTTCCAAATCTAAACTAGGACTGAAGTAAATTAAGACTGTTTTTAAATCCAAAAGGGCAACTTTATGATACACGTTTTAATTTATTTTTGTTCGGAAATGCATGAAATTAGCAGGCGTTGCTGTTTAGAATCTATATAATCGTATTCATTTTACCGATTTTTTCAAACTGAATTTATCCATCAGAAAATAGTGTCAAAGTGGGCATTTGAACCAAATTTCTGCGTGAAAGAAGAATGACCACTCGAACAGAGATGAAAAACGTGTTTGCTACATGATAAAACCACTTATAATTTAATAGGCAATTTATTGATCAGAAAATGGAAAACATAGTTCGATTCCACATCGCTTCCATAGTCAGGCTTTTCAATTTTATACCTTTCCGTTCAAAAATGACTTTGTAAATGCGTCAAAACGATTTATGCTTGTTGAGTGGAGCGATTGAGAATAACCTTACAGAAATGCAAAACAAATTTAGATGACTTCTGCTGTAAACGCAACTAACAAAATGGCATTTATTATTGTTGCTTTTTCTACTTTCTTTGAAATAATTATTTATAATTTATAATTTACCTTTTTTTTGTTTTTGTTTTTTAAATATTACAAAAGAAATGTGTTTTTAAATTCCCTGTAATTGTTTTTTTATTCATATTATTTTACGTTAGATGAAGACGATTTGTAAATTGATCAGCGAATCAGCGATGATTATATTTTTACGCACTTAATTAAAGTGCAAAGTACTTAAGAAAGAATAAATATATCCAAATTTTTTCCGAAATGATTCTATTTTTTATTTTTATTTACTTTTTTTTAAGTTCATTTTCCAATATTTGTTTTCGTATTATTTATCATAATCAGAAAACTAAGAAAAACTGCGATATATTTCAAAATACATATTTTCCGCACCGGATAAATTAAAAAGAATTACTTTTAAAGATGAAAATACTTATTTCTTAAGGTGCAACACATAAATCATAAAAATAAACAAGATCGAATTCCCATTAAAAAGTTTTTATTGTTTAAGAATTATTCTCGATAACCTAGTTGCATTGTTAAATATAGAATGTGATGACAACGCCTGCGATTAAAATTCTTTGCTCAGAATAAACGTAAATTCTTTATGAAGATTAATTTTAATCGAAGGACAAGTTTTTTGTACTGGCATGATAAAGAAAAAGACTTTTAGAAGAAGAATTATTGTAATTTTCTTTAGTTAATAATAGAATTTTGGAGTTTGTTTAATCCCATGTAACGTGGCGCTGTGTATTTCTTTTTGTCAAAAAAGATAAGTATTTATTTATTTATTTTATTTTATCTTTCAAAATTGCGTTTACGACAGAAGTGTCGAAATAGGAATTGAAAATTGCAATACTTTATTATTAATTTAGAATTAAAGGTTAAGAGAAATGTTTTTCGTTTGCACTTTAAAAAGAGATAATTTTTCTGCTGTCTGCTGGATAATATACATGCATTTAAAAATTAATTCTTGCTTTTAATTCGAAGAAAAATTAAGGTAAAGAAAGTTACTTTTCACTACGAAATGAAAACAAATAATTTATTAATTAATTTAAATGGTAAATTATGGATGTAAATTTTTGCTATATAGGTCTTAATTTAATCCGATCTTTTTAAAGTACTTTATAAATACTTTTTTTTTAATTGAGTTTACAGTGTAAGTGTCGAAATAGGGATTGAAAACTGCAATACTTTATTATTAATTTAGAATTAAAACTTAATGGAAATGTTTTTCGTTTGCATTTAAAAAAGAAATAATTTTTCTTCTGTCTGCTGGATAATATACATACATTTAAAAATTGATTCTTTCTCTTAATTTGCAGAAAAATTAAGGTAAAGAAAATTACTTTTCACCACGAAAAGAAAACAAATATTTTAATAATTAATTTAAATGTTTAATTATGAATGCAAGTTTTTGCCATATAGGTCTTAATTTAATCCGAACTTTTTGAAATACGTTTAGAAATACTTTTTTCCCTCTAAATTGCGTTTACAGTACAAACGTTGAAATAGAGATTGAAAATCGCAATGCTTTATTATTAATTTAGAATTAAAGGTTAAGGGAAATGTTTTTCGTTTGCTCTTTAAAAAGAGATAATTTTTCTGTTATCTTGCTGGATAATATACATAAATTTAAAAATTGATTCTTTCCTTTTAAGTTGAAGAAAAATTAAGGTAAAGAAAGTTAGTTTTCACTGCGAAATGAAAACAAATAATTTATTAATTAATTTAAGTGTTAAATTATAGATGTAAATTTTTGCTATATATAGGTCTTAATTTAATCCGATCTTTTTGAAATACTTTTATAAATAGTTTTAAATTTTTTTTTCCTAAATTGCGTTTAGAGTATAAGTGTCGAAATAGGGATTGAAAATTGAAATACTTTATTATTAATTTAGAATTAAAGGTTGTCGGAAATGATTTCGTTTAGGCTTTAAAAAGAAATAATTTTTCTGCTGTCTGCTGTATAAGTTACTTTTCACTACGAAAAGAAAACAAATAATTTATTAATTAATGTAAGTGTTAAGGGTGTTCTTAAATCAAAAAGGGCCACTTTGTGACATATGCATTGATTTATTTTTGTTCGTAAGTGCATGAAAATAGCAGGTCCTGTTGTTCAGAAACTGTCTAATTGCACTCATTCTTCTGTTTTTTGAAAAACACAATAGATTTTTCATAACAAGCTTTCAAAGTTGACACTTTTGAGCATCTTTCGCGACGGAAGAAAGAAAAACCGGTCGAAAAGCAGGGAAAAAACGGGTGATCTATTGATCGAAATAGCTTATAACTCGATAGGTAATTTAATTATCATAAAATGGAAAAATAAGTTCAATTTGAAATCGCTTCCATAGTCAGGCACACTAATTTTATATATTTCCGTTAAGAAATGAATTTGTAAATGTGTCAAAACGTTTTTCCCTTGTTGAGCGGATCAGTTAAGAACACCCTTAAATTATGGATGTAAATTGTTGCTGTAGGTCTTAATTTAAAACCGATCGTTTTAAAATATTTTTATAAATACTTTTTTTTTTTTTTTTTTTTCAAAATTGTTTTTACAGTACAAGTGACGAAATAGGGATTGAAAATTGCAATACTTTATTATTAATTTAGAATTAAAGGTTAAAGGAAATGTTTTTCGTTTTCACTTTAAAAAGTGCATTAGAGATTGTCTGCTGGATAATATATACACAGATTTAAAAATGAATACTTTCCTTTAGTTTGAAGGAAAATTAAAATAAAGAAAGTTACTTTTCATAACGGAATGAAAATAATTAATTTATTAATTAGATTAAGTGTTAAATAATGGATTCTAACATTTTGCTACGTAGTGCGTAATTTAATCCGATCTTTTTGAAAGTTTGTCAATATATTTATCAGATATTCAAAATTAACTATCGAAATATATACATCATTTGAATTTCTCACTTAGTTTTAACCATGAAACTTTTTTTTAAACTATTTTCTTTAACAATCGTTTATGAACTTGTGATCATGTTTTCCCAAATGTTTTATAAATTCGTTATTAATCAACAATGAAATATTCGTTAGTCTCTTATTACTCTATTTGGATAGCTAATTTAGTGTTAAAGTTATAGACATAAAAGTAATTTTTTTCGATAAATTGAAAAGAAAATTGGATTCGAAAGGCTTAACTTGAGACATTTTTTTCATCAACTAAAATTTGAACGAGTAATTGAACTATGTTAACTTTTTGTTTATACAGAACAGCGTCATAACACGATATCGTAAATTCTGTTGAAATCAGACATTAAAAATGATTTCAATTCTAACTATGCAAATTTAATTCATTCAAAAACTTCGAAAAGTTACAGAATTTTTTTTTCATAAATACTATTTTAACCAAATGAAACTCTATAAGCTAATTTCAAATGTTTTTAATTTCTATACTTTCGTCTCATATATAATAACTAACCCAAAATTTTCAAAATTCAATTCTTAAGGGTGTATTTCGATTCAAACTGCTTATTTTCAAATTTATTTTTTAATTCATTTTTGCTCTCAAGTGCACCAAACATTCAAATTCTCTTATTTAGAAACTACACAAGGTGCCGTGATTGTCAATTTTTTGATAAATGTAGAAAATGTTGCAAAAAAATGCTATCAAAAATGGCGTTTTGGACCAAATTTTCCGAAGCGGGAGATCTGCGAGCGAAAAAAAGGGTCATACTGAGAAGGTTATTGTTTATAAATAAGATTCTAATGAATTGAGCGTAAAAAAACATCACACGGCACCTTATACGTCTCTTCAAAAGTCCCCTCAGCAAGTTTCATGTTTCTACTTTTAAAAATGTGTCTGAAATTGTATCGGAAAATTTCGAGCTGTTGAAGATGGAAAAGCGTTTTTTCGAATACACCCTAACCCTTTCGGGTCTGGTGTACTATTAATAGTACATGTCTTTTAATTGACTATTATTTTGTTTTAACAAATATTTTTGTTACTGTTTACATGCAGAAACATCAGTATGTTTCTATTGCACTTACTATATGACTTCATAAACCTTTAGGCATTTAATAATAATAATAGTAATAAATATGTGCTTAATTCTCTTTGCACCGTTTGCGATTATTTTATTATAAACATATATTTCACTTTTTAAATTTAAAGGTTATCTTCCTGAAAGAGTCATATGCATTAAAGAGCAAAAAAGTATTAGAAAGTTGTAATATCAATTAAATCGTGCAGCAATATAATATTTTCTAAACATCTCCAAAAACTATTTTTTAGCCTATTGTGATTACGAATGTGAAATGAATAGTACGCAAGACAACATTTCGTATTTTTCAAACAATGAAATATTTGTTAGTCTTTCATTAATCTATTTGTATCGCTAGAGCTAAAGTTATTAACGTAAAAGTAGTTTTTTCGAAAAATTGAAAAAAAAAACCGGATCCGATAGGGTTAACTTAAGAGCTTTTTTGATCAACTAAAATTTGAACGAATAATTGAACTATATTAACTTTTTGTATATACAGAACAGCATCATAACACGATATCGTAAATTCTGTAGAAATCAGACATTAAAAAAATTTTCTTCTATCTATGCAAATTTAATTCTCTCAAAATCTTCGGAAATTTGATTAACCAATATTGTCTGCTGAACTTTTTAAATAAAAGGGAAGAGCTGATACAACTTTAAGCTCTTTCCCTCACTCCTACAATTCCGATTTACTCTTAAGGGTGTATTTCGATTGAAACTGCTTATTTTCTGATTTATTTTTGAATTCACTTTTTACTCTCAAATGCATCAAACTGGCAAATTGTCTTATTCAGAAAGTACTCAAGGTGCCGCAATTGTCGATTCTTTGATAAATGCAGAAAATACTGCAAAAAAAAAAGAAATCAAAAACGGTATTTTGAACCGATTTTTCAGAAACGGGAGATCTGGGAACGAAAAAAAGGATCACTCTGAGAAGATAAAATGACATCACACGGCACCTTATACCTCTCTTCAAAAATCCCCCCAGCAAGTTTCATGTTTCTACTTTTAAAAATGTGTCTGAAATTGTATCAGAAAATTTTGAGCTGTTGAAGATGGAAAAGCATTTTTTCAAATACACCCTTAAAGGGGTTTTGCTTACATTGCAGACCTTTTAAAACCAAATTTTTTCAACCAAACTTATTCGGTCAGCATTATTTTAAATCTTTGTTCTTAAATCAAAAGGCCAACTTTATGACATAATTTTTAATTTATTTTTGTTCAGAAATGTAGAAAGCTAGCAGGTGTTGTTGTTCATAAACTGTATAAGGGCATTCAGTTTCCCACTTTTTCTTAAACACAATAGATTTTTCGGAAAATAGTATCAAACTGGACTCTTTGAACTAACTTTCCGGGATAGAGAAGAAAAAACAGTGCAAACTAGGGGTGAAAATTGTCTTGTCACATGATCAAAAAACTTATAATTCAATATATAATCCAAATCCTTCCAAATCCTTTTGTGGGAGCTGAACTTTGATTGGCTCGTATCAGAAACGTTGAGATGGGAGAGCTTTATTGCGGCTTATTAAATAGTGAATATTATTAAAATGAAGAAAATTATACAATTTCTGTAATATATTTTAACAGAACAACAACATAACAGCATCATATCGTAAATTCTATAGACATCAGACATTAAAAAAGATTTATATGACTAATATTCTAAAACTATGCAAACTTAATGCAATTTTAAAATCTTCGAAAACTTTTTATGATTAAAAGAAAAATTTATCTTCATACATATATCATTTTTAGTACAAGAAATTTTTAAAATTAATTTTATGTTTTTTTTTAATCTCTGTACTTTTGTCCCATATTTAATCTCTAACCCTAAATCTTCAAATTCAATTCTCAACCTAAAAGCTTTTTTCATCAATTAAAATTTTAACGAGTAATCAACTAAAATTTTAAGTTAACCATACTAAATTTCTGCATAGAACAGCATCATAACACGATATCGCAAATTTTGTACAAATCAAACATTAAAAAATATTTCCTTCTAACTATGCATATTTGATTCATTCAAAATCTTCGAAAAGTTTCATAGCATAAAAATAAATAAATAAATAAGTACAAATAAAAATATTTTCATACTTATCATTTCTACCACAAGACAATCTAAACTAATTTCAAATGTTTTTAATTTCTCTACTTTTGTCCCAAATTTAACACCAAACCCGAAATCTTCAAAACTCAATACTTAAACTAAGATCTTTTTCATCAACTAAAGTTTGAATAAGTAATTAAACTATATAATATAGATTATATAACTTTTTGCATATATAGAACAGCATCATAACACGATATTGTAAATTCTGTAGAAGTCAGACATTAAAAAAGATTTCCTTCTATCTATGCAAATTTAATTCACTCAAAATCTTCGGAAATTTGATTAACCAATATAGTGCGCTGAGCTTTTTAAATAAAGGGGAAGAGCTGATGCCACTTTAAGCTCTTTCTCTCACTCCTACAATTCTGATTTACTCTTAATCCTTCCAAATCCTTTTGTGGGAGCTGAACTTTGATGAATGACTAAAGAATGCTGTCACTTCCATTGGCTCGTATAAGAAACGTTGAGACTGAGTGGGAGGGATTTATTGCAGCTTATTAAATAGTGTGTACTATTAAAATAAAGAAAATTATACAAATTATGTAATATATTTTTAAAAAAATTAACACATTTTAAAGAAATTAAGAAGAAAATAAATAAACGTATCATAAGCACATATAATGTTTCTATTTCTTTTATTACAAATAATATTTCTATTTCTTAACGATTTTATGTTAATTTTTATTTATATACATTAAGATTGCAATTCACTTAAAAAAAAAAAAAAAAAAAAAAAAAAAAAACTTCAAAGCAATGAAAACTTGTTCTGATTTTATAATAATACGTGTTAATATAATGACGCAGGTTATGGATTAAATCCTTCACCAATTAAATATGACCGACAAATCATAAAAAGTAATTACATAATGCCCATTACGTCACAGCAAGAAATCTATCTAATGCTAAATTTAAAAGAATGAGTAAAAATGTAAATATATATATATACAGCCAATAAAATTATACATTATAACACGAGAAATTCTTTAATCTATGATGTCTGCGTGTATATCCATAAATATAAAAATCTTATTTAAAAAAAAAAAAAAAAAAAAAAAAAGAAAAAAAAAAAGAAAAAAAAAACGCTTCTATGATTTTGGCTAATTTTTTTATTCTGCCTTTGTAGAGGGGGGAGGGGGTGCTCAAAGATCATTGGGCTATGTCACACGTTCGAGAAAATTCAATTAGTGGGACATTTTAGAGTCACTACGGGTCAATGCATTTCAAAGGGAACAAATATTGAAACATACCCTTGCTCAATGCGGTACACGTAAGAATTTTTATATAAACTTGTACAATTGTACAAGTAAAATCAGCGATAAAGCATAATAGTATCGACGTTTCGAACTGCTTCTGCAATCGTTTTAAAGATAAATATAATACTGAAATTTTTAAATGTCTGGAGAAGAAACTTTCCGCTCGATTCTTGATCATTAAAAGAATAAAAAACTGCAGTAAGTGCGCATCAGAAAGTATTTAATGAAATACACCATGACTTTCGATTGATCTAAAAACAAAAATAATATCTACCTGTAGTAAAATGGCCATCAGCTATTTGATGATTTTTTTTTTAAAGCGTCTCTCAAAGACAAATGAAGGAACTAATGCATGCATCTGGAAAACTACACCAGACAGAAGAAAATTGTAAGCTGCAAAGTTGTATAAAAGTATCGATTTAGCACAAAAAGACACCTTCCCTACATAAATATTAAGAATAATACGAGTGGAATGCTCAGTTTTATTTACGATTACCAACATCTTTATGTCAAGAAACATTTCAGAAAGGAGATAATATCACCTTCATTAAACAAAATCAGAAAACCCTATATATTAAACATTACAGATTGAGAAATTATGCTAAATACCTCACGTGGCAAATAGTTGCACTTTTATGACGATTTTCATTACTGTAAAATGCCTGAAAATCACAAAAAAAAAAAAAAAAAAAAAAAAAAAAAAAAAAAATTGTACGCGTACTATTCATCGGATCAAAATATTCAATTGTACTAAAAAGATTTTGCTGTACAGCTTTGTAATTCAGTATTTTGTCATATTTCGTATGTTTTCAAAATCGGTATTCTAACTTTTTATTTTCCCGATAACGGGTGCTATAAGTAGTCCCACTGAATAGAATGAGGCTGCTTCTTTACCATACATTAACATTGTATATTTATAGTCGGGCGTTCCTCTCAGTCCACACAACTTTGAAGAAAGTCCGTGGTACATATAGCTGCCACCACCGATATTACTAGGTGATATCGGTCAAACACTGTGAGGATTGTGTAAATGAAGACTTACGCTGTCGATTAACTGAATTATCAGTTTATTAAGAATATATGTACATACTAAATACGCTACTTAAAATTATACACTATATTGCCATTGATTATGGGACACTTGCGATTTTAGACATTTTACTAAATATCTAGAAAAATACATAAGGAATCATCTCGAAACTCTTAGTGTATAAATATAATAGTATAAGTCATACATCTCCGTGAAGATTTTTTCCCGAAACTCCAAAGGGGGCCGTCAACAAATTAAAAAAGAATGAATATCTTTTGAATAACCCTCTCAAAACTAATGTAGCAAAAGAGCTCAAACTCTAGATTGTAATTGAATGCCTTATTGTAATAAGCCTTGTTCATTTTTATGCAAATAGCATGCATACTCGCAGAGTAATTAAGGTTTTTATAAAAATGATCCCAAATTTTTCCAAGTGTTTTCCTTATAATTTTCAGAGTTCTTAATGTAAAATATTATTTTTTTCAGAAAATATGACAAACAACATTGCACACAGTACCCTGTAATCAGAATTAAAAAATAATGAAAATTGTATAAAAAATGAGTTGGTTTACTAAATAATTTTTTACTGCGCATGCGTCAACGATATCAAAATTTCATTTGCATATTATGTTAGCTAAATGTATAGAGCAACTTTTGTGAAAGTCACAAAATCATAACTTGAAAATTCTGAAAATAATCGTCAATTGAATAAGTCGAAAATCCATTATTCTCAAAATGAAGCAAAAACAAGAGGGGTTGTATCCATATATTCATTGATTAGTGTCAATATAGAATACACAATATGGGATGTACTACTGCATTTGGATAAAATCCCTCATTTTTTTGCTTCATTTTGGAATCAACGGATTTTGTCCTTTTTCTATAGACGATTACTTTCAGAATTTTCAAGCTATGATTTTGAGACTTTTGCAAAAGTTGCTCTATACATTTAGCTAACATAATATGCAAATGAAATTTTGATATCTTTGACGCATGCGCAGTAAAAAATTATATAGTAAACCTACTCATTTTTCATACAATTTTTATTATTTTTTAATTCTGATTACAGGGTACTGTGTGCAATGTTGTTTGTCATATTTTCTGAAAAAAATATTATTTTATATTAAGAACTCTGAAAATAATAAGGGAAAAACTTGGAAAAATTTGGGACCATTTTTATAAAAACCTTAATTACTCTGCGATTGTGCATGCTATTTGCATAAAAATGAACACAGTGTATTACAATAAGGCATTCAATCATAATCTAGAGTTTGAACGCTTTTGCTACATTAGTTTTGACAGGGTAATTCAAAAGATATTCATTATATTTTAATTTGTTGACGGTCCCCTATGGCGTTTCGGTAAAAAATCTTCACGGAGATGTATGACGTATACTATTATATTTATACACTAAGAGTTTCGAGATGATTCCTCATGTATTTTTCTAGATATTTAGTAAAATGTCTAAAATCGCAAGTGTCCCATAATCAATGGCAATATAGTGTATACAATAACAACTCGGATATAGGTGATCCGGTTCAACATTATATTAAATACAATAAAAGTTGGCTGTGTACTATTCCAATTACACTTTCCACCTCACACTCATGCACGTTAGATTCACTTTATCGGAGATCAATCGCGAATCTCCCAACACAGGTATACTCGGCCTGCACTTCTCGGCCCAGAGCACTAAACACCAGGACGTCTGTGTCCTTTGCTCTCCAGAAACGCACTCCTTACGCTCTACAACACAGAGCACCCTCTAGGTACGAAACCCAGGTACGGACTGAACTAATCTGAGACAAGCCTTGCCCTTCTCAAATTACTGCTTTTCCAATGTCAACCCCCTTTGGAGCTCGCTCATTGGGCACATTCCACATTCCTTTTTTGATTAGTGACATGTTCCTTGTCCGCTGATCATTCGCATACCTCCCTGACAGATGGACATGCCTCTCAGCAATCTTCTCTTTCTCTTATTCACCACCTGCATAGGATTATCTGTCACTTCCCCTTTCCAAAAAGAAGGAATGTCACCTTGGAAATTCTGGTACGCAGCCATACAATATAACATATTAAAATAGAGAAATAGTGCAAATTCCATTCTTTAGCAGAGGTGGTATCAGAACCTGACACCCCCCCACCTTAGCGGAAAATATGCCTTTTAGGGGCTAATTTTCCCCAAACATATAGTAATATCGCAGAAGAGTTCAATAGTCTCTTTACAGATTTCTTCATTATGCTTATTACATAAGTATTTTCAGGTGTCTGAACATAATCTACTGACATCTCTACTGAACCTTGTACTAATATTAATATTGCATAAACAATGCACATGTTAATACCATATTATAAACATAAAATTCAAACATATTTACACATACACAGAAAAAAAATTAAACGTGTGATGACATCCCTTTAAGATTGTTCACTACTGAGTCGTTGATGCTGATGGGCTAACAACTGGTTGTTCCTTCCAGCTCTTTCTATGTAGAGTAGAAATTGCATCAGCATTCAAATTTTGAGCTCCTGGACGATGAGAAATACTCAGGTTCCAGCGTTGCAAGGCAAGAGCACATCTAGTGAGTTTGGGTGATCTTGGGGTTGTTTCGGTGAAAAAATTTTAATGGATTATGATCCGTAATGATCTCAATTTGAGATCCATAGGTCCACTTTTCAAACTTTCGCAACCCAAAGAGAACACTCCAAGCCTCTTTCTCTATACTCGGCCAAGCACCCTGAGCCCCCGACAATTTCTGACTGGCAAAAGCAATCGGTTTAAACTGACCCTTTTCATCTTTTTGAGTAAGACAACATCCTACTGCCAGGTCGGAAGCATCTGCGTGGAGCTGATATTCCCGGCCTACGATAGGTGTAGCCAAACTCGTCACTTTACATAACTCATCTTTAAGAGTATTAAATGCTTTTTCTGCTCTTTCATCCCATGGTACAGTATTTTTAACCTTCCCTTTGGTTAATTCGGTTAAAGGTATAGCAATTTCGGCATAATTCGGAATATAAGATCTGTAAAATCCCATTAATCCCAAAACAGATCTAACTTCCTTTTTAGTTTTTGGTCTTTTTTAATCCCTTATTGCACCTATTTTCTCCTCATCATGTGCATGCGTTCCTCCTCCAATTACATTACCTAAAAACTTAGTTAATTTCTCTCCAAATTTACACTTATCCAATCTAATCGTAAAATTTCTGTTTTTAAGTTCTTCAATGACAGCCCTAACATGCTCACAATGCTCTTCCCTGGTATCGGAGAAAATGATGACATCATCAATATATGCTTCCGCATACCTCCGATGACCTTGAAGAACCTCATTCATATCTTTCTGAAACGTGGCAGCTGCGATAATCCAAACGGCATGGTACGCCACTGATAAGTTCCATTATGCGTTGTAAAAGCTGTCAAATGTTTACACTCCTCAGCCATTTTAAACTGCCAATAACCCCTCAATAAATCAATCGATGATAAATATTTAGCCGCCCCTGCGGTATACATGATTTCTTGAGAACCTTTCATCGGAAAGTTTGGAACCTGAGTTACCGAATTTAAAGCTCTATAATCTATACAGAGTCGAACGGTCCTAGGTAGTTTTAGCTGCCACCACCGATATTAATGGGTGATATCGGTCACCTGCTGTGAGGATTGTGTAAAATAACACTGACGCTGTTAATGAACTGAACTAACAGTTTATTTAAGATATAGATATGTACACAAGAAACAATATTTGCAACTATCTACAATTACAACTCGGATATAGATGATCCGGTTCAACATTAAATTAACTACAATAAACGTTGGTTGTGTACCGTTCAACTTATACTTTCTTCCTCACACTCAACGCACGTTAGATACGCTTTATCAGAGATTACTGCAGAATCTCAATACACAAGGGTACTAGGCCTCACTTCTCGGCCTATAACACTATCCACCGGGACGCCTTGTCCCACACTCAAAATATACACTATCCAACAGGACCACAAATCCTGAGCGACCTATCGGTCTCAACGCCAAGCGAGAACTGTCCCTAACCTCTCCGTCCAGAGTTGACCTTGTCAGAGATCTTCCTTCCCCCAGTAGGGCCTCTTAGAGTTCCTCCATTGGTTCAATTCCGCATACCAACCTTGAGTCATGACATCTACTGTTTACACATCACTCCAATAGCTAGATGACAGCTGAGGCACGCCCCGCGGCCATCACTTTCATTCATCAACGAGTGCGTCATCTGCACACCTGTGTCAACATCTGTCATTCGTTATTATAGAAAAGAAAGAAAGGTATTTCGAGCTTCACGGATACACAACCCACAATACATAAAATATTCAGATAAGGAAATGTTATTCCTTTCTAATTCAGGGCAGATGTCTTCTAGGACCCTGACACCCCCCACCTTAGCGGAAAATATGCCTCTTAGGGGCTAATTTTCCCCAAACATATAATAATATTACGGAAGAGTTCAATAGTCTCTTTGCAGATTTCTTCATTCTAAATATTACATAGGCATTTTCAGGTGTCTGAACATTCTCTACTGACATCTCTACTGAACCTTATACTAATACTACTATTGCATGAACAATACACATGCTAATTTACTATTATAAACACAAAACTTAAAAAAAATATATTTACACACACACAAACAAAAATTAGACATGTGATGACATCCTTTAAGGTTGTCTACTATTTTGACATTGATACTGATGGGCTAGTAACTGGTTGTTCTTCCCAGATCTTTCTCTGTAGCCTCGAAATTGCATCAGCATTCAAATGTTGAACTCCGGGACGATGAAAAATGCTCAGGTTCCAGCGTTGCAAGGCTAGAGCCCACCTAGTGAGTTTGGGCGACCTTGGGGTTGTTTCCGTGAGAAATTTTAATGGATTATGATCGGTAATGACCTCAATTTGAGATCCATAAGTCCACTTTTCAAACTTCCGCAACCCGAAGAGAACACTCCAAGCCTCTTTCTCTATACTCGGCCAAGCACGCTGAGCCCCTGACAATTTCTGACTGGCAAAAGCTATAGGTTTAAACTGACCTTTTTCATCTTTTTGAGTAAGACAACATCCTACTGCGAGGTCGGAAGCATCGGCGAGAAGCTGATATTCCCGGCCTACGATAAGTGTAGCCAAACTCGTCACTTTACACAACTCATCTTTAAGAGTATTAAATGCTTTTTCTGCCCTTTCATCCCATGGTACAGTATTTTTGACATTTCCTTTGGTTAATTCGGTTAAAGGTATAGCTATCTCAGCATAATTTGGAATATAAGATCGGTAGAATCCTATTAATCCCAAAACTGATCTAACTTCCTTTTTAGTTTTTGGTCTTTTTTAATCCCTTATTGCACCTATTTTCTCCTCATCATGTGCATGCGTTCCTCCTCCAATTACATTACCTAAAAACTTAGTTAATTTCTCTCCAAATTTACATTTGTCTAGTCTAATCGTAAAATTTCTATTTTTCAACTCTTCAATGACAGCCCTGACATGCTCACAATGCTCTTCCCAGGTATCGGAGAAAATGATGACATCATCAATATATGCTTCTGCATACCTCCGATGACCTTGGAGAACCTCATTCATGTCTTTTTGAAACGTAGCAGCAGCCCCTGATAATCCAAAAGGCATTGTACGCCACTGATAAGTTCCGTTATGCGTCGTAAAAGCTGTCAGAGGTTTACAATCCTCAGCCATTTTAATTTGCCAATAACCCCCCAATAAATCTATTGAAGATAAATATTTAGCCGCCCCTGCGGTATACATAATTTCTTGGGAATCTTTCATCGGGAAGGTGGGAACCTGCGTTACAGAATTTAAAGCTCTGTAATCAATACACATTCTGACAGTTGCATCTTTTTTCGCAACGCAAACAATTGGATGGCTAATTTCAGCATTCGACGGTTCGATTAGATTTAATTCTAATAACTCCTGAATCTGCCTATCCACTTCCTCTTTATAAGCTACCAGCACGCTATATAACTTTGGTTTTTTTCCTTTCTACACCCGGTTTCAGATCAATACGATGTTCCCCTACTTCCGCTAGTCGTACAGGACCCATAAACACTTCTTTATTTTCCCTCAAAATGGACTTTAAATCTTTGACTTGACTATTAGATAGCCCTTTTATTTCAAACCTCTCAATATCCCGTTCTATCTCTTGATCCCGGTTCAAAATAGGAATTTCCCCAACTTCTCCAAATTCCTCATCACCTTCGAAAACAATATTAACTATATTACATTTAGCGATAAATTCTCTTATCTTATTTTGGTGCACATGCTTCCTACTCCCGTCGGCTAACTCAACAATAAACGAATGCTGGTTTCGTTTTTCTACAATAGTTGCCGGCCCTTGCCACCTAGAATATAACTTATTAGTCGAATCGGGGATTAACAGTATAACTTTATCGCCTACCTCAAACGTTTTTTCTTTTGACCTTTAATTATAATGATACGCCATTCTATTTTGTTGAACCTCAGACGACAATTTTGCCTCATTTGCGGCTCTTTCTAAGCGGTTCTTAAATTTATCCAAGTACTCATGAATCGGCGTAGTATCTAACTGCGCTCCCTTATTTTCTCCTGCCCATGACGACTTAAGAATCGATAACGGACCCTCCGGCGCTCTACCATATAATAACTGGAAAGGTGCGATTCCCGTCGTAGAATTTGGGACTTCCCTATACGCCCATAATATAAATGGTATTTGTTCATGCCATTTTTTTCCTTCTTCCCTAATCGTATGATGTAGCATACGTTTAAGAGTCTGATTAAATCGTTCCACCAGTCCGTTGGACTGTGGATACTGTGGAGTCGAAAATCTTGGACTAGCACCTAACCTTTTCTCAAATTCTTTCGTTAAGTCGGCAGTAAAATTGGTTCCATTGTCGCAGGCAATTACATTAGGAATTCCTGTTCTCATAAATATTTGAAGTAACGCCTCACACGCGGTTTTAGCAGTTAAACTTTTTAGAGGGATCGCATCCGCCCATCTGGTATGCTGATCAATTAAAGTCAGTATATACCGATGCCCTTGTGAACTTTTAGGATCAATAGACCCAATTAAATCAACATTAACAACCTGAAATGGAAGTTCCGGCCGCGACACTGGGGAAATAGGAGCTCTATCATTTACTTTAACCCCTCTAGTCAATTGGCCCTCTAAACATGATTCACAAAACTGTTTAGCTTCTTTTGCCATTCCCTCCCAATAAAAAGAATACCTTATTCTCTGCAACGTTTTCTTGGCTGCATGATGCCCTCCAAATACCGATGAATGCGCTAATTTTAAGATTTCTTCCCTTCTTACCTTGGGTACTACTAATTGCGCTATAGTTTCGCCTACCAATTTCTCTTTATGATACAATAATCCGTTTACAATATAATAATCCCCTTTTTCCTTTTTAGCTAATTCCCAAGCTTTCTCTAATTCTTTACATTCCAACTGGGATTTCTTAAACATATCTGAGTTACTAACAATAGATTCCTTATTTTCCTGCGTTTCAGTTTTTTCTGGATCCTGACTTTGTACATTTTGCGATCTCGCGTCTATTACGTAAACATTACAGCTATCGTTACTTACATCTTCCTTTTCATTCGAGTTATCAATAATACTTTCGGAACTTTTTAATTCTTCGGACTCTATCAATGGCTCCTCAAGATTGACACCTGACAACTCATTAATCACCTCGGGATGTAAAATTACTTGCTCATTAATATTATCAGTTACTGCGCAAAGTACTTCCTGATGAATAATATTAGTTTGCCCGAATTGCGGAATAGCTAGCGGTAGTTTAACTAACGGTGATTTAACAGCTTCACCAAATAACCCTTGTAAATAAATACTTCCCGCTCCCTTTAATTTCTCTTCCGGTACTAAATCTTTATGAACAACACTAATCTCACATCCAGAATCAACCAATCCCTTTGCTTTTTGCCCATTAACACTAACTTCAATTTTCTCAAGTTTATTTAATTTCTCACCAATAACATTAGTTTTCTGCTCGGCCTTTGCCGATATTCTAGCCACAATATCCCCATTAGGTAACTCTTGATTTTCTTTCACCATAATCTTATGAACACCTGCTTTCTGGTCTCGCCCTTTATTGCCATTATTAGTTCCCTCATTACCCACTTTATTACAAAAACGTTGGTAATGACCTCTCAAACCGCACTTAAAACATTTAGGCCCTGAAGCATCATTCGTCTTCTTAAACTCTGTTTTCCTATCCGGAAAAGAATTACACTCATTTCTACCATTTTGCCTCCAACTACCACTAAATTTATTATCCTCCCTCGGTCTCATTTTTTCATTGTTTACGTACTTATCTTTACCTTTAAAGCTTTTATGCGTAACCGCATAAGACTTATGTTTAGCATCAAAATAATTATCACACTCTTTAGCAATTTTAGGAGCTTCTAACCATTTACCCTGGTGAGTTAAACTAATATATGCTGCAGTATCCTCATCTAGCGTACTCATTAGCTTATCAGTAACTATTAATTGGTTGACCTTTTCATAAGTGTCCGCACCTCTAATTTTACAATAATTTTCCCACGTAGCTATTAAACGCGATACAAATAATACATGGGTTTCGTTCGGATTTCTCCTAGCTTTCCGGAAATTTTCTAAACATGCCTTCGGGGTTGGCTCATGTTCCCTTAGGACTAACTCCTTTAATTCCTCATAATTCTCCATTTGTTCCTTAGTGGTATAAATTAACAAATTATCCGCATTATCTCCTAACATATTTAGTAGAATTTCGGCCTGCTGGTTTTCCGGTACATTTTTAGTTTTGAATGCCCTTTCTAAGCTGTTAAAAAATAAATTCCATCCCTCAGTCCCTTCTGGTACTTTGATAGATAGAGTTTTAACACTTTTGATCAATTTTTCTATGTTACTTTCATTATTAGATTCCCTAGACCCATTGAAATTATTTGCCGATCCTTGCACCTTTAGTTTCTCCATTTCTAATTCATGTTCCATTCTTAATTTTTCCATTTCTAACTTTTCCTGCTCTAATTTTTCCTGTTTTTCTTCACCCTCTAACCTTTCCTGTTTTTCTAACTTTTCGCGTTCTAACTTTTCTTGTTCTAATCGTTCTGCAACAATAGCGTCAGATAATTCCTTAATAACCCCCTCGTCATACTCATCACTGTCCATTATCTTTTTCTTAAGCTGAATTCTGGTATCATCTTCCGTGAATTCAACACCCAATTCTTCTGCTATCCCCTGAAGATCAACCTTTTTTAGTTTCAATAAGAAAGCCATACCTTCACCGATTGTTATTACCACCCCACAAGAATAGTTAAACCTACCAACTTAATACTTCCGAAATTTCTAACTTAGTACAGATATTTCTCCACTTATTAAACTAATTAATACCCTTCAGATAATCAATACACTGAATACTCTAATTTTTCTCAACCATTGATATCACACAATTTACTTCCAATAAAACAAAAAAGTAAAACAATAATTCGATTTGACTGCTACGCAATATAGATTCCAATATATACACTTAGATAACAACTTACAATTTACATAATCATACTGATACGTTGATATTGAATAGAAGTATTGATGTCAATCAAGAAATCCACATAAAGAAAAATTTAAACACATGCATACATAAATTTCTACAATTATCCTCATAAAATATTTCCGAACTCAATACTGGTTCTTACACTTAAAACAAATATACTGAAAATCTTTACTTTTATTTTTACTCACTATGGCTCTCTTTTGAGCCTTTTTTTTTTTCACTATGGCTCTCTTTTGGGCCTTTTTTTTCACTATGGCTCTCTTTTGAGCCTTTTTTTTTTCTATGGCTCTCTTTTGAGCCTTTTTTTTTTTTTCCTCACTAGTATTGGCCAATTAAAATCTTCATTTGCTTAGAATTTTGATAATGTAACTCTTAAAATTTAAACAGTATTGCTTCATTTAACAATTACTTTAACAATAATTTATATTTAATGCATTAATTTAGTTCACTAATATCATTATAAATAGCATATCATTTTCATCTCAAATTATTATGACCTTTCTTTAAAACAATAGCAATATGGTTACTAATTCTTTACACCTATCTGAACACAATTATTTCATTGCACATAAATTACCTAGACAATTTACTTAAATTACTATTAATTATACAACAATACAATTTGGTTCGAGATGTCAGAAGAAATGAATGATCAAAACACCTTACCTTATACTTTATTTGCTGGATTACTTTTCTAATCACAGGTAGCTCCACGATGTAGCGGTAATATGGCACAACACAGTTCAGTTTGGTTCTTTCTAATAAAGATACGCACAACACTTTAGTCCACACTAGACGATATGGCACGATACTTTATCCACATTCGACGCTACGGCACGACACTTTACACACATTCGACGATACGGCACAACACTTTAGCATACAATCGACGATCCGGCACGATGCTTTAGCACATACTCGACGATATGGCACGACCACACAAGAATTCCACTGGATACTCTGGCATTAACAGACTGCCACACGGCTCGCTGGTCACTGGTTTCAGGCGATTCTATCCCGACGCTGCCAACAATTTGTCGGACGCTCCTCTCAGTCCACCAAACTTTGAAGAATGTCCTAGGTAGTTTTAGCTGCCACCACCGATATTAATGGGTGATATCGGTCACCTGCAGTGAGGATTGGGTAAAATAACACTGACGCTGTTAATGAACTGAACTAACAGTTTATTTAAGATATAGATATGTACACAAGAAACAATATTTACAACTATCTACAATTACAACTCGGATATAGACGATCCGGTTCAACATTAAATTAACTACAATAATCGTTGGTTGGTTACCGTTCTACTTATACTTTCTTCCTCACACTCAACGCACGTTAGATACTCTTTATCAGAGATTACTGCAGAATCTCAATACACAAGGGTACTAGGCCTCACTTCTCGGCCTATAACACTATCCACCGGGACGCCTTGTCCCACACTCAAAATATACACTATCCAACAGGACCACAAATCCTGAGCGACCTATCGGTCTCAACGCCAAGCGAGAACTGTCCCTAACCTCTCCGTCCAGAGTTGACCTTGTCAGAGATCTTCCTTCCCCCAGTAGGGCCTCTTAGAATTCCTCCATTGGTTCATTTCCGCATACCAACCTTGAGTCATGACATCTACTGTTTACACATCACTCCAATAGCTAGATGACAGCTGAGGCACGCCCCGCGGCCATCACTTTCATTCATCAACGAGTGCGTCATCTGCACACCTGTGTCAACATCTGTCATTCGTTATTATAGAAAAGAAAGAAAGGTATTTCGAGCTTCACGGATACACAACCCACAATACATAAAATATTCAGATAAGGAAATGTTATTCCTTTCCAATTCAGGGCAGATGTCTTCTAGGAACCTGACACTACTATTGGTCAATTAAAATTCTAAGCAAATGTTGTTATCAACTCTTCAAACTTAAAAAATATTGCTTCATTTAAATATTACTTTAACAATAATTTAAATTTAAGTAAATTTAATTATTCCTTCCAACTACTATTAACACAATTAGTAAAAAAAAAAAATATATATATATAGAAAGCCAATACTAGCTCAAGTTATGATCTTTCCTTAAAACAATAGCCAATATGGTTATTAACACTTTATAGGTAGGAAGTATTGATAAAACACATAAATAATATAGACAATTTACTTAAATTACTATTAATTATACAACAACAAATTTTGGTTCGAGATGTCAGTAGAAGGAAATGGTCAAAACACCTTACCTTATGCTTTATTTGCTGGGGTACTTTTCTAATCACAGGTAGTTCCACGATGTAGCGGTAATATGGCACAACAGTTCAGTTCTTTCTAATTTTGATACGGCACAGGTACAACACTTTAGCACACACTCGACGATACGGCACGACACATTAGCACACACTCGACGATCCGGCACGATACTTTAGCACACACTCGACGATACGGCATTGCCACACAAGAATTCCACTGAGTACTCCGGCACTAACAGACTGCAACAAGGCTCGCTGGTCACTGGTTTCAGGCGATTCTATCCCGACGCTGCCAACAATTTGTCGGACGTTCCTCTCAGTCCACACAACTTTGAAGAAAGTCCGTGGTAGATATAGCTGCCACCACCGATATTACTAGGTGATATCGGTCACCCACTGTGAGGATTGTGTAAATGAAAACTTACGCTGTCGATTAACTGAATTATCAGTTTATTAAGAATATATGTACACACTAAATACGGTATTTACAATTATATACAATTACAAATCGGATATAGGTGATCCGGTTCAACATTAAATTAAATACAATAAAAGTTGGCTGTGTACTATTCCATTTACACTTTCCACCTCACACTCAATGCACGTTAGTTTCACTTTATCGGAGATCAATCGCGAATCTCCCAACACAGGTATACTCGGCCTGCACTTCTCGGCCCAGAGCACTAAACACCAGAACGTCTGTGTCCTTTGCTCTCCAGAAACGCACTCCTTACGCTCTACAACACAGAGCACCCTCTAGATACGAAACCCAGGTACGGACTGAACTAATCTGAGACAAGCCTTGCCCTTCTCAAATCACTGCTTTTCCAATGTCAACCCCCTTTGGAGCTCGCTCATTGGGCACATTCCACATTCCTTTTTTGATTAATGACATGTTCCTTGTCCGCTGATCATTCGCATATCTCCTTGACTGATGGACATGCCTCTCAGCAATCTTCTCTTTCTCTTATTCACCACCTGCATAGGATTATCTGTCACTTCCTCTTTCCACAAAGAAGGAATGTCACCTTGGAAATTCTGGTACACAGCCATACAATGCAAGATATTAAAATAGAGAAATAGTGGAAATTCCATTCTTTAGCAGAGGTGGTATCAGAACCTGACATTTATGATCGCAATTTCAGGCGTTTAAAGTTCAAAAGATTTAAAAAAAGGAACAGTTTTGCGTTGATTGTACTGATAATCGGGAAACCAGTTCAATTCAGTGTATTTTAACAGAAAAATTTTCGTAAATTTGAGGGGGGGTTTTTTCCGAGAAAAACGAAATATTTCTAGAATTTACAGAAAATGTTCCATTAAAAAACCCTGAATTCCATGGCGTCATTATTTTATTTTACTTTATTCATTTATTTATTCTTTTTACAGTCCATCTTTCAATCTTCATTAGTTTGTGAGTTATTGATTTTTTAAAAAAATCTTTACTTTTGAATCATTCGAGCCGATGCTTTCTCGTATAGATTTTTTGCAAGATTTTAATACAAACATTTGTATTTTGATGTTTGCAATTTAAAAAAAAAATAGTCAATTCAAAAAAAATAGTCAAGGGGCCATGAGAGCAAATATTGATGCAACCATTTTTTTTCCAACTTAAACTTTTGATTAAATTATAGGGAAAAAATTGAGAAATTCCCTTGCGGATTAGTAAACATCATTCATCAACAACAGCTATTTGCATACATTTGTAGAAAAAAAGAAAAAAAAAGTATTGACAATTATGTAGAAATTTCCCCTAAATACTCTTCTTCGTATCCACTACATCAATAAAAATGGTGATACAACTTCACTCGTAAAAAATTTTTAAACATTCCCTTTTTGCAATTTTTATATTCCAAATTTTGTTTAAAGCAATATCTTTAACGATAGTGTCAATGAGATTTTTTATTTGCTTAAGAAAATAAAAAGCATGATCGATTACTCATAATCTAAATAGGAATAACTAAACAATTTGAAGTGATCAAGAATGAAAAATTTTCTAAGTATATCAGAAATCCATACGCTAGGAATTGAGAACAGCAACACAAAGCACACAGTTCATCCTCAAATCCCTTTTATACGGTCCCTTACATATACATTTGCTGTTTATTATTTTCCAATAAATGGATGTGAAAATCGATACTACAATATATTTGTAATAATGACTTCTCAATGAATTTTATTTCCAGAATAAAACGCTTTTAACTCTCCTTTCAGCAAAAAAATATTTTAAGAGTTTTCTCACTTTCTTGGAGTTAAAATGACTGTTGCTGTTAAATAAATAAATCAAAAATTATACTAGAAACAATTATTATCTTATATCCATCAAATATTGAATATAAAACGAAAATCAAAAGATAAAAATCAAGATTATCTCCATAAAATATATATTTATATATCATAAATAAAAATGTAATAAATAATAGTTCGGTTTCATCTTAAATTAATCTGTAGCAATTTTGCAGTTTTCTAATGCTTCAATAGGGTCTCTAGTGATACTGGCTCTTCTAACTTCAATGATAGTGACAGGGTTCTGTGCCATTTATCAGAAAACTGCGATCCCACAAAAGGATTTGGATGGATTAGGGAGGCTCAAAGTTATTGCAGTGAAATTGGAGGGGAAGTTAAAGAGGTAAGTTTACTCTTTCCACGTAAAGTGTTTTAAAACTTTGCAATTAGTCTTTCGTGGGAGAGGAGTGAAGTAATTAGTTTAGCAGAAGTTAATAATATAAGGACGATAAAACTCTTCTGGGGACAAAGTGCAAGAGATGGTAGATCAATCTCGATTGAAAATGCTGAAGTAATCCATATAAAAGCTGTATTATAATTTGATTGGTAGAAGAACAGCAATAGCTATAATTGACAAATTCATATGAAAACAATGGTATGAAAAAAATATGTTTGAAGATAACCAATGGTCTTATTACTATCTGAAGAAAACTAAATACATACGAAGATTTTAATTGCTAAAGGAGGCATTAGAGGATAATAAATGCATATATAGATATTTGAAACTTTATAGTTCCTTTAATCAAAATGTTGATTGCGTCATTTACCACCTGTATCATTTGAATCTTTTACTTTAGAAGCCTAAATTAACTGACATAGTTTCCCAAACTGTAGCTTAGATGCCAAAATAGTTTAAAAAACAGCAGCCTACAAAAATACAAAATAGTTTTGTATTTTCAAAGAATAAAGAATTAGGCATAATACTTCAGTTGTACAGAAATAATTGAAACATTTTCTGGGAAATTTTTTGACACTATTGAATGTAGAGCAAATTCTCTTAAAAGAAACAAATATATAATTGGTGAAAAATGTTTTATTTTTGAAAAGATTTTTTAGTACTTAACGTTTTGCTACTTTGCAAGCTGTTGTAAAAAATAAAACATTAACATTAATTTGTACTAACTAGAAATTGGTAAAACTGGTCGAAACTTAAGGATGAAATTTTCCATAAAGATTAGTATATATATATATATATATATATATACCGGGTGTCCCAAAAATGACTGATGGATTTTAAAATTCAATAACTTGCAAACGGTGACAGCTATTTAAAAAATTTTTGCAGGAGGGTTATGTATAATGTCAGGAGTTTTTTACCGTAATTTTTTATTTTAGTTCGAATTTCAAACAATAGATGGCGCTGGCGGCGATTGAAGCCCAGGTTGACGCCGAAACTGACCTCACTCAGCAATGATCACCTGGCCTTCAATAGCCATCAGCGCCATCTATTGTTTGAAATTCGAACTGAAATAAAAAATTAGGGTAAAAAAACTCCTGACATTATATATAACCGTCCTGCAAATTTTTTTTAAATAGCTGTCACCGTTTGCAAGTTATTGAATTTTAAAATCCATTAGTCATTTTTGGGACACCCGGTATATATATAATGCTACAAATCAACATCTACAAGAATATAGAATAACTAAATATAACAAATTTAATATATATATATATATATATATATATATATAAGACCATTAATTGTATTATAATATATGAACCATTGAATTAAATAGTAAACCACCACATTGAAACAGGGGAGAAAAAACAATGAATACAAATGGAATTTGCAAGAACCAAAGCAGAATCGTCAAACCCCAAATACTTTGGAACTACAAATGGAGTGTGTGGTTTCATCTTCGTATTAGCCATGAAAAAGCCGCCGGATTATATATATATATATATATATATATATATATATATATATATAATACCATTAAAAGTAGACAAGATTCACCAACGGATTTTATCAATAAAACAATAAACCAAAACGAAGAATTAAATTGAATTATAGTAAACAATATTAACCATTTGAAATTAACCATTGAATTTAATAACTTATAGCACATTGAACATGGAAGGAAAAAAAGAATAATATGAATACAATTGAAATTTGTAGAACCAAAGCAGAATCTTCAGGTCCCAAATACTTTGGAACTACAAATGGAGTGTGTGATTTCATCTTCGTATTTGCCATGAAAAAGCAAAACAATACGAATTTGGGACTACCATCACACAAAAACCAAATTATTAAACAAGGAACAAAGATATTTTACAAAAAGGAGTTGAAAGTAAGTAAAAATAATAGTTATCCATAACAAACAAAAAAGATAAAGCTGAATGGAAATATAATTGAACCGGAAAAAATAATAATCGATATTAACATAAAATTAAATTAATAAAATGATTAAAATTAGAATTAAGAGATAACATTCATATTAACATATAACTTAAAATACATTATTGTTACTTTAATCAGAAACATTTATTGTGACTTTACATGGTAAAAACTCATTATCTTAATATAGAATAATAATAAAAAGTAATAATAATAATAATAATAATAAATAAATAAATAAATAAATAATAATAGTAATAATATTATTAATAATAATACCAAAAATTATATCAATAACATTAAAAATAATTTGATATTTAAAATATAGCTATTTAACTATAGATATAACTAGACGAATATCCATATATTGGTGTAAATTAAACAGTTTAAAAATTATGATATATATATATATATATATATATATATATTATATACATATTACACTTAAAAATCGACATAGTCACAAACTTTTTTATACAAAATGAGTCCATAATCGTAATTTATTAGAACAATATTATTCTCCGTATTATGGTCAAAATGCCGTTAAATTACGGTTACATAACCTTTTATATATAAACATGGTCCAATGGCTGGACAGTTTGTTGTAAATTTAAAACAGTGCCTGGTACCTCAGGCAGACAGATATGGCTCCAGTTTATTGACAATCAATCCTATAATCACAATCTTATAATCGCTATAAGAACTTTTATTTTCATTCCGGTGATGACGAAATTTAAGATATGGGAAACAAATTGTACTCCATGAAAATATTTTGTCGAAACAAAAACTATTTTGCCAAAACTATTGCTAAATATAAATGCTAAAAAGAACTCTTATAAATGAAAACTATAAAAAAGAAAGTGTTTCTTAACACTTTATGTCAGGTTCCTAGAAGTCATCTGCCCTGAATTAGAAAGGAATGACATTTCCTTATCTGAATATTTTATGTATTGTGGGTTGTGTATCCGTGAAGCTCGAAATACCTTTCTTTCTTTTCTATAATAACGAATGACAGATGTTGACACAGGTGTGCAGATGACGCACCCGTTGATGAATGAAAGTGATGGCCGCGGGGCGTGCCTCAGCTGTCATCTAGCTATTGGAGTGATGTGTAAACAGGAGATGTCATGACTCAAGGTTGGAGTGCGGGATTGAACCAATGGATGAGCTCTAAGGAGTCCTGCATAGGGGGAGGAAGATCTCTGAAGGTCAACTCTCGACTGAGATGTTTTAGACAGTTCTCGCTTGGCGTTGAGACCGATAGGTCGCTCAGGATTTGTGGTCCTGTTGGATAGTGTGTATTTTGAGCGTGGGACAAGGCGTCCCGGTGGATAGTGTTATAGGCCGAGAAGTGAGGCCTAATACACTTGTGTATTGAGATTCTGCAGTAATCTCTGATAAAGCGTATCGAACGTGCGTTGAGTGTGAGGAAGAAGGTGTAAGCTGAACGGTACACAACCAACGTTTAGTGTAGTTAATTTAATGTTGAACCGGATCATCTATATCCGAGTTGTAATTGTAGATAGTTGTAAATATTGTTTCTTGTGTACATATCTATATCTTAAATAAACTGTTAGTTCAGTTCATTAACAGTGTCAGTGTTATTTTACCCAATCCTCACAGCAGGTGACCGATATCACCCATTAATATCGGTGGTGGCAGCTTAAACTACCTAGGACATTCTTCTAAGTTTGGTGGACTGAGAGGAGCGTCCGACAAATTGTTGGCAGCGTCGGGATAGAATCGCCTGAAACCAGTGACCAGCGAGCCGTGTTGCAGTCTGTTAATGCCAGAGTATCCAGTGGAATTCTTGTGTGGTCGTGCCATATCGTCGAGTATGTGCTAAAGCATCGTGCCGGATCGTCGATTGTATGCTAAAGTGTCGTGCCGTATCGTCGAATGTGTGTAAAGTGTCGTGCCGTAGCGTCGAATGTGTGTAAAGTGTTGTGCCGTATCGTCGAGTATGTGCTAAAGTATCGTGCCGGATCGTCGAGTGTGTGATAAAGTATCGTGCCATATTGTCTAGTGTGGACTAAAGTGTTGTGCGTATCTTTATTAGAAAGAACTAAACTGAACTGTGTTGTGCCTGATTATCGCTACATCGTGGAGCTATCCGTGAATAGAAGAGTACCCCACCAAATAAAGTATAAGGTAAGGTGTTTTGATCATATCTTTCTTCTGACATCTCGAACCAAATGGTATTGTTGTATAATTAATAGTAATTTAAGTAAATTGTCTATGTAATTTATGTGCAATGAAATAATTGTGTTCAGATAGGTGTAAAGAATTAGTAACCATATGGCTATTGTTTTAAAGAAAGGTCCTAATAATTTGAGATGATAATGATATGCTATTTATAATGATATTAGTGAACTAAATTAATGCATTAAATCTTAATTATTGTTAAAGTAATTGTTAAATGAAGCAATACTGTTTAAATTTTAAGAGTTACATTATATAAAATTCTAAGCAAATGAAAATTTTAATTGGCCAATACTAGTGAAAAAAAAAAAGGCTCAAAAGAGAGCCATAGTGAAAAAAAAAAAAAGGCCCAAAAGAGAGCCATAGTGGAAAAAAAAAAAAAGGCTCAAAAGAGAGCCATAGTGAGTAAAAATAAAAGTAAAGATTTTCAGTATATTTGTTTTAAGTGTAAGAACCAGTATTGAGTTCGGAAATATTTTATGAGGATAATTGTAGAAATTTATGTATGCATGTGTTTCAATTTTTCTTTATGTGGATTTTTTGATTGACATCAATACTTCTATTCAATTTCAACGTATCAGTATTATTATATAAATTGTAGGTTGTTATCTAAGTGTATATATTGGAATCTATATTGCATAGCAGTCAAATCGAATTATTGTTTTACTTTTTTGTTTTATTGGAAGTAAATTGTGTGATATCAATGGTTGAGAAAAATTAGAGTATTCAGTAGGTTAATTAGAAATGAAATGCATGGATTATCTGAAATGGTATTAATTAGTATAATAAGTGGAGAAATAGCTGTACTAAGTTAGAAATTTAGGAAATATTAAGTTGGTAGTTTTAACTATTCTTGTGGGGTGGTTATAACAATCGGTGAAGGTATGGCTTTCTTATTGAAACTAAAAAAGGTTGATCTTCAAGTGATAGCTGAAGAATTGGGTGTTGAATTCGCGGAAGATGATACCAGAATTCAGCTTAAGAAAAAGATAATGGACAGTGATGAGTATGACGAGGGGGTTATTAAGGAATTATCTGACGCTATTGTTGCAGAACGATTAGAACAAGAAAAATTAGAGCGTGAAGAAAAACAGGAAAAGTTAGAGCGCGAAGAAAAACACGAAAGGTTAGAAAGAGAAGAGAGGATAGAAAAATTAAGGATGGAACATGAATTAGAAATGGAGAGACTAAGGGTTCAAGGTTCGGCAAATAATTCTAATGTTAGGGAATCTAATAATGAAAGTAATATAGAAAAATTGATCAAAAGTGTTAAAACTCTATCTATCAAAGTACCAGAAGGGACTGAGGGATGGAATTTATTTTTCAACAGTTTAGAAAGGGCATTCCAAACTAAAAATGTACCGGAAAACCAGCAGGCCGAAATTCTACTAAATATGTTAGGAGATAAGGCGGATAATTTGTTAATTTATACCACTAAGGAACAAATGGAGAATTAGGAGGAATTAAAGGAGTTAGTCCTAAGGGAACATGAGCCAACCCCGAAGGCATGTTTAGAAAATTTCCGGAAAGCTAGGAGAAATCCGAACGAAACCCATGTGTTATTTGCATCGCGTTTAATAGCTACGTGGGAAAAGTATTGTAAAATTAGAGGTGCGGACACTTATGAAAAGGTCAACCAGTTAATAGTTACTGATAAGGTAATGAGTTCGCTAGATGAGGATACTGCAGCATATATTAGTTTAACTCACCAGGGTAAATGGTTAGAAGCTCCTAAAATTGCTAAAGAGTGTGATAATTATTTTGATGCTAAACATAAGTCTTATGCGGTTACGCATAAAAGCTTTAAAGGTAAGGATAAGTACGTAAACAATGAAAAAATGAGACCGAGGGAGGATAATAAATTTAGGGGTAGTTGGAGGCAAAATGGTAGTAATGAGTGTAATTCTTTTCCGGATAGGAAAACAGAGTTTAAGAAGACGAAGGATGCTTCAGGGCCTAAATGTTTTAAGTGTGGTTTGAGAGGTCATTACCAACGTTTTTGTAATAAAGTGGGTAATGAGGGAACTAATAATGGCAATAAAGGGCGAGACCAGAAAGCAGGTGTTCATAAGATTATGGTGAAAGAAAATCAAGAGTTACCTAATGGGGCTATTGTGGCTAGAATATCGGCAAAGGCCGAGCAGAAAACTAATGTTATTGGTGAGAAATTAAATAAACTTGAGAAAATTGAAGTTAGTGTTAATGGGCAAAAAGAAAAGGGATTGGTTGATTCTGGATGTGAGATTAGTGTTGTTCATAAAGATTTAGTACCGGAAGAGAAATTAAAGGGAGCGGGTAGTATTTATTTACAAGGGTTATTTGGTGAAGCTGTTAAATCACCGTTAGTTAAACTACCGCTAGCTATTCCGCAATTCGGGCAAACTAATATTATTCATCAGGAAGTACTTTGCGCAGTAACTGATAATATTAATGAGCAAGTAATTTTACATCCCGAGGTGATTAATGAGTTGTCAGGTGTCAATCTTGAGGAGCCATCGATAGAGTCCGAAGAATTAAAAAGTTCCGAAATTATTATTGATAACTCGAATGAAAAGGAAGATGTAAGTAACGATAGCTGTAATGTTTACGTAATAGACGCGAGATCGCAAAATGTACAAAGTCAGGATCCAGAAAAAACTGAAACGGAGGAAAATAATGAATCTATTGTTAGTAACTCAGATATGTTTAAGAAATCCCAGTTGGAATGTAAAGAATTAGAGAAAGCTTGGGAATTAGCTAAAAAGGAAAAAGGGGATTATTATATTGTAAACGGATTATTGTATCATAAAGAGAAATTGTTAGGCGAAACTATAGCGCAATTAGTAGTACCCAAGGTAAGAAGGGAAGAAATCTTAAAATTAGCGCATTCCTCGGTATTTGGAGGGCATCATGCAGCCAAGAAAACGTTGCAGAGAATAAGGTATTCTTTTTATTGGGAGGGAATGGCAAAAGAAGCTAAACAGTTTTGTGAATCATGTTTAGAGTGCCAATTGACTAGAGGGGTTAAAGTAAATGATAGAGCTCCTATTTCCCCAGTGTCGCGGCCGGAACTTCCATTTCAGGTTGTTAATGTTGATTTAATTGGGCCTATTGATCCTAAAAGTTCACAAGGGCATCGGTATATACTGACTTTAATTGATCAGCATACCAGATGGGCGGATGCGATCCCTCTAAAAAGTTTAACTGCTAAAACTGCGTGTGAGGCGTTACTTCAAATATTTATGAGAACAGGAATTCCTAATGTAATTGCCTGCGACAATGGAACCAATTTTACTGCCGACTTAACGAAAGAATTTGAGAAAAGGTTAGGTGCTAGTCCAAGATTTTCGACTCCACAGTATCCACAGTCCAACGGACTGGTGGAACGATTTAATCAGACTCTTAAACGTATGCTACATCATACGATTAGGGAAGAAGGAAAAAAATGGCATGAACAAATACCATTTATATTATGGGCGTATAGGGAAGTCCCAAATTCTACGACGGGAATCGCACCTTTCCATTTATTATATGGTAGAGCGCCGGAGGGTCCGTTATCGATTCTTAAGTCGTCATGGGCAGGAGAAAATAAGGGAGCGCAGTTAGATACTACGCCGATTCATGAGTACTTGGATAAACTTAAGAACCGCTTAGAAAGAGCCGCAAATGAGGCAAAATTGTCGTCTGAGGTTCAACAAAATAGAATGGCGTATCATTATAATTGAAGGTCAAAAGAAAAAACGTTTGAGGCAGGCGATAAAGTTATACTGTTAATCCCCGATTCGACTAATAAGTTATATTCTAGGTGGCAAGGGCCGGCAACTATTGTAGAAAAACGAAACCAGCATTCGTTTATTGTTGAGTTAGCCGACGGGAGTAGGAAGCATGTGCACCAAAATAAGATAAGAGAATTTATCGCTAAATGTAATATAGTTAATATTGTTTTCGAAGGTGATGAGGAATTTGGAGAAGTTGGGGAAATTCCTATTTTGAACCGGGATCAAGAGATAGAACGGGATATTGAGAGGTTTGAAATAAAAGGGCTATCTAATAGTCAAGTCAAAGATTTAAAGTCCATTTTGAGGGAAAATAAAGAAGTGTTTATGGGTCCTGTACGACCAGCGGAAGTAGGGGAACATCGTATTGATCTGAAACCGGGTGTAGAAAGGAAAAAACCAAAGTTATATAGCGTGCCGGTAGCTTATAAAGAGGAAGTGGATAGGCAGATTCAGGAGTTATTAGAATTAAATCTAATCGAACCGTCGAATGCTGAAATTAGCCATCCAATTGTTTGCGTTGCGAAAAAAGATGCAACTGTCAGAATGTGTATTGATTACAGAGCTTTAAATTCTGTAACGCAGGTTCCCACCTTCCCGATGAAAGATTCCCAAGAAATTATGTATACCGCAGGGGCGGCTAAATATTTATCTTCAATAGATTTATTGAGGGGTTATTGGCAAATTAAAATGGCTGAGGATTGTAAACCTTTGACAGCTTTTACGACGCATAACGGAACTTATCAGTGGCGTACAATGCCTTTTGGATTATCAGGGGCTACTGCTACGTTTCAAAAAGACATGAATGAGGTTCTCCAAGGTCATCGGAGGTATGCAAAAGCATATATTGATGATGTCATCATTTTCTCCGATACCAGGGAAGAGCATTGTGAGCATGTCAGGGCTGTCATTGAAGAGTTGAAAAATAGAAATTTTACGATTAGACTAGACAAATGTAAATTTGGAGAGAAATTGACTAAGTTTTTAGGTCATGTTATTGGGGGTGGAACTCATGCACCTGATGAGGAGAAAATCGGAGCAATAAGGGACTTAAAGAGACCAAAGACTAAAAAGGAAGGTAGATCAGTTTTGGGATTAATGGGATTCTACCGATCTTATATTCCAAATTATGCTGAGATAGCTATACCTTTAACCGAATTAACCAAAGGAAATGTCAAAAATACTGTACCATGGGATGAAAGGGCAGAAAAAGCATTTAATACTCTTAAAGATGAGTTGTGTAAAGTGACGAGTTTGGCTACACCTATCGTAGGCCGAGAATATCAGCTTCACGCCGATGCTTCCGACCTTGCAGTAGGATGTTGTCTTACTCAAAAAGATGAAAAAGGTCAGTTTAAACCTATAGCTTTTGCCAGTCAGAAATTGTCAGGGGCTCAGCGTGCTTGGCCGAGTATAGAGAAAGAGGCTTGGAGTGTTCTCTTCGGGTTGCGGAAGTTTGAAAAGTGGACTTATGGATCTCAAATTGAGGTCATTACCGATCATAATCCATTAAAATTTCTCACGGAAACAACCCCAAGGTCGCCCAAACTCACTAGATGGGCTCTAGCCTTGCAACGCTGGAACCTGGAGACCCTGAAACCCTGAATTTTACTGCAGTTTTCGCTATATTTTTTACAGCAATGTCGTAATTTCATTTTTACGGTATTGTTGTAATTTTCACGGCACTTTTAACCATTATTTTTACAGCTATATCATAATTTCATTTTACAGTATTGTTATAATTTTTATTATTTTTTTAGCCGTAATTTTTACAGTTGTGATGCATTTTAATTTTATAGCACAAATATTAATTTAAATGCATTTTTGCCATTTTTTTTACCTTTTAATCATATTTTTGTTTTACAGCACAACCGTATATTTTAATAAATGTTAACCTTTTTTTACAACTGAGATGCATTTTTGTTTTACAATTAAAATTTCATTTTAATTGTAAAACAAATATGCATCTCAGTTGTAAAAAAGGCTAACATGTATTACGGTTGTGCTGTAAAATAAAATATGATTAAAATGTAAAAAAAGGATAAAAATGCAGTTAAATTAATAGTCATGCTGTAAAATTAAAATGCATCACAACTGAAAACATTACGGTTAAAATATAATAATAATTACAACAATACTGTAAAATGAAATTATGATACAGCTGTAAAAATAATGGTTAAAAGTGTCGTGAAAATTACAACAATACCGTAAAAATGAAATTAATTCTTAATATTCTTAATTTTTATGCATTTTTCACTACTGCAATGTTGTATTTACAATTGTCTTTTCACTACGTTAATATTATATTTGTCTTACAGCAAAAGAAGGGGGGGGGGGGAGAGATAAATCTTTATAGACAATTTACCAAACAAGTAATATTTTGTTTTAAAAAATGATATACATTTCTTTGATGCTTGCCAGTCAAAAACATTTTTAATATAAAAAAAAAGATTTAAATAATTTTTTTTTTCACAGGTTGAAATTTTTTTAAATCATAATTAATTATGCAGTTTTAAAATTTTAATAAAATTGTTAAATGCACATTAAAAAATAATAAATATATAAAAATTTAGACCACAAATCTATGTGCTATATACAAAATATGTGTGCTATATAAAAATTTTTGTGTTTTACAATTTAAAATTATAACATGCAATATAATTTTCATTGGCGTTATTTTTTTTTTCTTTTAGTTACTGTTATATATTACTAATGAACTAATTAAGTATTTTTTTCTGAATTAAAAACTATTATTATTACTTACTTTTTAATTAAAAAAAAAAGGTTTATAACTATGATGTTACAGTGAATAAAAGCATTTTTTTTCATTGTTTTTTTCCGCCATTTTGTTATCTCACTCATATAAATTTGACATGAATATAAATAACTAAAATGAAATTTTGCTCTTTGAACCTATATAAAAAGAAATTTAAAAAAATAATAAAATGTATTAAGACTTGTCCATTTTTAAAAAGTAGGCATTGCGATGGCAATCGTATTTTTGTCTTGAATATATTATTACGTAATATACAAATAATTGCTTGAGGTTAGCAAAATTATTACTTCAACTTCCAAATGTTAATTTATCCCTCTCCTCTAAAAAATAATAAATCATTTCAATAAAAGTATTTTAAAATGCCAATTCTCTCTCTCTCTCTCTTTTTTTTTTTTTTTTTTTTTTTTTTTTTTTTTTTTAAATTGAGCAACTGTATCGAGTATTTTTGCACAATCAATCATCAGTACGAATAATAAATTTTATTCACTATTATTACTATGTTATACCAAAAAAAATTATGTTTTTATATATACATATATATGCAGTTATTTTATTAATACTTATACACCAAGCACTGAATGGTAGATACATGATCTTGTTCTAATTTATATACAGTTATTTTAATTAGTTTTAAAATAACTACTATGTAATTATTAGAAAATGTCGACAGTAATAACATAAGAAAAAAATCCTCTGGAATCATGATTTGACTATTTACATTTTTTACCCTTTTGATATTCTAAAAATAATGAGGAAATTTATTTACATTTTATTGTAATTTCTTTAGCAATAAAATCCATGTTTCTTTCTATATATATATATATATATATTTCTTTTTTCCGGAATTCTTTTACTGATGTTTAACAATTAATGATATATATTTAATTTTTACTTTATGTAGACATATAAACATTAATTTTGAAATATGTAGTCTGATAATAGTATTAAAAATAAATTAAAAAATAATAAAAAACAGTAAAATAATGATTTGACTGTTTAATTTTTTTGCCATTTTTATTTTCTAAAAAAAAATAATCAAATCGATTTTGTCATAAACAATCGCATAATGTTTAAATGTAAGTGAAATGATGCCATGCTGTATTCACTCTCGGTAAAGAATTTGATGTATTTGTATACAAACACACTAACAGTATTTAGACACGAGTAATATGAGTATATTAAACTGATTAGTTTTCAAAGCAAATAAATAGTGACAAAAAGTGCTTTAATTCAGTAATATAATAAAAAACAGCAATTTATACTTAACCAATTCCAAAGCCGAATATTTTAAACATAAAACTATTTTATTAATTCTTATATCTAATTCACTTGCAACAAATGTTTAAAATTAAGGTTTAATACTTGCATTCAAAATGTTACTTACATTAGAGGAAAAAAAAATCTGAATTTTAATCAACTTATCATGTAAAAGCTAGAATAAATGATAAAATATTACAAAAGTTGTTTTAAATCAATGTTGAACTTTGATTTTCATATGTTTTAGACATGTATTACCATGAAAAATCTCTTATGAAGAAAAAAAAATAGATATTCATAATGTATATTCTTATCTTATTCTTATTTTCTTATAAAATCTGTATTGCGGATTTAGAAAAGCAAAATAAAAATGCAGTCATTTTAAAACTTATTGTATTAGTAAAGTTCTATAGTTTTATGCATGCAGCAGATATTTTCAGCAACTAAAAAATCTAAGAAAGTGTAAATTTTATTTCAAATGTTTGTATACTATAAATGTTTGCGTAAAACTAAAATTTTTTTGTGATATGCTTTTTCCTCTTTTTAATTCTGAAAATAATTTTCTTCACTCTTCTTTTGTTTTTATAAAACTCCTGATAATAAATACATGAAAAAGACATAATAAATACATGAAAAAGACATAATAAATACATGAAAAAGACATGACAAATACATGAAAAAAAGAATTTATTAATTAGAAATATATATAAGTGAATATTAGAAAAATTCTCATTTATAATCATTAAGACATTGCCATTCAGGCATTCATTTCCTCTTCTTGGACCTCTCTTCTTTTCCATCATTTCGATATTTTTAGATGCAATTCATTATCTGATGGTTTCTTTAATTTCAAGGAAGGTGGAATAATCAAAAACAGTGAAGGTGGACTAAATCTGAAAAGAAATAAGGGTTTCAGTTTTTAAAAAATGCTGACCAGGTCGCTTTTAATATTTTATGTTAACAAAATCATTTAAAATATCAAAATGAATCTTTCATAGCTGCAAACCTACCTCACTCTACCCTTTTTTATTCACACATAAAACAAACTCCTGTAAAATAATGCGAAAGTAAAAGGTTTTTAATAGATTTATATTAAGATAGTGAATTTAAAAATTACATACATACGCGCGTAAAATAATCAAAAGTTAAAGGTTAAAATTTTCAAATATATATTGCTTTGTTTTGTTTGAGGCAAATAGAAAATTTTCTGAAAATAAGTGTAATAAATTTGTAAAAATAAATTTTCTCTTGATTTATTGATTTTTTTAGTTTCATCTTTGAAAATTATATTTGTACATACATTTATTTTGTAAATTGATTGATCCATGCATAAATTGTAAAAAATAAACTTCTATTTTTTCATTACAGTCCTCCCCACTTAATCGGGTAACGGATAATCGAATACCCCGCTTATTCGAATAAAATCCTCCGGAACCGAATTTAATGCCATTAGGCTAATGTTATTTTACCCCGCTTAACCGAATACTTTTCACGAAATGTCCTCGCTTAATCGAATAACAAATGAGTGAGACAATTTGAAAAATGGGTGTGAAAAACACGTTTCAATTGGAATTTCCTCTACATTTTTTTTCATTTTCGGTTGTTACACAGAAAACAAATTTCCAGCACTCTCAGCATGGAATTCCCCTGGCAGGTGTATAATTGACTGGTCAAGTGTCCCTTCCTTGTTCATTTTTGAAATTAATTTCAAACTAGTCGTTGGGGGCCACCGTAATACTTACCCATCATGGATATGTATATGAAAATAAAACATGTGAAAACTATTTATACAATGCATTGCAATTCATAAACAAAATTTAAATATTGTTAATATACAGAGTAATGCTATATTAAAGAACTGCTGATGTACCAATTTCGACAAATTATATAAAACGCCAAACTACTCAAGTAGTACCGAACTGCGTAAAAGAAACATCCTTATAACTCCAAAAATAAGAATTCTATTAACTAACAATTAACTGCGTCGAATTAAGCGTCTCATTTCCAATTAAAATATACCTCTGAATTGAAATTTGAATGAAATACAGGGTCATGAAAAATCGAAGAATGTGGAAAACAGGATTACAAATATCTCAACAACTAATAATCCGATCGACTTCGTTCTATATGCAAAATGTTTGTTATTTTATTGCCTTTTACGTCCATTCTTTAGAACAAAAGAATTCGAAAATTTTTATATACCTTTCATCAGAACGAATTTTTCGAGAGTCCGAAAAAAAGCCGAATTAATAGCAGAAGCATTGCTAGTTGAGCAAGTTTGGAGGCAGGCCAAATTTTCAGATTTATGACAAAAAAAAATTTCTTTTTTTCCGTAAATGATAATCTACAATACAGTAAAAGTGAATTTTTAATATTTCATCTAATATTGTATGTTTGTGGCAGATGTTTAATGAGAAATTTTACAGATCGGTGTAGTATTTGAGGTTTCTGACGAGGTTTTTGACAAGAGGTTTTAGCCATGACGGTTTAAACCACGGTTTTAACCGGATAAAACCGCACACTGTCAAAAACATGCCAACCCTGGCTTTTGGCTGTTTTACATTACTAAATAACCTTAAAAGACATTTTTATGGACAGCTTTGGGCTAAATTCAATGTTTAGGAAACACAAATGGCAAGGAGACGGCGAGCTTCCGTCTGGCCTTTATTTTAATGGCCTTTAAAAGAATGAATGCGGCCAGTTTGAGGCTATACAACATTTCTGGTAAAAAGATTGTGGCGTAATTGTGGACATCTTCATTTACTTCTGTCCAATTAGTTTGTGGCCTTAATGCGGCCGACGTGACACATTTTTTACGAAGTCGTTACGGCCAATGTTAGTGGGCACCAATCGGACACTTGGGGCCAAGGCTAACCAACCGGAAGCGGCCCATTAATTAAGTGTTTGTTGGGATGTGACCTAAGCTTATCTCTATAATTTCCCTGCAAGGTTTAAATTAGCGTCTAGTACCCCTAATTTTTTTATAATTTTAGTTTCACTAGATTCGGAAATAGATGAAGGGGGACATATTCTTACACTATATTTTAAACGATATCTTTGAAAATATAACACCTAAAATCAAACAAAAAATATTTTTGAGTTCAGCGCTACGAAAACTTTAACATGGCATCCCACACGATATACAATAAATAAATAAATAGATAAATATAGTAATTTAATTAGCCTTTCTACATTCTTTCTACTATATCTGTGATAATTTAATAATCTGTAAATATTTGGGTCAATAGTCTCTATTACTTCCCCCAATTTGAACTTTCCACGTTCCATAATTTACGAGTAGAAAGGCTGTAACAGCCAGGCAGACAAATACAGAGACAAACGAGTGATTTTATAATGATTCCGTTAATACTTTTTGAGTACGGAATCTTAAAAAGGACATAATTAAGTTGAGTAACATCTAATTGTGACCAGGAGAGACATTATATGACGAAATGTACACTACACAATTTCCCTTAACCTCAAACGTAAGAATCGACCGAAACAGGTTTTTAATGCCGAAAACGAATTTAATTTATGTTCCTATTTATTTTCCTATTCCGAAAAAAAAAGTGATAATGAAAATGTCAAAAAAATTTTTTTAAAGTAATCAGTACACATACATAAATATACAGAATTATTAACTAATTGTACATATTTATTAAATATTCATAATTATTAAATAATTATACATATTTATGAAGTATACATAATAAATAATTAATTCTGCACGTGGCTCGAGTTATCAGGCACGTAGCCATAGGAGGGGGCTAAGGGGGCTGAAGCCCCTCCCGAAAGTTTGAAAAGTCTTAACAAATTTATCTTTATGATAATAAAATAAGTTTATTTGTTTTTAACTTACATGACATGAAAATCAATTGCATTTTTAGCTCCAAAAATATTCATTTATTCAATTACAGTTACAGTAATCCTTCATTATGTAAGGTTATTTTGATATATTATTTTATAAATAGACATTTACCACTAAAAATATAAATTCTTTTTAAAACTAAATTTTAATTATCTTTATGCGCAGTAAAATCCGATGAAGTGTAATTTTGTATCATTAATTTGGCTAAGAAAAATTAAGTACAATACACATGTGATGTATTAACTTTAGGAGACAAATATAAAACATTTACTTGCAATATTATGATCTTCTTTAATTTTCTGTACTTTCCCGCATATAAAGGAAACTTAAAGCATTTAATGTTAAAATATTTTGCAGAGAAAGGAACCAAAAACTTTAATAGCCGTCTATATAATGTGAAATGATGTGAAAAAATCCAATTATAAAGAAAATACAATCATGAGAAACTCATTGGTGCAAAAAAAAAAAAAAGATTAAAAAAGCCTAAAAGATAATAATGCGCTGCGATCGGTTTAGGATGAGAAAAAATGTAACATGACCTTGGACTATTTTTGCCTAGATTTTAATATCCTTGAATATGACGCAACCAATCAAGAACAGGATACGAGGTGTCAGTAATTAACTTTATTATTGCATTTTTCTACACAGAAATTGACGATACTAAAGTGCGTGTTAACGACAGCACAAACGAAAGAAGAGCGCGTGGTAACACAAAGCACACAAAAGTTTCACAAAACGGATTCAACATGCCCAGTTTGCTTTAGCGCTAAAACGTGAAATTGTGTCACCACATGATCCACAGCGACGTATAACTGATCGCGACCGATGTTGCGTATTTGTAAGAACTTCAAATCCGCTAGATTTGAAAGACGAGAAATTATAAATATCCGTATAAATGCTATTTTATTCATTCCAGATATTTAGAATGAAATCTTTAAAATACTCTCGGGTACAGCTACCAAAGTACTAATTATCAAAATAAATAACGCAATTTGTTTTACCTTAATTGCTGATGAAACTATAAACATATCAAGCGCAAAACAGCTTGCCCTTTTTGTTAGATATGTGGACTATTAAAAAATTCTCAAATCCTAATAATTCAGATTTTTTTTTTTTATTATTATTCTAATAAATGTTATCTCTGCTAAAAATTCCAGAAAAGTGATATTACAACTTTGTGATGAACTATACCTTGATATGTATAAATGCGTCGCATAGGTGTATGATGAAGCAACCAATAAGCTTGGTCATGTTAAAAGGGTCAATTCTAGAATTCTTCAGAATATCCAAAAATTAGATACGTCCACTGTGAAAGCCAACGGTTAAATCTTGCCTTGTCTAACAGCATGCTGGTTCCCATCATCCGAAAGTATCATGGATTTGTTAAAGCACTGACAATAATTTTCAAAAATCACCTAAAGGCAAATTAGGCGCTTCAAGAAGCAATTCCATCATGCACCCCAGAAAAAAAATAATAAAATAAAATAAATTACTTCTTCGCATTTGTGACGCAAAATTTATCGAGAATCATGAAAGCATATTAACTTTTGTTGAGCTACTTAAATACATTTGCATTAGTTCAGAAAATATTTCAAAAAACACTTGGAAGATTTTATCAGCAGATGGAATTTTTTTGGCAGTCATGGAGAGGAATGATTTTTTCACAAGTCTGTCACTTTGTGTGAAGGTTTTCTGTCAGACAAAATCATAGAGAGTTCTTCAAGAAAAATCTCGTGACATAATATCGTTTGTAACTCTTGCTAAAGATGTCCTAATTGTTTTTCATAAATTTAGAGAAAAATGCAATAGAAATCTTTTGTGAGATATTTTATTGTACATCAAAACTTCGGGAAGACGTTTTTCAAATTGAAATAGAGACCCGAAAATTAACATTTAGATAGATAACACGTATAAACCGCCAACTTACATCCGCTGAAGAGTATTACAGTATCACAGTCTTTATTCTCTGTGTAGAAAGTCTTATTCAAAATTTAAAGGATCGATTCATTTCGAATGAAGACATTCTAAGAGATTTCCCATTACTTTCCCAGGATTTGCTTCACTGATAAAATCAAAGCAAGCAAATTAGAGAATCGGTAGCAATATTTTCAGGATAAAATGTCAATGTAGCAATTGAAAGCTGAATATGAATTAGGGTGTAAACGAATTGCTAATCTTAACACCAACACAAAAGGCCTAAAAGTTTTAGTACTGTAATGTGACGTAATACAATAATATTAAACATTTACTGACAGTCTTTGTTGAAAGCCCTGTAACAACAGTCAGTGCTGAAATAATCTCAACAATGAAAATAATTAAATCTTAGCCCCGAAGTGTTATAGCCAATGAAAAACTGAGTTGTTTTGTAATGATTTCCTTTCATTGGGACAGTAGATCTTAATAAATTAGTCAGCACCATGACTAAGAAGGAATTACTATAATTGCTTCTGTTGCATTAGCAAATTCATTTTTTCAAGAGTATTGCATTTATAAAATTACAATCAGAGATTTGAAATAGAAATATAATTTTTATGATTACTTATGACTGTAGCCGTTAATTCTTTTTTGGAAAAAATAATGCGTGTAGTTAATTTCATATATGGATTAATCGTTCCTAAACTTCGCATTCATAATGTCAGACTGTCGCATTCTAATATTAATCCGGTGTCTTAAACCAATTCACATTATTTTTCTGCATTTCAATATTTTTTAACGTTTTTCTCATAGGGTACTTGAGTCTCAAACATTGTAAGCTTGTGCTTTTGAAGTTTCGCGAAAGTTTTTTCTTTAACACTCTTTTGGTTTCGGAACCGGTTTGAAAATTGGATGTGTTCTTGAAAGTCAAAATTGCAGCATAAATTGAAAAAGTCCTTCCGGCAATGCCGGGAGGAAGAGGTAGCTTTCATATACTTATATATTTATTTATTTATTTTAAGGTAAGTTACATTGTTCAAAAATACTAAGCTCAAATTAGTGGAAATAATCTTATAAAATTAGTGATTTTATAAGATTGAAACTAGTTTTTGTCAAGACTGTATATTAATAGGAATTTTTAGAAATTAGTCATCTTTTATTGAACCTGGTTTTATTTTAAGCGATTTAGAGAGTCACCAAATTCCACGATATCATAAAGTGTATGCCATTTTAAAGCAACATTGTGGATCGTTCAGATCAGACCGTTTCAAAATGTCAGCCATAAGCAAAATTCAAAGTGCTATAACTCAGTCATTTTTTAAGATATAGACAAAATAAAAAGTGTTCTGGAATCGTTGTTTTAAGTTCTAACACGTAAAAGAAAAATATTTTTCAGCTTTTAATTTTTTCGCACTTAATTTTAAATTTTAAATTTTTTTAAAAATTTAAAATGACCACCATTTTGAAACAAAATGATGGATGGTGCTGGCCAACGAACTCGGTCGAGACATTTGTATGTACTATGTACATCCCAAGTTTCATTGAAGTCGGTTCATAAATACGCGTGTTATCACGTGACAAAAATCAGATCGTTTCAAAATGTCAGACATAAGAAAAATTCAAAGTGCTATAACTCAATCATTTTGTAAGATATAGACAAAATAAAAAGTGTTCTGGAATCCTTGTTTTAAGTTCTAACACGTAAAAGAAAAATATTTTTCAAATTTTGATTTTTTTGCATTTAATTTTAAATTTTTAAATTTTTAAAAAGATTTAAATGGCCACCATTTTGAAACAAGATGGCGGATGATGCTGGCCAACGAACTCGGTCGAGACATTTGTATGTACTATGTACATCCCAAGTTTCATTGAAATCGGTTCATAAATACGCGTGTTATCACGTGACAAAAATCAGATCGTTTCAAAATGTCAGCCATAAGAAAAATTCAAAGTTCTATAACTCAATCATTTTTTAAGATATAGACAAAATACAAAGTGTTCTGGAATCTTTGTGTTAAGTTCTAACACGTAAAAGGAAAATATTTTTCAACTTTTAATTTTTTCGCATTTAATTTTAAATTTTAAATTTTTAAAAAAATTTAAAATGGCCGCCATTTTGAAACAAAATGGCGGATGATGCTGACCAACGAACTCGGTCGAGACATTTGTATGTACTATGTACATACCAAGTTTCATTCAAATCGGTTCATAAATACGTTAGTTATCGCATGACAAAAATCAGATATATATATATATATATATATGGTTATTATATATATATATATATATATATATATATATATATATATATATATATATATATATATATATGTCAACATTTGAACGGAGGGTGGTTTTGGGGTCTGGGGGTCATGATCGGTAAAAATATACCAAAATTTTCCGGAAGTGCTTTCCTCCGGACGGCTGCAATAGGTAGCTTTTTACTTTTTGTAATGAAAGCTACCTAAAAATTAAATACGAAGTAACAATAATCGACAATGGCATCAAGTATCCTATGCAGAAACACACTTTAGGTTGAGCCTTGGTTATTTTTAATTTGTTTTTTTTTTTAATTATACAAAATACTTTTGTAAGATCAGAAGAAATTCCAAAATTGAGCCCCTCCCGAAAGAAAATCCTGACTACGGGCCTGGCTCGCTATGTTTTAGAAGCGAAACTTTTTATTTTCATATAAAATAAAACGTAATTAATTTACCCACGAAAGATTTTCTAACTATGCGAATTTCGTTTAATTATAAAGTTTTGTTGATTTAATTAGTTTTAGGGATACACATCTCGATTTACCGTTTATAAAGGTTTTCGTAAATTATCTTTTCATATACTAGACCTTTCTCAAAAAGTATATTTAAAGCAAAGTAAAAATTGTTCTGTTACTATTTGGTCTGCAGCTTTTAATGAGCACATGAAAAAGTTTAGTCATGTGTATATGCAATGCATATACGTTTAAACTTCATTGCTTTCTTTATAACTCACACTTACATCTTACATTATGGTATTCATGCTGTGAAATTACAAATGGCTTACATATCCGAACAAAACTCAAAATTTATTTATCATATATAAACACGATCAGAAATACTTATCGTGTTCTTGAAGAGATTAATCAAATTATATCCATAAATGATGCAACTAAATGGACCCCTGTGATCGATTGAGTGTTGTAATAAACTATGCTTCACAAAAGGAGATATGCGTGTCAGATGTCGGGCATGATGCCGAGCTAGACATCTGTTCAGACCCTTTCATAATGTAGAGATTAATGCAATGTTATAATTAGAATTATGCATTAGCAGAGTTATGATGTTATAACTGTTACTATGAACTATATTTATTCATACATAATTCATTTATTATTTGCTATATTTCATTCATCATTATTTCATCCAGTAATTATTTTGTTAGAATAAAAATATTTACTCTTTCTATTTTATATAAATTAAATTATGTTTGTAAAAACTATTTTTCATAGAAATATTTTAAATAAGGAAATATTTAATCCTATTTTTTTTTTCAAATGTATAATTAATGCAAAATTTTGTCGAGACATTTCAAATTTTATGAAAATCGGATACGCAGTTTAATTAGAGATAACATCAAAAGTATTCCGTTAGATTACGCCCAATGGGAAAAAATAGTTTCAAGTGCATTGTACTGATGTTATACTCTTTCAAACATTATACAATTGATATGCATCTATAAAGTACATAATAAAATATACATCTGTACAATATGGGGTGCAAAGAATACTTTTTTATTGCTTTATAATACCACACAAAAGTATCCCATTACATAATGGTATAGGGGTAAACATTGTTTGAGGCGCGTCTTAATCATATTAAAATATTTTATATTTCATGAAATTGATATACGTTGCTAAGGTTTACTACAAGTTGCTTTCTGTATGTAATAGAAAGCAGGTAGTATTTACTGCGAATACAAAAGATTTCGGCCACTATATTCTATCCGAAGTACTATGTATACTATTACACCAAGATCTGAATATTTTTAAAACCTCGATATAGTACGAACGCATCTCATTTGCAACGCTTGATGTACAATTTCCGACTTGTTTTATTTTTTATCATCACGCAAGTTTTTAAAAATTTTCTCAATTCCAAATCGACTATTTTTTGACACATTTTTCAATTCATTTTTGTTCGCAAACATGTCATATTCGCAGGTGCTCTTATCAAGAAAATATGCAATCAAACTACTTTTCCTTTTTTTTTTTAATTCCAGGAAAAGCATTATATTATGTACAAAAATTTTGCCAGAGTTAGGTTTTTATACCATTTTTCCAGATGTGCAATACAGGAAAGCAAAAAACTTTCCGTCCATAGAAATTCTTTTACTTATAACTAAAGATGTAATTCAATCTATAACAATATCAAGTTATTCGATTAAAAATTACCTCAATGATGCTGTCCGCAAGTATTTAATAATAAGTCGAAAATTCTATCAGAAAGTTTCGCATTACTGAGCATGGGCAGGGGGCCTGATATTATTATTATTGTTTTAGAACCACTTTAAAAAATAACTTTGATCATATTTTAAGATAACTGATATAAGATAAATAAAAAATATTTTTTAAATTTGCCGAAAGAACACTGAAATCGTGGAGCGGAAAGGAAATTTGAATGTTTGTTTACCTTGCAACATTCTTTCAACACTGAGAATAAGCCTTTAAAAATATCCTTTGATTGCAGTTTAGAGCGTTTGAATTTATACTTTGCTAGCGAAGAAATCGCCCCTAATAATAATGTCTTTGGTCATAAGAAATTTTATAGGAGATTAACATAAGCTTCTTAGGAAAGATACAAATTTTAGGTAAAAAAAATACTGCAAACACTACACCGTACTTCCTTACCCTTTGCGGGATTAGTGATGGTTCGCAGACTTTTAAAGCTTTTATTTTATTTTATTTGAATACAATACGAAACTTGAAGGCAGATTCTAAAAATACCCCAATATTACGTTTAATGGATGTACTATTCTTTAATCCCGTTTTAAATAAATATCTTTAAAATCCAATTTCATGAAATTTAGATGTATTCAGCATATTTTTTTCAGGCACTAAAGCAAATCACTACTGAAAGAAGTCAGTTATATATATATAAAAAAAAAAAGTGAAAAGAACTTAAAATGGGGTTTAGAAAACGCATTTGAATTATTTTATCAAAAATGGTTTGACTTCGAAATTTTATCGATTTTTTCGTTAAAAATAACTACTGGGATAAACAAGCCATTCTTTATCATAGATATTTTGTTCACATAAAATGAAAAAGCATACCGCTTGATAGAACTATCTAATGGAAGGTTATTCGATAAGTATTTGATCGAGTCTAAGAATTTAAATCCAACAGCTACATAGCAAATAACACCCAGGATTAGTCAACCATATCAGAATGGTCTTGCATTTTGAATCATAGCCATGATCAGGCCATGAGAAAAAAATATGTATGCATAAAAAGGAAAAAAAAACCCTTTACACACTTAAAAATCTTGTCCTAGTTTGAACAAAATTTTGGTGCTCAGTATCTGTCACCATAAGATGGTGAAATCTCGAATCAACATTTGGAGCTTCCTGTTTCAATCTCGTACAAACTATTGGAACTATGTTTCAATAGAAGCTCCAAATGTTGGTTCAAGATTTCTCCATCTTAGAGTGGCGGCTATTGAGCAGCAAAATTTGGTTCAAACTAGGAAAATATTTTTAACAGTGTAAGACATCTTTTATGTAAAGCTTATTAGTATTACTGGGGGCAGGGCAGAGGAGTGACAGTTCTTAAAAAATAGCTGGTGTGCAGATACATCTGATTTTGATGAAATGATTTCATCTAATGTATAATCGGGAGAGAGAGGGAAAAAAATAAATTCCACTATCCACATCAGCTGTCAAAAATAATCAGATAAAAATAATGCTGGTATCAATGTATTAAAAATAGATTAATGTGTAGGTTAAAATTGATATAAATATTTAAGATAAATGTGTACGAATTTTAAAAAATATGATTTGTTGGCTGTCTACAAATTAATGTGAAGGGGGAAAATTTTCACTAAGCACACCAACTGTCACAAATAATCCCATAAAAATAATACTGGTATCAATTTATTAAAAGTAACCGAATATATAGGTAAAATGTAATGTAAATAATTAAATGAAATGCATGTATATTGGAAAATACGATTTGTTGGCTGTCTATAAATTAAAATCTTAAGGGTGTATTTCGAGTCAAACTGCTTATTTTCCGATTTATTTTTTACTTCATTTTTACTCTCATATGCATCAAACTGGCAAATTGCCTTATTTAGAAAGTACACAAGGTGCCGTAATTGTCAATTCTTTGATAAATGCAGAAAATATTGCAAAAAAAGCAATCAAAAACGGCATTTTGAACAGATTTCCCCAAAGCGGGAGATCTGTGAACGAAGATAAAGGTCATACTGAGAAGATAATTGTTTATAAATCAAATTCTACTGAATTGAGCGCAAAAATACATCACACGGCACCTTGTACATCTCTTCAAAAATACCCTCAGCAAGTTTCATGTTTCTACTTTTAAAAATGTATCTGAAATTGTATCGGAAAATTTCGAGATGTTGAAGGTGGAAAAGTGTTTTTTCGAATACACCCTTAAGCCACTTTTATTTTGAATAGATATACTTAGTTTGGATAGATATAAGGAGACTGGGAATTATAGTAAATAACTGTTTAAACGGTAAATAAGGAGGTCTGGGGATAACAATAAATAATTGTTTAATAGATCTAGGTTATATGATATAGTTGCAATAATCACAAATTAAAACTAAGGGAGAATTGGGGCATTTACTGACAATTAACAGACTCTGTCGGACGCTCCTCTCAGTCCACCAAACTTAGAAGAATGTCCTAGGTAGTTTTAGCTGCCACCACCGATATTAATGGGTGATATCGGTCACCTGCTGTGAGGATTGTGTAAAATAACACTGACGCTGTTAAGGAACTGAACTAACAGTTTATTTAAGATATAGATATGTACACAAGAAACAATATTTACAACTATTTACAATTACAACTCGGATATAGATGATCCGGTTCAACATTAAATTAACTACAATAAACGTTGGTTGTGTACCGTTCAACCTACCCTTTCTTCCTCACACTCAACGCACGTTCGATACGCTTTATCAGAAATTACTGCAGAATCTCAATACACAAGGGTACTAGGCCTCACTTCTCGGCCTATAACACTATCCACCGGGACGCCTTGTCCCACGATCAAAATATACACTATCCAACAGGACCACAAATCCTGAGCGACCTATCGGTCTCAACGCCAAGCGAGAACTGTCTCCAACCTCTCAGTCCAGAGTTGACCTTGTCAGAGATCTTCCTTCCCCCAGCAGGGCCTCTTAGAGTTCCTCCATTGGTTCAATTCCGCATACCAACCTTGAGTCATGACATCTACTGTTTACACATCACTTAAGTACTAAATGACAGCTGAGCCATGCCCCGTGGTCATCACTTTCATTCAGCAACGAGTGCGTCATCCGCACACCTGCGCCTGGATAACCACCTGTCATTTGTCATTATAAGAAAAGAAAGAAAGGTATTTCGAAAGCTTCACGGATACACAACTAACAATACATAAAAATATTCAGATGAGGAAATGTTATTCCTTTCTAATTCAGGGCAGATGTCTTCTAGGAACCTGACACCCCCCACCTTAGCGGAAAATATGCCTCTTAGGGGCTAATTTTCCCCAAACATATAATAATATTACGGAAGGGTTCAATAGTCTCTTTGCAGATTTCTTCATTCTAAATATTACATAGGCATTTTCAGGTGTCTGAACATTCTCTACTGACATCTCTACGGAACCTTATACTAATACTACTATTGCATAAACAATACACATGCTAATTTACTATTATAAACACAAAACTTAAAAAAAAAATATTTACACACACAAAAAAAAAAAATTAGACATGTGATGACGTCCTTTAAAGTTGTCTACTATTTTGACATTGATACTGATGGGCTAGTAACTGGTTGTTCTTCCCAGCTCTTTCTCTGTAGCCTCGAAATTGCATCAGCATTCAAATGTTGAACTCCGGGACGATGAGAAATGCTCAGGTTCCAGCGTTGCAAGGCTAGAGCCCACCTAGTGAGTTTGGGCGACCTTGGGGTTGTTTCCGTGAGAAATCGTAATGGATTATGATCGGTAATGACCTCAATTTGAGATCCATAAGTCCACTTTTCAAACTTCCGCAACCCGAAGAGAACACTCCAAGCCTCTTTCTCTATACTCGGCCAAGCACGCTGAGCCCCTGACAATTTCTGACTGGCAAAAGCTATAGGTTTAAACTGACCTTTTTCATCTTTTTGAGTAAGACAACATCCTACTGCAAGGTCGGAAGCATCGGCGTGAAGCTGATATTCCCGGCCTACGATAGGTGTAGCCAAACTCGTCACTTTACACAACACATCTTTAAGAGTATTAAATGCTTTTTCTGCCCTTTCATCCCATGGTACAGTATTTTTGACATTTCCTTTGGTTAATTCGGTTAAAGGTATAGCTATCTCAGCATAATTTGGAATATAAGATCGGTAGAATCCCATTAATCCCAAAACTGATCTAACTTCCTTTTTAGTCTTTGGTCTCTTTAAGTCCCTTATTGCTCCGATTTTCTCCTCATCAGGTGCATGAGTTCCACCCCCAATAACATGACCTACAAACTTAGTCAATTTCTCTCCAAATTTACATTTGTCTAGTCTAATCGTAAAATTTCTATTTTTCAACTCTTCAATGACAGCCCTGACATGCTCACAATGCTCTTCCCAGGTATCGGAGAAAATAATGACATCATCAATATATGCTTCTGCATACCTCCGATGATCTTGGAGAACCTCATTCATGTCTTTTTGAAACGTAGCAGCAGCCCCTGATAATCCAAAAGGCATTGTACGCCACTGATAAGTTCCGTTATGCGTCGTAAAAGCTGTCAGAGGTTTACAATCCTCAGCCATTTTAATTTGCCAATAACCCCTCAATAAATCTATTGAAGATAAATATTTAGCCGCCCCTGCGGTATACATAATTTCTTGGGAATCTTTCATCGGGAAGGTGGGAACCTGCGTTACAGAATTTAAAGCTCGGTAATCAATACACATTCTGACAGTTGCATCTTTTTTCGCAACGCAAACAATTGGATGGCTAATTTCAGCATTCGACGGTTCGATTAGATTTAATTCTAATAACTCCTGAATCTGCCTATCCACTTCCTCTTTATAAGCTACCGGCACGCTATATAACTTTGGTTTTTTTCCTTTCTACACCCGGTTTCAGATCAATACAATGTTCCCCTACTTCCGCTGGTCGTACAGGACCCATAAACACTTCTTTATTTTCCCTCAAAATGGACTTTAAATCTTTGACTTGACTATTAGATAGCCCTTTTATTTCAAACCTCTCAATATCCCGTTCTATCTCTTGATCCCGGTTCAAAATAGGAATTTCCCCAACTTCTCCAAATTCCTTCGAAAACAATATTAACTATATTACATTTAGCGATAAATTCTCTTATCTTATTTTGGTGCACATGCTTCCTACTCCCGTCGGCTAACTTAACAATAAACGAATGCTGGTTTCGTTTTTCTACAATAGTTGCCGGCCCTTGCCACCTAGAATATAACTTATTAGTCGAATCGGGGATTAACAGTATAACTTTATCGCCTACCTCAAACGTTTTTTCTTTTGACCTTAAATTATAATGATACGCCATTCTATTTTGTTGAACCTCAGACGACAATTTTGCCTCATTTGCAGCTCTTTCTAAGCGGTTCTTAAGTTTATCCAAGTACTCATGGATCGGCATAGTATCTAACTGCGCTCCCTTATTTTCTCCTGCCCATGACGACTTAAGAATCGATAACGGACCCTCCGGCGCTCTACCATATAATAACTGGAAAGGTGCGATTCCCGTCGTAGAATTTGGGACTTCCCTATACGCCCATAATATAAATGGTATTTGTTCATGCCATTTTTTTCCTTCCTCCCTAATCGTATGATGTAGCATACGTTTAAGAGTCTGATTAAATCGTTCCACAAGTCCGTTGGACTGTGGATACTGTGGAGTCGAAAATCTTGGACTAGCACCTAACCTTTTCTCAAATTCTTTCGTTAAGTCGGCAGTAAAATTGGTTCCATTGTCGCAGGCAATTACATTAGGAATTCCTGTTCTCATAAATATTTGAAGTAACGCCTCACACGCGGTTTTAGCAGTTAAACTTTTTAGAGGGATCGCATCCGCCCATCTGGTATGCTGATCAATTAAAGTCAGTATATACCGATGCCCTTGTGAACTTTTAGGATCAATAGACCCAATTAAATCAACATTAACAACCTGAAATGGAAGTTCCGGCCGCGACACTGGGGAAATAGGAGCTCTATCATTTACTTTAACCTCTCTAGTCAATTGGCACTCTAAACATGATTCACAAAACTGTTTAGCTTCTTTTGCCATTCCCTCCCAATAAAAAGAATACCTTATTCTCTGCAACGTTTTCTTGGCTGCATGATGCCCTCCAAATACCGATGAATGCGCTAATTTTAAGATTTCTTCCCTTCTTACCTTGGGTACTACTAATTGCGCTATAGTTTCGCCTAACAATTTCTCTTTATGATACAATAATCCGTTTACAATATAATAATCCCCTTTTTCCTTTTTAGCTAATTCCCAAGCTTTCTCTAATTCTTTACATTCCAACTGGGATTTCTTAAACATATCTGAGTTACTAACAATAGATTCATTATTTTCCTCCGTTTCAGTTTTTTCTGGATCCTGACTTTGTACATTTTGCGATCTCGCGTCTATTACGTAAACATTACAGCTATCGTTACTTACATCTTCCTTTTCATTCGAGTTATCAATAATAGTTTCGGAACTTTTTAATTCTTCGGACTCTATCAATGGCTTCTCAAGATTGACACCTGACAACTCATTAATCACCTCGGGATGTAAAATTACTTGCTCATTAATATTATCAGTTACTGCGCAAAGTACTTCCTGATGAATAATATTAGTTTGCCCGAATTGCGGAACAGCTAGCGGTAGTTTAACTAACGGTGATTTAACAGCTTCACCAAATAACCCTTGTAAATAAATACTACCCGCTCCCTTTAATTTCTCTTCCGGTACTAAATCTTTATCAACAACACTAATCTCACATCCAGAATCAAACAATCCCTTTGCTTTTTGCCCATTAACACTAACTTCAATTTTCTCAAGTTTATTTAATTTCTCACCAATAACATTAATTTTCTGCTCGGCCTTTGCCGATATTCTAGCCACAATAGCCCCATTAGGTAACTCTTGATTTTCTTTCACCATAATCTTATGAACACTTGCTTTCTGGTCTCGCCCTTTATTGCCATTATTAGTTCCCTCATTACCCATTATATTACAAAAACGTTGGTAATGACCTTTCAAACCACACTTAAAACATTTAGGCCCTGAAGCATCATTCGTCTTCTTAAACTCTGTTTTCCTATCCGGAAAAGAATTACACTCATTACTACCATTTTGCCTCCAACTACCACTAAATTTATTATCCTCCCTCGGTCTCATTTTTTCATTGTTTACGTACTTATCTTTACCTTTAAAGCTTTTATGCGTAACCGCATAAGACTTATGTTTAGCATCAAAATAATTATCACACTCTTTAGCTATTTTAGGAGCTTCTAACCATTTACCCTGGTGAGTTAAACTAATATATGCTGCAGTATCCTCATCTAGCGTACTCATTAGCTTATCAGTAACTATTAACTGGTTGACCTTTTCATAAGAGTCAGCACCTCTAATCTTACAGTAATTTTCCCACGTCGCTATTAAACGCAATACAAATAATACATGGGTTTCGTTTGGATTTCTCCTAGCTTTCCGGAAATTTTCTAAACATGCCTTCGGGGTTGGCTCATATTCCCTTAGGACTAACTCCTTTAATTCCTCATAATTCTCCATTTGTTCCGTAGTGGTATAAATTAACAAATTATCCGCCTTATCTCCTAACATATTTAGTAGAATTTCGGCCTGCTGGTTTTCCGGTACATTTTTAGTTTTGAAGGCCCTTTCTAAGCTGTTAAAAAATAAATTCCATCCCTCAGTCCCTTCTGGTACTTTGATAGGTAGAGTTTTAACACTTTTGATCAATTTTTCTATGTTACTTTCATTATTAGATTCCCTAGACCCATTGAAATTATTTGCCGATCCTTGCACCCTTAGTTTCTCCATTTCTAATTCATGTTCCATTCTTAATTTTTCCATTTCTAACTTTTCCTGCTCTAATTTTTCCTGTTTTTCTTCACGCTCTAACCTTTCCTGTTTTTCTAACTTTTCGCGTTCTAATTTTTCTTGTTCTAATCGTTCTGCAACAATAGCGTCAGATAATTCCTTAATAACCCCCTCGCCATACTCATCACTGTCCATTATCTTTTTCTTAAGCTGAATTCTGGTATCATCTTCCGTGAATTCAACACCCATTTCTTCGGCTATCCCCTGAAGATCAACCTTTTTTAGTTTTAATAAGAAAGCCATACCTTCACCGATTGTTATAACCACCCCACAAGAATAGTTAAACCTACCAACTTAATATTTCCTAAATTTCTAACTTAGTACAGATATTTCTCCACTTATTACACTAATTAATACCATTTCAGATAATCCATGCATTTCATTTCTAATTAACCTACTGAATACTCTAATTTTTCACAAACCATTGATATCACACAATTTACTTCCAATAAAACAAAAAAGTAAAACAATAATTCGATTTGACTGCTATGCAATATAGATTCCAATGTATACACTTAGATAACAACATACAATTTACATAGTCATACTGATACGTTGATATTGAATAGAAGTATTGATGTCAATCAAGAAATCCACATAAAGAAAAATTGTACAACATGCATATATAAATTTCTACAATTATCCTCATAAAATATTTCCGAACTCAATACTGGTTCTTACACTTAAAACAAATTTACCGAAAATCTTCACTTTTATTTTTACTCACTATGGCTCTCTTTTGAGCCTTTTTTTTTTCCACTATGGCTCTCTTTTGGGCCTTTTTTTTTTCACTATGGCTCTCTTTTGAGCCTTTTTTTTTTCTCACTAGTATTGGCCAGTTAAAATCTTCATTTGCTTAGAATTTTGATAATGTAACTCTTAAAATTTAAACAGTATTGCTTCATTTAACAATTACTTTAACAATAATTTAGATTTAATGCATTAATTTAGTTCACTAATATCATTATAAATAGCATACCATTATCATCTCAAATTATTATGACCTTTCTTTAAAACAATAGCAATATGGTTACTAATTCTTTACACCTATCTGAACACAATTATTTCATTGCACATAAATTACCTAGACAATTTACTTAAATTACTATTAATTATACAACAATACAATTTGATTCGAGATGTCAGAAGAAATGAATGATCAAAACACCTTACCTTATACTTTCTTTGGTGGGGTACTCTTCTATTCACAGATAGCTCCACGATGTAGCGGTAATATGGCACAACAGTTCAGTTTAGTTCTTTCTAATAAAGATACGCACAACACTTGAGTCCACACTAGACGATATGGCACGATACTTTATCACACACTCGACGATCCGGTACGATACTTTAGCACATACTCGACGATACGGCACAACACTTTACACACATTCGACGCTACGCCCGACACTTTACACACATTCGACGATACGGCACGACACTTTAGCATACAATCGACGATCCGGCACGATGCTTTAGCACATACTCGACGATATGGCACGACCACACAAGAATTCCACTGGATACTCTGGCATTAACAGACTGCAACACGGCTCGCTGGTCACTGGTTTCAGGCGATTCTATCCCGACGCTGCCAACAATTTGTCGGACGCTCCTCTCAGTCCACCAAACTTAGAAGAATGTCCTAGGTAGTTTTAGCTGCCACCACCGATATTAATGGGTGATATCGGTCACCTGCTGTGAGGATTGTGTAAAATAACACTGACGCTGTTAAGGAACTGAACTAACAGTTTATTTAAGATATAGATATGTACACAAGAAACAATATTTACAACTATTTACAATTACAACTCGGATATAGATGATCCGGTGCAACATTAAATTAACTACAATAAACGTTGGTTGTGTACCGTTCAACCTACCCTTTCTTCCTCACACTCAACGCACGTTCGATACGCTTTATCAGAGATTACTGCAGAATCTCAATACACAAGGGTACTAGGCCTCACTTCTCGGCCTATAACACTATCCACCGGGACGCCTTGTCCCACGATCAAAATATACACTATCCAACAGGACCACAAATCCTGAGCGACCTATCGGTCTCAACGCCAAGCGAGAACTGTCTCCAACCTCTCAGTCCAGAGTTGACCTTGTCAGAGATCTTCCTTCCCCCAGCAGGGCCTCTTAGAGTTCCTCCATTGGTTCAATTCCGCATACCAACCTTGAGTCATGACATCTACTGTTTACACATCACTTAAATACTAAATGACAGCTGAGCCATGCCCCGTGGTCATCACTTTCATTCAGCAACGAGTGCGTCATCCGCACACCTGCGCCTGGATAACCACCTGTCATTTGTCATTATAAGAAAAGAAAGAAAGGTATTTCGAAAGCTTCACGGATACACAACTAACAATACATAAAAATATTCAGATGAGGAAATGTTATTCCTTTCTAATTCAGGGCAGATGTCTTCTAGGAACCTGACAAACTCATTCGGCTATCGACTTCGTAGAGCTCGATAGGGACATCTTTCCTGTATCAAAGCTAAAAAGATTATCCACTTATTTCAGAATGTTCCCAGGCCAGCTTGGATAAAAGTTATAGTCAGTGAATATATGTGTATGGATTGAGTCTCTACGTCATTCTTATTCTGTGGGAAACTGTTGACAAATGCTTGTTACTATGCCTGAGTGTTTTGAGAACCCAAAACCACAATTCACACTCGGCCATCCGACATGTTTTGACATGTGAACGACACGTTTCCACACGTTTGATCCAAAAACAAAAATAACTTAAAGAAATTTTTTTAAATAAATTTGAGCCTATGTCAAATTTAATTCATTTGAACCAACAAATTTTTAAGTAAAATTAAGTATTGAATTAAAGCTTTTACTTCCTGTTTTCACTTTTCGTTTTTGTTTGACAGAGATCGTGTATGTATTAATGGAATTTCATTATTTAATTTTCAATCTCTTGCTGATATGTTAAAGTTCTAGAAATTTTATACAGTTCTGCGTCTACAATAACAACACAATATTTTCATGTATTTCAGTGTAAGATGCTAATCAGTTAATTGGAACCTGAATGGGTGTATCTAATAAATTATTTAAGAAAATTTTATTTTGTTACTGTATCAGAGCGAATTTATAAAACAGCGCTGATTATCAAAGGAAAATATCTGAAACTGCTTTAATCAAATTTTGTCATCGTGTTCAAATAATTTTAAAAATCTTATTTCTTTAGTAAAAACTCAAATTAAGGTAACTGTTCATATATATATATCAGCAATGTTATAATAAGTTAGGAAAATCAGAGCCTTTCAAGATTAAAATAAAAACATTCGAAAATTTTACGCACAAAGAGACAAAATTTATTTTGAAACTGTGTCTGAAAGGTTTTGCAAAACAGCGCTGTCTATCAATGAAAATGAATTATTTGAAAATGATTTAATCGGTTTTTGTCATCTTGTTCGAATCAATTTTAAAAAGTTGAACTCCTTTATAAAAACTCAAGAAATTAAGATAGCTGAATGTCAAACAGAATTTTTACACCGATTCGTTGCTGCAGATCAGTACTGCTTTCAACTTTCCTCAAATTTCCTTCATTTGAATATGAAAGGAGTCATCAGATCCCTGCCCTCTAAAGGCTATGCTCTCGCCGCTCCGGCATCCAGTGACGGTGACAGCTTTTCACACCATTTATCAAAGTTCAGCTTTAACAAAAGGATGCAGTGTGGGATTAAAGGAAATGCAAAGACCTATATATGCATAAGGGAAGAGTTAGAAGGGAGAACGATAGATTCTAAAGAGAAAGGTTTATTCTTCCAGCATAAACTTTTGATTATTGTGTATATGTAAAAATATTTATAATCGAAATAAAGCTAAAAAAATAAATAATATGGTCTTAAAATGTACAGCCATTTTTAAAACTGAACTGAATTATATTAAAAAATTCTCACAAAGAAAAACAAGTTGGAAATTTCACGTCAAGCGTTGCAAATAGGGTGCATTCCTAAGATAAGGATGTTTTAAAATTATTTAGATCTTGGTGTAATAGTATATAGAACTTCTGGTACAGTTGAATATCCGAAATCTTTTGTATATCCTTGTAAATACCTGCTTTCTATTATACAAGAAGTAACATGTAGTATACCTCAGCAACGTATATCAATTTTATAAAATGCAAAATTGTTTATTACAATTAAATTGCGCCCCAAACAATGTTTCTCCCTATACCATTATGTAATGGAATACTTTTGTGTAGCTCTGTAAATTAATAACAAATATTCTTTGCACTACAGATTGTACAAAATGTATGTTTTAGTATATGCCTCATAGTTGCATATCAATTTCATTATGTTCGAAAGAGTGTAATACTATTAAAATGCACTTGAAACTATTTTTTCTCATTGGCCTCACTGTAAAAAAAAAAAAATCCGTTAAATTTACGGCAAAAACTGCTGGCAGCAATGTTGCCAGCAGATTTTGCCGGAAAAAATGCACTAAAATTAGATGTAAATTTTTTATTACATATAATTTTACTGCAATTTTTGCCGTAAATTTAACAGATTTTTTTTTTTTTTTTTTTTTTTTTTTTTTTAGTGTTTAATGTAACGGAATACTTTTGATTGTCCCTATAATCAAACTATGCATCCGATTTCCATAAAACTTTAAATGACGCGACAAAATTATGCAAAAATTACATATTTTTAATTTGGAATGATTCGATTGGGTAATTTTTGCTCTGATATATGCAGACAGACGGACGGACTGAATGACGATTATAGGTGCTACGTATTTACCATACTATAAAACCTAATAAATAAATAGTCATATATTTCTAAAAAAAAAAATTATGGTAAATTTTTGGCATTAGATATGGACTTTCGCAGTACAGATAATACAGTCGAGATAGTGAATTATCAAAACATCAAAGCGAACCAGTCGATTTCAAACATGATTCCAACAAATGTATGATTTTTGAAAGAAAAGCAGAAAAACAACTAAGATTTTATAACAACAGCAGACAAACAATTTGAATGTTATGCAAAAGATCAGAAGAAGCAGCTTATAATAAACACCCCAAGTAGAAATTTAGTATAGACATTGAACATTATAGCAAGCAGTTAACAAAATATTAATCATGAGTTAAGTAAATTTAAGCAGAAAGTTATTACTGAGAAAATTATGTTATTAATAGATTGGTATAGATAATAGTTAATTTACAAAATTTGTCCCTTAGAAAACAGCTGCTTTTTAAAATGTCTCATATCTTTTAAAATCTCCATCGCCAGTGAAAAAGGGATGTGATTTCAAGTTCTCAAAACTTTTTAAATACTTATTGACATTGTATAAATCTGTGTAATATATTTAAGACACATTTAAGGTTTTACAAAATGTAAAAATAAATACTTATAATAAAATATGATAAAAATGCAGTTCATTTAATTTTGCATTTTTTTTCTTTATGTCATAATCCGTACAATAACTTATAGAATAGATATAGAAAAATAAAATCTATGTTAAAATGAGCTTTAAGGGTGTATTCGAAAAAATGATTTTTCACCTTCAACAGCTCGAAATTTTCCAATACATTTTTAGACTCATTTACAAAAGTAGAAACATGAAACTTGCTGGAGTGATTTTTGAAGTGATGTTTAAGATTCCCCGTAATGTCATTTTTCGCTGCATTAATTAGACTTTTGATTTATATACAGCGTGACTCTTTTTTTGTTCATACAGATCTCCCGCTTCGGAAAATTTGGTGCAAAACGCCATTTTTGACGGCATTATTTTGCATAATTTTCTACATTTATCAAAAAATCGATAATCACGGCACCTTGTGCAGTTTCTAAATAAGATAGTTTAAAAGTTTGGTGCTTTTGACAGCAAAAAGGAATTTAAAAATAAATGTGAAAATAAGCATTTTGAATCAGAATACACCCTTAAATTCAGAGCCGAGAATTGGACGCATAACATAAAGGAATTTTGTCACTGGAAATAAAGTTTTCCCTTCTAGCCCATTGTTCTAGCCTATCACATATTATGGTAAACTCAAGAACATGTTATTCAATGTTTCTGAATGTTCAAAGATTATATTTTAAGTCTTTCTTTCAAAGGCAGCAAAGTTTTGCAACAACATTGAATTGATGTACCTAAATGTAATTCAGGATAATTCACAAAACATCATTTAGTGTAAAGTTTTTTTTTTTTTTTTTTTTTTTTTTTTTTTTTTTTTCATTGTGAAAACTTTTAACATTAATAATTATGAAATAATGAATTAATAATTATTTATGTTAGAACCGATGTTTTAGGACAATAACACCATTTTCTTTTATGATTGAAGTACAACATTGTATGCTATGCATCATGTGTTGTGTAGCAAAAGAGTATTTTTAAATGTAATACTGGCTTTTAATCAGTCTATTGAAACTTTATATATAGAGAAATAAATTTTCTTTTTTTGAAGGTTACTTACTTCTCCTATCCCATTTAGGCAAAGATAGTTGCCAGTGATTGCTACAAATATGAGGAGGTTTTCTGACAATATCTCGTTTGCATTTCGACATTCTATTCATTCATTTATTTATTTAATTTAGAATTGGAAAGCTAAAATTGTTTCTTACAGTCACTCTTTTTTTTCTTTTTTCGATATTGATTGCAGTTGCAGTTTCTTTTTAATTTTGAAACTTTCACTTTCGGAACCACTTCCGAAAATGAAAGTAACTTTATATGTATATATATAAACTGCAAATAAAATCAAAAAGTAAGAAATTGTACAGTAAGACTAGACATCTGCTGATCAATGTAAAAGAAATAAATATAAATGAATAAATATAAATAAAATCTTAAAATGTCAAAATGCAAATAAGACATAGGTAAAGAACTTTCCCATAGGTTTAGCATTTTCAAAATCGCCTGAATCCCCTGATGTGACCGAGCCCTGTGAGAATGAAATTATGAAATTGTTATTGTGACAATGAAAACACAAGTTGAAACATAGCCATGTACAACTGTAAATTAGTTTATAATTTTGTGTTATGTTCAACTGGAGGAAAAATATTCAATTAGAAAAAAGAATAAAATTAATATACTCTTTCACTTCATTGCTCAAACAACTGTTAAAAACCAGAAAAATCACACTAAAAATAGTAATGCGATAATATGGATCTAGCAACAATTTCAGAGCCGAGAATTGGACGCATAATATTAATGGATTTTGTCACTGGAAATAAAGTTTTCTCTTCCAGCCTTATTGTTCTAATCTAGCACATATTATGGTAAATCCAAGAGCATGTCATTCAAATGTGAAATTGTGATTGTGACAATCAAAACATAAGCTGAAACATAGCCATGTACAGCTGTAAAGCTCAACTCAAGGTAAAAGATTCATTTAAAAAAGAATAAAATTAGTATACTCCTTTACTTCATTGCTCAAACAATTGATAAAAACCAGAAAAATCACAGTAAAAATAGTAATGTTAGAATATTGATTTAACAACAATTTCAGAGACGAGAATCGGACGCATAAATTTCAGAGACGAGAATTGGACGCAGAATTGAATGCCATGTACAACTGTAAAGCTCAACTCAAGGTAAAAGATTCATTTAGAAAAAAGAATAAAATTAGTATACTCCTTTACTCCATTGCTCAAACAATTGATAAAAACCAGAAAAATCACACTAAAAATAGTAATGCTCGAATATTGATTTAACAACAATTTCAGAGACGAGAATTGGACGCATAATACTAATGGATTTTGTCACTGAAAAATAAAGTTTTCTTTTCTAGCCTTATTGTTCTAGTCTAGCAGATACTATGGTAAACTCAAAAGTATGCTATTCAAACTAGAAATTGTGACTGTAATAGTGAAAACATAAGCTGAAACATAGAAATGTAACATCTGTAAATTCTATACATATTTTAGTGTTATGCTCAACTCAAAGGAAAATATCTAATTAGAAAAAGTATAAAATTAGTATACTCTTTCACTTCATTGCTCAAACAATTGATAAAAATAAGAGAAATCACACTAAAAATAATAGTACGAGAATATTGATCAAACATCAATTTCAGAGCCGAGAATTAAACGCATAGTATTAATGGATTTTGTCACAGGAAACCAAGTTTTCTCGTCTAGTCTATTGTTCTAGTTTAGCACATATTATAGCAAACTCAAAAACATGTTATTCAATGTTTGTTATATTTTAAGCCTTCCTTTCAAAAGCAGAAAAGTTTTGTGACATTATCGAATTGATGTACCTAAATGTATTTCAAGATAGCTCACAAAATATCGTTTCGTGTTTTTTTTTTTTTTTTTTTTTTTTCAATTTTGAAAACCTTTAACATATATAATTATGAAACAATGAATTAACAATTATTTATCTAATAACTGATGTTTTATGGCATTAACAGCCTTTCTTCTGAAGTACAACATTGTATACAATGCATCATATGTTGCGTGTTGCAAAAGAGTGTTTTTAAATATAATACCGGATTTTAATTAATCTATAGAAATTTTATATAGAGAAAAATAAATTTTCTTTATTTGAAGAATACTTAAGGACCGTGTCCCATAAAGGCGAAGACACTCGCCAGCTAAAGCTACGAATACGGTTAGTTTTTCTGACAGTATCTTATTTGCATTTCGACATTTTATTTATTTATTTATTAATTTATTTTAGCATTAGAAAGCTGAGACTTTTTCTTACAGTCCCTCTTTTTTAACTTTTTCGATTTCGGTTGCAGTTTCTTTATTAATGATTAAGCTTACACTTTCGGAGCCGGTTCCGAAAGTGAAAGAAACTTTATAATAAAATATATATATATATGCAACCAAAATTAAAAAGTAAAAATTGGTGCAGTAAGAACAGACCTCAGCTATTCAATATAAAAGAAATAAATATAAATGAATAAATAAACGTTTAAAATGACAAAATGCTACATTACATTGGCACCCATAGGTTTAGTTTCTCCCCACGAGTGTCTTCGAAACACGTGCCTATGCGAGTGCCTGACGAGATAAAAGCCTTAAGGTAAATTTAAAAAACTAATTTGAATATACGCATTTAATACATACTAAATTTTGGCATAGATGTCATAATACACACAACATTGGCACGATTGCAAGAAAATAGTGATTTTAGGCCTCACATGTTAATCCGGCAATTGTTGTTTATTTATAAACCGTTTATTTACTTTTTTTTCCTTTTTAAAATAATAGAAAATAACTAATATATATATACACACACACACACACACACACACACACATATATATATATATATATATAGAATTATGTAATTGGTTATTTGAAAACGAAGTTTTCACTAAATTGGCATCAGAAAAAAAATCGCACCTATGTGGTACGGAAAGAAGTAACTAATGTTTAACGTTCTTGTCCGAGAAATATATTTAGCTGATTATTATTATTATTATTATTATTATTATTATTATTATTATTATTATTATTATTATTATTATTGTTAAAAAACTGTTTTAAGATTCAAGGAGAATATGTAATTTGAATATTTTTTTTTTTTTTTTTATAAAAAGCAATCCCTATTCATTAAAGAACACTTTCTGTTTCAGTATCACCATATAATTCTTATTTCAATATCTTTTACACAGTCTCTTCTTTCATACCCCAGAATCAATCAATATCACGCACCACCCACATCGGATTACCCCCAACCCTTCCGCTGATTGGTAAAAAATGGGATCAACCCCTTATCCCTACAGTATCATTCGATTAGTCCTTACCGAATATACGAAACTGAATTATATCAAGATTCAGTCTTATATCGCTTGAGCAGATGTTTCATGCTTAGCGCCCCACGTTAACATATGTCGCGCATTATTCAGCCTATCGCAAAAAAAAGGATTGAATCCCTACCCAACATTGAACTTGTTAATTATCGATAAGTTACAGTTATGTTACATCGTTGTGAGTAGAACTGACTGACAGAAATCCCGAATGCAGCTGTTTTGAAAATAAGACGATTTCAAATGTCATTGGCTTCAGAAAAGCTTGAAATTTTTCAATAGAAGCTTTTAATTATTCTCTGTCAGATTAAAATTTAAAGAATTATAAATGAGCTGTGGTATACAAATGCATATAAATATTAAAATTTTGTTAAATGACCATTTGTATCTCTACAACAGATATACAATGTATCGTTCACCAGCAAGAAAAGTGACATATCGCTAAAAAATTCATTTTAATTATTCCACAAAAAAAGTCTGCCATAAGTGAACATTGTTACTGGAAAAAATTTCAGCACAGTTATACGGAAAATCGCTTTATTACGTTAGGTGTCCATTCGTTACAATAGAATAGGAGTAGTTTGTGAGGGAACTAACGCTTGAACATTAACCCTTGAACACTAACATAACATAAAAATCAATACTTCTAACTAAAATAAATTTCGATTGTGTTGTTAATGTGTTGCGAATGTGTTGTAAGAAATAAAAAAATTGCGTAAAAAGTGTTGTTAAAAATTACAAGAGGAGGAAATGTATACTGGAAACATATTTCAAAACATTCATTTTTAAAATTGTGTAATTTTAAAGCCACCATGTAGAAAACATTGCATGTGTTGTTTTATAGTACTCTAAATTCTGTTGTGTTTACAATGTGTTGTTAATTTGGGGACAAAGTGTTGTGTGCACAACAATATATAACACTAATATATACACGAAACACTAGACAAGTTATACATTTTAGTATATACTTCATAGATTCATATCAATTGTATTATATTTTTTAAAATGTGACATCGTTAAAATTCACTTGAAACTACTTTTTCCTGTCCCTGTAATTAAACTATGCATCCAATTTTCATAAAATTTGAAATGAATCGACAAAATTATGCAACAATCATATATTTTAAATTTCAAATAATTCGGTTGGGTTGTTTTTGCTCTTTTATATGCGGACGGTCAGACAGACGGACGGACGAACTGAACGACGACTATAGATGGTATGTATTAATTACGAACGTACCTAAAAAGAACAAATGAAGGTTTTAAGAACATCCTTAATGAATCAAATTTCTTATCATTTATTTAAGGGAATCCGGGATATATTTTGAAATAATTTTTAATTATTGAGATTATTATCCTGAAATTTTTTGTGATGGTTAACCATACTATTTTCAAACAAAATCACATGATAGAATTTCTCATACATAGTTTTTTTCATTTTAAGTTTGAATTTATCAGAAAAGTAGGATAATCTAAAATATTTACTAGTAAATCTGCAGATCAGGAGCCTCAACGTCAGCTTTGCACATCATTTTTTTTTAAACACATTTTGGGCAAAATTCAACTTTCCGGAAACTGTAATTTAAAATTTTCAAATTACGTAATTATTTATAAGAATAAAATAAGAATAAGAAGTTTTCAGACATCAAAAGCGTTAAATTAAAAATTTAGTTATGTTAGGATATTCTGAAATTTGCATGATCTATTATTTTTGTTTTTTTTATTATATCGTAGCAGATTTCTTCAGGGGGGCGGAGCCCCTCTGAACCCCCGTAGTCTCATTAAATTTAAATTTGTAACTTTCTATTAATTGTGCTAATGGTTATTGCATATCTTGCATTTCTTTATACATTTTGATCTATAAGGATAAGTAACAATTTGAACAAACATTTTTCATTAACCTCATATTTCTACATACATGCTAACCACAAACACCTAAATCTAAAGTATCAAGAACTTTTGTAAGTGTAAACTCAGTAATCTAGAATTTTACAATTTTGTTTCCGAAAATAAAAGTTTTGATTGCATTTTGCAAAAGTTATCGCGGAACAGACAGAGAGAGAGAAGAACAGACTGACATATGAAAAACAATAAATTTCGTGTCTCCAAAGTAAGCCTTCACTGAAGTTTCGGCAATGACGTCATTCATGAGTTATTGATATCCATGTTTCTTATATTTTCAACGACTACTATAAAATACCTGTTTTATTTCAATTATGACGTCATATTTTACCAAGTGAATTGTTTGTTAAAAATATAATTCTTTTTTTATTTCTTTTACTTCTAATTATGTCTCCATTTTTGTCGGAAAAATTCTTATTAACGAAACAAATATCCGTGTTTAATATTTATCAAAAAGTACTATATTTATTTTTATTTTAATTCTGACGTCATATTTATTTATTTTTTCTTAGTTTAATTGCCGAAACGTCAGTGAAGGCTTACTTTGGAGACACGAAATTTTTTTGTTGCTGTCTGTCATTCTGTCATTCTGTCTGTTCCGCGATAACTGACGTAAAAAGCATTCGATTGACTTGAAATTAAGTGGGTATGTTAGTGAGACATTGGAATTAAGCTGCATAGTTTTTGGTTAGATTTGATTCATTCGTTCGGAAAATATATAATATTTTATTTTCCGCAATAATGCTTTTCTATGGCAATGACTTTCAATTTTTTTTTTTTTTCCCTTGAGAGAAAATGACACATTTGATTAATGGAATTCAATGATAAATGGATACTGCAATTTACCGGTTGATTTATTCGTATTGTTTTGAAATTTTGTCTACGTATTTGTCAGATTTTTTACATTATTACTATAAATTTTGAAGATTTTTTATAATTATGTTCCAATAATATACACTAATTTGTTTTAGAGATTTACTTAATTCAAATGTATTTATTTCATTTTCTTTATTTTCTCATATTGGTTGCTAAGCAACCATTCATCCTAATTCTTATCCAAAATTTGAAAGCTTGAACGAAAATTTAAATGAAGTCAACATCAAAACTGATGAATTAATTAATGTCTTTGTATGTTTGCGTATAAATATAACATAGCCCAGAAAAGAACATAGGTTATGTTTTATTAATTTTATTCAAATATTTTCCTTAATAATTCAAAATTTCATTCTTTTTCATACACAATCAATAGAGACTTTTTAGATACAATTTGACCAATTTCCTTTATCGTTGCCAAAAAAATTAAAATCTGGAATAATTATTTTTCAACGGCAATAAGTTTCAATTGAGCAATGTCCATTCGAGAAATTAAACTAACAAAAAATAAATAAATATGACGTCAGAATTAAAATAAAAATAGATATAGTACTTTTTGTTAAATATTAAACACGGATATTTGTTTCGTTAATAAGAATTTTTCTGACAAAAATGGAGACATAATTAGAAGTAAAAGAAAGAAAAAAGAATTATATTTTTAACAAACAATTCACTTGGTAAAATATGACGTCATAATTGAAATAAAACAGGTATTTTTTTTTTAGTAGTTGTTAAAAATACAAGAAACATGGATATCAAAAACTCATGAATAACTCGTCATTGCCGAAACTTCAGTGAAGTCTTACTTTGGTGACTCGAAATTTATTGTTCATGAAATTATTCAAAATTTATTGTTTATTCCGTCTGTCAATCTGTTCTTCTGTCAGTCTGTTCCGCGATAACTGCTGCAAAATGCAATCAAACTTTTGCTTTCGGAAGAAAAAAAAATTGTAAAACTCTAGATTACTAATTTTACACTTTAAAAAATTCCTTATACATGAGATTTAGGTGTTTGTGGTTGGCAGGCATGTAGAAGTATGAGGTTAATGAAAAATGCTTGTCCAAACTGTTATTTATCCTTATAAATCAAAATGTATAAAGAAATGCAAGATATACGATAACCATTAGCATAATTAATAGAAAGTTGAAATTTTAAATTTATGAGACTACGGGGAGTTCAGGCGGGCAGAGCCCCCCTGAAGAAATCTACAATGTTATAATAAAAAAACAAAAATAATCGATCATGAAAATTTCAGAATTTCCTAACACAACTAAAATTTTAATTTAACGGATTTGATGGCTGAAAACTTCTTATTCTTATTTTATTCTTATAAATAATTACGTAATTTGAAAATTTTAAATTACAGTTTCCAGAAAGTTGAATTTTGCCCAAAGTGTGTTTAAAAAAAAGTGATGTGCTAAGCTGACGTTGAGGCTCCTGATCTGCAGATTTACTAGTTTCTCGAATGGAAATTGCTCAATTGAAACTTATTGCCGTTGAAAAATAATTATTCCCGATTTTAATTTTTTGGCAACGATAAAGGAAATTGGTCAAATTGTATCTAAAAAGTCTCTATTGATTGTGTATGAAAAAGAATGAAATTTTGAATTATTAAGGAAAATATTTGAATAAAATTAATAAAACATAACCTATGTTCTTTTCTGGGCTATGTTATATTTATACGCAAAGATACAAAGACATTAATTAATTCATCAGTTTTGATGTTGTCTTCATTTAAATTTTCGTACACGCTTTCAAATTATGGATAAGGATTAGGATGAATGGTTGCTTGGCAACCAATATGAGAAAATAAAGAAAATGAAATAAGTACATTTGAAATAAGTAAATCTCTAAAACAAATTAGTATATATTATTGAAACACATTTATAAAAAATCTCCAAAATTTACAGTAATAATTTAAAAAATCTGACAAATGCGTAGACAAAATTTCAAAACAATACGAATAAACTAACTGGTAAATTTCAGTATCCATTTATCATTGAATTCCATTAATCAAATGTGTCATTTTTTCTCAAGAAAAAAAGATATATTGAAAATCATTGGATTTGCCATAGAAAAGAATTATTGCGGAAAATAAAATATTCTATATTTTCCGAACGAATGAATCAAATCTAACAAAAAACTATACAGCTTAATCCCAGTGCCTCACTAACATACCCACTTAAATTCAAGTCAATCGAATGCTTTTTACGTCAGTTATCGCGGAACAGACAGAGAGACTGACTGACTGACAGACAGAAACAAAAAAATTTCGTGCCTCCAAAGTAAGCCTTCACTGACGTTTTGACAATTACTCTATCCCGATTGGTGGTCATAAAATAACACGCAGATGTTTTAACTTAATTGTATTTTTATTCTACAGAGCTATGAGCGGAAATTCTGACTCCATCTATCATAGAACAACCAACTAATTGAAATGTAAACAAATTACCGTCTGCGATCTCTATGGTAACCGCTCAAGGCATTGCCATTCTAAACTACAAAATATTTTCAACCTTCCGTGGTAACCATAGCAATCACCATAGAGTATCCCCCCAGTGACGAAGGGTACCGAAGAAACGATATAATTTATAATTACTTTTAAGTTTTCTTTTTTTTTTTAGGTCAGAATTCACGCTGGTAGAAAAAAAAATTACAAAGAGATATATACGTTGAAATACAACAAAAATAAGAAATATGACAAAATATAGAAATAATATATAGATATGCAAAAATGAACAGTTTTAACAATAATTTCAGGAAGTAATATAAGATGCCAGTTTTTTAGGAAAATGGACATGTCTGCCCGAACGTGTGATAGCTTTTGTTTGGTCAGGATTGCTGTCCGATTTAACAGAGAGTTTTAAATTAGAATTCTCTGGAACAGCTTTCGTCAACAAGTCTGATTGAGGAATCAAATGAGCTGGCTTCACACGATCTATTGATACCGTGGACTTACGACCATTGAGTTCGATTATTATGGTTTTTCCAGTTCTACTTAGAACTTTGTGAGGACCAGTATATGGTTGACACAATGGAGGTTGTACATGGTCCACTCTTAGAAAGATGTGTGAACAAGATGTCAAAGAAGGGTGTATATAGAACTTCTCGTTGCAGTGAGCTGATGTAGCAACTGGATTTAACTACCGCATGGTGTTTCTTAGTTGAGTGACGAAGTTCTCGTTGCATGGTTGGATTAAAGATTCATCCAGCATGTCACATGGCAGTCTCAACGTAGTGCCGAAAACAAGTTCAGCGCAAGAAGCTTGTATATCTTCCTTCACTGCTGTGCGAATGCCTAGTAAAACTATCGGCAATACTTCAGTCCATCTATTGGTTTCGTGAGCTTTGATGGAGGACTTTAAATGTCGGTGAAATCTTTCGATAATGCCATTGGATATAGGATGATAAGCTGTGGTTCGGATCTTCTTTGTTCCCAACATTTTCGTAAATTCATCAAAAATCGCGGATCGCATTTGGGGACCTTGATCCGTGGTTATGAGTGAAGGACAACCAAATCTTGAAATCCAGTCCTTGAATATGGCATTGCAAATTGTTTTGGCTAGTGTATCAGATATGGGTATAGCTTCTGGCCATCGGGTAAATCGGTCGATAATCGTTAAAAGATAGCTGAAACCGTCAGATGGAGGCAAGGGACCCACAATATCTATGTGAATCTGGGGAAAACGTGCATCAGGAAGAGAGAACGTGCCAAGAGGTGCTTTGGTGTGCCTTTGTATTTTGGATCTTTGACACGACTCACAGCAACGAACCCAGTTTTTGATGTCTCGTTTCATATTTGGCCATACGTATCTGGAACAAATTAATTTTGTGGTGGCTGCTATTCCAGCATGAGATAGGTTGTGCAAATGTTCGCATATCAGTCGACGAAAGGAGCTAGGAACTAAGGGTCGAGGCGTATCTGTGGAAGTATCACATAGTAGGTTACGATCAGAAATGAGGCAAGGTTTTAGTTCCAATTTTAGCGATGAACTATGCAGCAGGTTTTGTAGCTCTGAATCATCTTTCTGAGCTTCTGCAAAATCATCAAAATTTAAGATTGGAGATTTTGAAATAGAATCAATTTCAATTCTTGAAAGACAATCTGCTACAGTGTTTTTGGAACCTGGTACATATCTAATGTCAGTGGAATATTGGGAAATAAAATCTAAATGGCGTAATTGCCGAGGCGAGCATTTATGGGGATTTTGCTTAAATGCATAAATTAACGGTTTCTGATCAGTATAAATTTTAAAATTTCTCCCCTCTAACATATGCCGAAATTTCTTTATTGCTGAATATATAGAAAATAATTCCCGGTCATAAGTTGACCAATTCCGCTGACTCTTGTTTAATTTCATGGAAAAAAATGCTAAAGGTTCATAATGTTCCTTAAAAAATTGCATAAGAGTGCCGCCGATCGCGACATCTGAAGCGTCAACCCATATACTTAACCTTTTGATTACGGGGTTGGGACATATGTCGTCCCAGAGACTATTACTTTATTTAATTCCCACCAGTTTTGGAAAACAATTCTCTGTCATACAATAACACCAGTATAATTTCAAGAATAATATAAGTGAACGGAATTATTTTGTAAATTGCGGTGCGAGTAAATATAATAATTGTCTCCAGACCTAGCCGTAATCAAAAGGTTAACTCAGCACCTGGAATGGGATGCCGTAAAAGAGCTGCTTGAGCTATGGCATTTTTAGCATCTGTGAAAGCCTTTTCAGCATTTTCGTTCCAATTAATCGGTTCGGAAGTTTTCGGAACACGGAAACGAGATTTCTTTTTGTTTGGATGGCCTTCTAATAATTGCACTAAAGGCGCAAGTATGTGTGCAGCTTTATATATAAAAGATCTATAAAAATTAAACATTCCCAAAAATCGTCGAAGTTGAGATAAAGTTGTGGGCTGTGAAAAATCAATTTTGCATTTAACTTTATCAGGAAGTGGCTGAATACCGTGTTCAGATATTCGAAATCCTAAGAAATCGATGGTAGGTTTACCAAATGTGCACTTGGAAACATTTATGCACAAACCATATTCTTCTAATTTGGAAAATAAGGCTTTTAAATGATGATAATGCTCCTCTTCATTTTTAGAGGCAATAAGTATATCATCAATAAAAGCATAGACGCCAGGTAAATCGCGTATTATTTCGTCGATGAATCTCTGAAATGTGGTGTAATAACTTGCCTCAAATAGATTAAAGCTAAGTGGTTGGTAGCGTAAGTGCCGCTCGGCAAATAATCCAGGCAATTTAATGGAGAATCAATTATTTATTTGTAACAATAAAAATGGCTCTCTGTATTGAATTATATATACAGCATAAATTAATTTAGAACACGTAGGATCTTAATCCACCAGCTCCAAGTCCAAAGTTCTGTTCTCTTTCAGTCCAGAGAATGTTCGATTTATAAATCACGTAAAGTTTCTACCAATTTGCAACACGGCGTTCTCAAAACATCGAAGATGAGACTTGACACCGGCACTCTCCTAGCGAGAGTCCTTCTCTTCCGGCTCACTTGGGTGACGTCACCCTCTACAGCTCTCGATCCGAGCTGATCCACTTTTCTCAGAGAACAAATCCGAGCCCTGAGCTCTGTTCTCCCTTCTTCTCCCCCCGAGATCCGAATCCTCCAAAAAACCTTGGCTTCCTCTTTTTCGTCTCAGCCAAGACCTCCCCTAAAGGTCACGAACCAAGCATCAACCTTAATGATCTTTTCTCATTAAGAGATTCGTAACATCGTCTTCTCATTCGTACCTGAAAATACACACCCATGGCGACAATGTGTCTGGACGTCTGGACTCTTTCGCTTTCATTTCTGCGTCGGCGCGCTATCAAAGGTGCAACTCGTGTGGTCCCCTATTCAAGTTAGTGTCGCCCGCCTGTCTTTTCAGCTGATCGATGATGATCTAGCGATCCTTTTAGATCGCCGCTCTTTTCATTTTGAGAATGAAAGCCATTTTGTGTTTTCAGTTCCATAGTGAAATCTCTTTTCAGAAAAAATGTCTTTAAAAGCCTGTGATAAATCTAAATTATCACAGTGGCAGATGCGTTGCATAAGCCAAACTGCATGCGTGTGCTTTCGAATAATCCGAAAGGTGTGCATATCGCTGTTTTAGGAATATCATCAGGATTGATTGGTATTTGATGATACGCTTTGATTAGGTCAATGTGACTAAAAATTTTAGTGTTGCGTAAATTAGCAGTAAAATCAGCTATACACGGAATCGGATATCTGTCTTTTACAGTTTGCGCATTCAAGGCACGATAATCGCCTACAGGTCTCCACTCCACAGTTCCTTTTTTTGGAACCATGTGCAAAGGTGATGCATAATTGCTACATGAAGGTCTTAAATGTCCTAGTTGTATCATATTTTGAAATTCCATTTTAGCGATTTTCAGGCGATCCGGAGCTAACCTTCGAGGTTTTGCCACAACTGGAGGTCCTTTTGTTGTAATAAAATGCATCGTGTTGTGTTTAACAGGCTGATTAGGATCTGGTAATTTTGTTATAGATAGAAATTTTTTTAGAAGTTCATTATATATGCTATCAATAGTGATTGTTTTTACTGAATGAATGGATGCACATTTCGTGTGGCCTGTTGTTTCAAATTTTGTTTTTAAGTCCCTTAGACATTTATGACGGAGATCTGGGACCAATTCGAAATTATGGAGAAAATCTGCTCCCAATATTGGTGTACTAACATTTGCCACTAGAAAAGTCCAATTAAACTTTCGCCTTAAGTTAAAGTCTAGAGAAAGGGTTTGTTGACCATAAACATTTATAGTTGAAGAATTAGCAGCCAAAAGTGTTTGTACGGGTGGATTCCGTTTTTGTAAATTATTGGCAGGAAGGATTGACACATCCGACCCTGTGTCGACCAGAAAGGAAACATTTGTTGTCCGGTCTTTAATGAACAGGCGACGTGACTGCTGAGGCAAAGAATAAGTCGCCTCTACTCTTTGCTTATTTCGTTTCCCGACCAAGAACATGGTTCTACGCATTTTTCTTCTTTACATTTTGTTCCAAATCGTCGATGGTACCAACAAATAGATGAATCGCGCTTAGCACTGTTATTTCGCTTGCGAGGTTTACTCGAATTTCTACGGTATGGTGATCGCCCACGTGAAAATGCAATTTGATCGATGCGCTTATTTAGTTTTTCAATTTCTCTCATAAATTTATATTCTATTGACTGTTCATTCGCGCTGGACACGGTAAATGCAGAAAGAGGGGACGGAGTAACCTTCGAAATCCGATCCGAAATTTCCGCAGCCTTTTCAAGGGTTAAATCAGAAACAGCCGCTAAAATTGTTTGAACAGAATTTGGTAAACGCGTCAAAAATAACTCTAACATTAAATTGTCAGGAACATTTAGGGATTCCGCGCGACGTTTCATGCTACGTAATAAATCTGAAGGTTTCCGATTGCCTAGTTCTTCCCCAGACAATAGTTGCCGTATTTCTTGCTGAGATGACTCTCCCGAACGCGCAATTAATTCCTTTTTTAAGATGCCATAAGGATCGGTAGCATCCGGTTGCATTAATATGTCACGAACAATAGATGCAATATCGGGTGGAAGATGCGACACAATATAGTTATATTTAGTAACAGATTCTGTTATTGCTTTGGGGGTAGCTAAAGCAAATGTACTTTCGCACATTACAAACCAAAGCGCCGGATCTGATCTGTTATATATGGGGATTTGAACAGCATCGACATTAGACATGATTTATAATTGTTAATATAGAAAAAGCACAGTTAAATCAAAATAAAATTCGCGAGTTAAAATTTTTACTGTAAAATAATAGAAGAAATATCAGAAAAATGATTCAGAAGTACTTATCTGTTTAGCAGCTAACATATCCATAATCATTTTGCATGATTTACTTCAATCACAATGGAACAAGGTCTTCTTAACAATCTACGAAAATCTCACTTTCCAATTGCTCATGGTATTTTTCTACAGTCCAGAGGTCACCAAATATCCCGATTGGTGGTCATAAAATAACACGCAGATGTTTTAACTTAATTGTATTTTTATTCTACAGAGCTATGAGCGGAAATTCTGACTCCATCTATCATAGAACAACCAACTAATTGAAATGTAAACAAATTACTGCGATCGCTATGGTAACCGCTCAAGGCATTGCCATTCTAAACTACAAAATATTTTCAACCTTCCGTGGTAACCATAGCAATCACCATAACTCAAAATATCATTTGTAGAATTTAATTTTTTCCATTTAAATAAACAGAAATATATAAGTTTTAATTTTGATTCATTTAAAAAAATATTAATTTAAATAAAAATTAAAAATACTTAAAGTAAAAAAAAAAAAAAAAAAATGTAATTAAAAAATCACATTTTCAAAAGTAATTTTATTTATTTATTTATTTTGTTAATTTACCGAATTAAAATGAAATTGTGTAAAACAAGTGAAAATGACATATTCCAAGTTTGAACTATTTATCTTTAACGGTTCTTGACTAATAATAACTTAAATACAAGAAATGCGAAAACATTCATCATGTAGGAAAATGCATTTTTCAAGAAATCGTTTCCATGACAACAGTTGCTGAAAAGCTAGATTTTAAAAACAAACCAAAACGAATAAATTAATATTTTTTTTTCCAATTATGATAGAAGCATAATATAAATATTGTTTTAAGCAGAAAAAAAAAGAAAAAAATAATAATGCAATCATTTTTTTTAGAAAATTTCAAATATGTGTATCCCGGACATCCTTAATCATTATTTATTCAAAATGTTGATGTTTTTACATTGAAGAAGGCTCTGGGGCCTGGCTAAGGGGGGAGAGGGACAGGGGGAGCCTTCCCTCCCAAACGTTTGCTCATGCTGTTACAGTTGGCAAATTTACAAACTGAACTGGCAAATTGGTTCAATACTTTAATATACACTTACTATAATACACTTTCTATTTCTGATAGATTTGACGAAAGTTAACAATATAATTAGAAATGTTACTAAGCTTTTCACAAATAAAAACTCTATTACATTTTTTAAATGTGATATAACTTGGTAAAATTATAAAACTAGTTGGCAAACCCTTTTCACTGAGTTGGCAAACACTGAATTTTGACTTGGCAATTCAAGACTCTCTCCCCCGCCAATAAAAAGGCTTCGCGAGGGCCCTGGATTTACTTTTCTAAAAGATACAATCTAATTTGATAAACATTATTTCCCTTTAAAATCGGAATTCTAATCTTATATTTTTATTTATTTTCTACATAGCGACACATATTACTGAATAGCTTAAACACGTAATTAATATACTGTCGTGATAATATTTTTTATTGAAACACAATATTCTTTAAGTAGTATGAGTTTTTGATAAATTACAAACTTATATTTTTTCATGATAATTCTAATTTATCTGCCCGTCAGTACAATGCCTTGATTTTTACTCATTACCTCATTAAATTTTTTCATAAAAAAGAATTAGTACAGTAACTATGCTGAAAAGATTTTTTATGTCATCAAAGAAAAAAACACTTTGGGGCACAAAGGCTTGAACTTTAATCAACCTAAATTAATTTCTAGCTTGCACATGTTATTTAGCTATGCATGATTAACGCCGATATATAAAAAAGACACATAGTACATTTAAAGCTCTTTTGCATTTTTTATTTTTTACTGCTTTTTTAAAGTCTCTGCTACTAACACAAAAAAGTTACAAAGAAGGTAAAACAATGTTTGAAAAAACTTAAAATTATTTAACCATACATGCATTAAATCATTCAATACATAAAAAAATATAATTGAAATGCTGTTGTTGAAAGAAATGCTGTAACTATATTCAACCACGCAAGAATGCAGGGAAAAACATTTGTTTTAACTCTTTTTTTTTTTTCTCTTCGTTGTCACAGCGTATGAATTATGATTTTAACTAATCAATCATAAATATCTCAGATAAATTTCATGCTAACTTAAGTTCATATTTAAAGGAACTACTGAAAGAAAAAAAGTAAATAAATACACCAACAAAGAATGCATTACAAATTCCCTTACTCTTAAAAAAAAAAAGATCAAAAAAGAAATAAAAACACACTTTATCCTTGTTTGTTTCGCTAAATTTACATTATCCCCCCCCCCCCCCCCGAAAAGATGGCGAAAGTGAAAAAAGAAAAGTAAAGTTTAGAAAATTAGAATTTTTTTCTATTATTATTTAAACCTTTTTATTTAAAAGCTAAAAGAAATTCGCAAACAAAGCGTGAATACCTAAAAAAATACTCAACTTTTAGATTAACTTAAGCGTGTGCGTATTAAATTACTCAACCCAGCTAAAAATAAAAAAAATAAAAAAAAAGATTCAAAGTTAAAAATGCTATGAAAATGAAAAGAATTAGGGTTGATTCTTTCCTTCGAGGGAAGAATATTCATTCGTTTAATGTTTTTTAAAGGACTTTTTTTTCGGGTTCAGAATTTATTTTCGTGTTAGAATTTTATACGCCTTGTTATTTTATGTTATTTACTCTGTTTAGTAACATAATTTTTCTGACTTTTTTTTTTTTTTTTTTTTTTTTTTTGTTACTTTCAGTACATACTTTGTTTCAAAATATTTTCAGTTTGTTGATTAGAGTCATTATTTTCTCTTACCTTCTTCTTTTTCAGCATTAAAGGTTTAAACCCTTCTTTATGTTCGGTTTAAAATTTAATTTGCGCAGTACTATTATACATTTCTTTTCTTTTTTTTCTTTTTTTTTTTTTAAACAGTGTTTTGATGTAAGAATTACTTTATAAAGAATTAATTTGCAACGCTTTTTTAGTTTAATTAATGCTATGGTTATGGAATGAACAATAATGAATTTTATGAAATTTATTTTAATTAAAGGTACTCTCGAAAGAAAAAAGGCTATTTTTTTTTTTTTTAATCTTAATCTTTCTTTCAAGTTTTCAATTTTTTAAAATATTTTTTCTATGTAGCTTCCTGTAAATGAAAAGCAGTAATGAAGTCTTTTAACATACATATTATCAATGTAAATATATGTATATACTCGCTGTATATATTTGTGCATAAACATCAACGACGCAAACAACAGACACTGAAATATTACTTAGTAGAAAAGAAAAAAAAATGAATTAGATTCCTACTTTTCTTATTATTTAGTTGTTAAATTACAACAACAAATATATACATACATACATAAAGCTTAGATGTTTAGAAATTAGTATATATTTTACTTTTATTAAAAGACATGAAAAAAGGGAGGATTTAGTGGTAATATCTTTATTTCATTAAATTAGAAAATTCTTATTAAATATATTGAATGCAAGTAAAATTTTCAATACAAGCCATGTTATTTAAACAGCAACTATTCTGATTTGTAAATAATCACAACAAATTGCACACACTTGATTTTATTTTTAAAATATGTTTTTAAAAAATTGCAACTCTCCAATTAAAAAAAAAAAAAAAAAAAAAAAAAAAAAAAAAAAAAAAAAACAGGCGTTTATGAAGTATTAAGTATTTAATGATAACAAAAATTTAAATGCAAAATGAATATGTATTTATAACATAAAAAAAAGCAAATAAAATATCACTTACTAGAAGAGAAAAAAAAATAGATACAGATTTTTCTTATTATTCAATTGTTAATTAAAAAATAATAACACAATTCTTAAATATCTGACCTTGATTGTCAGTAATAGTAAAGCTCAGATACTTAACAAGCATGAATTTTTCTTTTATAAAAACATGTAAATAGAGAGGGAAATATTTCGAATGTTTATTTTATATACACTGTGCATTCAACTCATGGCTAAATTAAGTTTTGGTACAAACTCGATCAAATCCAAGATGACAATCGCAAAAAATATAGAAATCTACAGGACTTGACTGAGGTTAGTGATGTCACTCTCAGTGTGTTGGGCTTTATAATGGAGTCACTGTTGGTCACTGTTGGCATAAATAGAAGAATTTTAGAGAAAATTTGGGAGTTGAAAATGTGTGGTTGATTTATACACGAATTAGTTATTATATATATATTACAAGTTTAAAATTTTTTTGCCAAAACTAACCTTTATACTATCTTAATTTTCTTATAATAATATTCCGTACTTACTTCAAATTATTAAATTAAAATCTTGTTTCTAAATCTAATCTGTTAATCCTTATGCAGACAATATAAATTCTTAATTTGCCTTAAAAAACATTATTCCAGTATGCGTAAATTTAAAAAGATGGCTCTAAATTAAAAATATTCTTAATTAAAACTTTATTTCTTAATATTCCAAATAAAACTGATTTCTTCTATGTTTTTATCAACCCTTTTTAAGAAAGTCTTATTAAATTTATTCCAAAACCATACCTTTCAAAAAATATCATTATTTTATTTTATCTATTTATTTATTTTTCCTACGTCAACCTTTGATGTGTGCATGTGCATATTAATAAATTCATTTCTTTTCTTTTTCTCTTAAAATTAATCATTTATAAAAATCGTCTGCCTAAGATATTTAAAATTCTGAGTCAATTATAAATTGGTTAAATAATATTTTTTTTAAATAAATTTATCGTTTGTGGAAAATAATCTCGTAGCTGGACAAGAATTCTGTTTACATAAAAGAATGATGGTTTGAGGTTACAGAATGTTCCAGAACTTTCTTTTTAGTTTAAAAAGGTGGAAGTCTCGAGATGAAAAAGAAGATTTCTTGGGTTGCTTCTTCGATGAGGACAGCTCGCTGAAATAATGATGGAATTTTTGCAAAAGGAGCTTTTCCTTCCTCATTATTACGAATTTAATAAATGAATTTACAGCAGCCCATGACTAATTATTGGATCTTCTACATTTATTTATTTATTTTGTTTTTTCCCTCGCTTGCCATGACTGTGTGTTTCTTTTTAACCAGTGGAAATAATTCGAGTTCTCCTTAAATCGTCACATATATATGGGTCATTCCACAAGAATCGGGTAACTTTAGAGGTGAAATTGAAATGTACTATTTTTATCTCAGATTTCAAATGTTTTTTGCTGTATCAGTGAACAATAAGTTAATTTTATTATATTTGTACAGCAACACTCAAATATCTAAATATTTTTGAAAAAATCGAGCTTTTTTAAAAAGTAGATTCCAGGGGACTGACGTGACTTCCAAGCGACTGACAGAAACCGATAGTTTTATTCTAGAATTAACTTTTTAATGAATAATTCAAACATTTTTTGAATAATTATTAGTAATTATCTTAAAGAGTAATAAAAACGTGTTTAATACATAATCTCAATACTTATTTTTTATATTAATCATCAACGAATACATCTTTTATTACTTATTTTAATAACACTAATTTATTTTTTTAAAGCTTTAAATAAAACTTTTTCAAACAAGTTATAACTTTTAAAACCAAAGCAAACAGTAACAGTAATTTTTTTCTCAAACATCAATAGTTTTATTAAATGTATAAGTGACTTTATTACGTTTGGTACTTGAAATAGGTATAGGTAATTTTTCCAATACAATGTCACAGCCAACTTCTCTCCGCTTTCTATAACATGCGAACAAATTGCGGCACTCCAGTATTCATTATTTCTCATTAAAAATTTGACTAGAATAATGTCTCCAACACTGTACTTGATCTGTTGTTCACTTGTAAATTTTTTACTAGGCTTTTCACGTAATTTTTTTTCTTTGGAAGCTGAGAGTGTTGAACAACACCCTGAAAGATTTTTTTTTTTTTTTTTTGTTTGTTCAAATTTAATCGTTCCCAATTTGTAATGTTCACAAATTATAGGATCGCAGAAGCAACTCAAACGATTTCATAAAAAGACCGTTAGGATGATGCACATGGACCAACAACAAACAAAATTTAAATGATGTTTCAGTTTTACAATTTTTGGTACTGAAAATTCTGAACTTGTAAACATCGCACATTTAAAAATTTTATACAGTCGTATAGGAAAAAAATGATTTTTAAATCCAATTTATTTGAAAGCTGTATCTCAATTTGTTTTTTAGTTATTAATTTTCTTTGTAGTTTTTAATACTTTTTTGTAATTGTGGTAACAAAAGTACGTCTGATAAGCAAAAGATATACCTATTCTTGTCCGAAAACAACAGCCATTATCTAAATGATTGAAAAGGGCAAACATTAGTTTATATATATGTATAAAAAAATCTATCTAAAATATTGAAGTTTTTTACCCCAATCGTTCATAGACCCCCTATCAGCAACCCGTGTGCCTAATTTCATAGCCCTGCGCGCTGTGGTTTCCGAATTTTTGAGGTTACATACTTACGCGCACAGATTTTAATAGTATAGATCAGTATAACTAATTATTAATTGATAAGAGAATTTCTAAATTAATGTAAAATTATTATAGAAATGATGTGATCTAGCATTCACTAATGTGTTTAACTATTTTTTGCTTTTATGTCAGTCCCCTGGGTGTTTTTCATCTGAAAAACTGCCAAGGGACTGATGCCAGGGGACTGACGTTTTCACTATAAAACACAGAAAATCTACTTATTGGAACCAAATACCATATTATTCTGTTTTAATATTAAATATAGCAATCAAAAGACGTTAAAAGCAGTACACATCAATAATAATTATTTATAAATTATTAAATTATTACTTACCAGGGGACTGATAAATTGAGTGTTTGCAATCTGTTTGTCGACACAAGAATGGCAATAAATATTGAATAAAAATTGCTGATGGATAAATATCAGTTTTCACTGCCATCTTTATATGATGAATAAATATGAAAAAGAGAATTAAGTTACCAACAATGGATAATATCAGAATTTTTTGGAATCTAACATGAGCCAGGGGACTGACGCACAAAGTAGGGGTACACAACTTAAAATTAAAGAAAAGTAATACTTTTTTTAAAAAATCACATAACATACCCAAATAGTTATTAATTAACTATCTCAGAATGTAACAACCTTCATTTTTTCTGTCTAAATCCATTAGTTTAAAAATAATTAGTACTTAAGTCTTCACTTTTTCCAGTGGTACATGCCAGAGGACTGACTTTTTGGGGTCAAAAAGCTAAATTTTAATATAAACATTTTTCAGTTTTCAAAATATTATACATGCTCCAAAACGGAATCAACTTTCTCTACAAATGGGCATTTTTCAAATTTTGAATACATTAAATGGTAAATAAATTTTTTGCAATTTCACGAAGTTAACCGATTCTTGTGGAATGACCCATATATATATATATATATATATATATATATATATATATATTGTAATAAATAAATAATTTAAAATGAAATTGCATCTTATTTATATATATATATATATATATATATATATATATATATATATATATATATATATATATATATATATATATAGTGTGTGTGTGTGTATATTTCAAAAATAAATAAATAAATAAATAATTTTTTTTTATACTTAATTACATTTAATTAAAACATTTGTTCTTAAATAAACTCTTTAATGTTCATCTTGATATAATCTAAAATGTTTTAAAATTTTTATTTTTGAATATTATTGCTTCTACTTCATCAAAAAAATTTTTAAATGATCGAAAATTTTCAAAAATGATAAGAAAATTCCTTCTTAAATATAATCATATTTTGCTTTCAAATTAATTTTAATGAATTTTATAATTGAGTTTAACAATTTTATTTTCTTTTTTCTTTACAGTAGTATGATCTATTTTGGAGAGGATGATCATGAGAAAGCAAATAGCGTGAATGAAGTATTCAGGATGCTCCATCGGAAGTCCAATCATGCAATCTACTGACGCAAATACTAATTCTCTTCCTCTGTATTTAATAATTGGCCCGAATATCTTAATAAAAATAGCATTGGTGCCGTGTAAAATAATCTCAATTTGAAGTCATATAGTCGTTAAACAAAGCCACGGTGAAAGTAATCCATCCAATAAACATTATATATATTTGTATTTCATATATTCAAAAGTAACTCAATTGTTAAAATTGAAAAATATTTTAATAACTCTAATTTTAACTTAGAGATGATTGCCTCCTGAAACAGAAAAGTAAAAAACAATTTAAATTTTAGGTTTGCAATAACAGAAATATATATATATATGTATGAGATTTTTTTTTATCCCTGTTTCCGGGTAGGGGATAATATAAAGCGCAAAGAAAATTGCGCAGAATCTGCATTACCTAATTTTAACTTAGAATATAGTTCCCATATGAGAAGAAAAAAAATATTTTAATTTTCCACTGTAGTAATACCAGTATTTAAGGGGGGTAAGTAATTTTTAAAAAAAATTTAAGTAATTTAAGTAATTTTTTAAAAAATCAAACATAAAATTGACACGACTGAAGCTTATTATGAAGATTTATTAAAGATAAACAACGGAAAAATTAATTATATTTACATTCAGTTACCCTGTTTCCGGCCATTGTCCACTATAAACGCAAAGAAAATTTGTGCCGAATCTGTACAGTATAATTTTAACTTTGAGTATTGTTCTCATAAACACCTATTATGGGAATTTTTTTACCAAAAAATAAACTTGATCGAAAGTTCATTCTAAAGATATACTAAAGAAACATTTTAAATTTATTTTATTCCTCCCATGAACCAGTGTAAACGCAAAGAAAACAAAATTGACTTTTGTTCCTTAACTGTAACTTAGAATAAAGTTGCCATACAAGAAAACGTTATTTAAAAAAAAAAAATGTTTTAATTAATCAATATTTCACTGGAGAGTGTTGTCAGCGTAAAAAATTAAATGAACATATTATCTGAAATTTTTTATCATAACTTAATTTTGACATTGCCAGAAGCTCTTTTTAAGGATTATTAAAAATAAATAAATAAAATAAAATAAAATCCAAAAGCAAATTTATTTAAATTTATTTAGTTTCTTTTCCGACAGGGAACGCAAAAGAAAATGCAGTTGAATTTTTCTTCTATTTATTTTTTCATATAACTTTCATAAAGTAAAATGCAATAATAAATCGGTTTTAGTTAAATTTAACTACTCTGTTTTTTTTCCCTAAAGAGCGCTATAAACATAAAAGACTCTTTTTAAAAAATCTGCGTTACCTAATTTTGCCTTGGAATATACTTGTTGTTATATGATAAAGCATAAATACGTTTTAGTTACGTAAGTTCCCAGCAAAAACGGTGCAAATGTTTAAAAAAAAAAAAAAAAAAAAAAATAACGTGGGTAAGTTTTTATCAGGACATAAATTTCTCCCTTGCAGAAGCTTATTTTGAAAATTTATTTCAAAAACATAAAAAAATAAGTGTATTTAAATTGATTTACCCTATTTCCCGCCAGGAGACTACAAATACGTGAAACACTTATGTAACACTAACTAAACATAAAAATTAACACTTCTAACTAAAATTGTTTTCGATTGTGATGTGAAAGTGTTACGAATTTGTTGCACGAAATAAAAAGATTGTGCAAAAAGTGTTATTAAAAATTACTAGAGGAGAAAATGTGTTTTCAAAGCATATTTCAAAACATTCATTTTTAAAATTGTGTAATTTTAAAGGCACCATGTAGAAAATATTTTGAAAGTATTTTACATATGTTGTTTTATAGTGGTCTAAATTGTGTGGTGTTTACAGTGTGTTGTTAATTTGGGGACAGTGTGTTGGACAGCACAACACTATTTTAAGAAACTATTTTCATGAACATACAACACTATTTCAACACAATTAACAGCACTATTTTTTGGACACATTTCTAGATAGCAATACTTTGAAACATGATGTTACAGCGTATATAGGGTTCGTTTGATCTTATGGTTAGACAACTTCAAACTCTTGCTTATAGAAAAGTAGAAAATAATTTATTTACAGAACTTCAGAACAACAGTCTTCGAAACTCACAAATATTCCTAGATATTCAAAAATAATTGTTCAAATCTATCGTATAAGTGCAGATATAGGTTTCAGAGACTCTTTATACAACGTCTCAACACTAAATCACATTCAAAATAACGTAAATAAGACTCAAGCAAACTTGCTTAACAAACGCGTTGTTCACTCAATGACTGACTGGTAAATAATAACAACAGCTCGCATCGCTTCTCTTCTTATATAGGCTTGCAGCATGTGCGGGAAAATTCTAGAACCATCTCGAAAAATCCACGGAACAACAAACAATGTATCAGTATATCTAAGGGGGGTTACCATAGAGAGGAAAGGGTTACCATCGCCAACAATCGCCAAGTTTGTCGCCAACTTGGCGATATATAGCCAAATTTGGCGACCAAAATTAGTCGCCAAAAGTGACGCCAACTTGGCGATATCTCTATTATTTCGCCAATCTGCCGTAGACATACACTGAAAATAATGGACAAGTTTGCTTGATAACAGAGACAAGGTAACAAAAACTAATATTAGTAAAGGAATGGAGCTTAATAAGATTATTTACATTATTTTACAGTACAAACACTAACTATTTACAAAATTCGTAACAATATTAAGAACACATTTCTTGAGAGCAACACTTTTCCAACGTATTAAAACACAATCACAACACAAAAAACGTTTAACAACATATTAATGGGTTGTATATTTGGGGACAAAAAGTGTTCCGAAATATGTTTATTTTTGTGTTTGAGAATTTGCAGAGTATAAACGCAAATTATGGAAATTTTGTTTAGAGTGTAAATTTAAAGTCCCAGACTTTACAGATAGTGGCAAATTAATTGGATTTTTAGAATGATTCAGTGGTGGATTAAAAATATTCTTTACTCTTTCTGACACATTCAGGAAATAATTTTATCGGCCAAAAACAATTCCGAAAAAATTGTAATTTATTTTTCTTTTGAGGGAGCATATACTCGACCTGCCAAAGTTCGATGCTTTATTGATATTTAATGTACAGTTCTTAAATTTAAAATACTAAAAGATTAAAATTTTTAATTTTTTATCTAAACATTATGATATTGGTTATTAATTATCATTATGTTATATACATTCTTAAGTAATTAGGATATGATGTAAGAAAATTTTAATTACTGATTTTTTATATTTTTATAAATTTCATAGTGGTACTCATTAATAATGATTCATCCCTATCAAATTTTACATATTTTTAATGTTTAATATATTCATTACACATTATTTCTTATACTCTTTTTCAGTTAATAAAATATTTAAAATTTTACTGTTAGAAAATTCACAAGAACATTTTCCAATAAATATGTAGTTCATTTAATTAATAAATTAAATATAAATATATATTCAATTAATATTGCATTTATTTTACTAATTTCTCAAGAGATGGCAGCACTAATGTATTTTATTGGACAAAGAGGTAGTTTCGTTTGTACTATAGAGGGTGCTGATATCATGTATTGAAGTTTGTATCTTTGATATTTTGATATACGCCTTGCTCCAATTTTTGAAATATCCTTTATTTTTTTATTTATTTATTTATTTATTTATTTATTTTTTTTAGCAACAGTTGAATGTAATCACGACAGTCTATTTTTCGGTACATCATTTGAAGTAATTGCATATTGTTTGATATGTTTATCCGAGTCTATCCATTTTAATCTTGTTATTATGATTCATTTTTAATGCTTTCTTTTCCTCCACTTTATTAAAGGTGTTCTCAACTGCTCCGCTTACCAGGCACAAAACGTTTTGACACATTTACAAATTCCTTTTTTAACAGAAAGTTATAAAATTGGAATACCTGACTATAAAAGCGATTTCAAACTGAACATATTTTTCCATTTTATGATAATTAAATTACCTATCGAGTTCTAAGCTATTTCGATCACGTGATCTGCCGTTTTTTCCGTGCTTTTCGACCGGTTTTTCTGCTTTCGTCGGTAAATGTCAAAAATGTCTCAAAAACGTCAACTTGGAAGGTTTGTTATGAAAGAACTATTGTATTTTTAAAAAAAACAGAAAATTGAGTGACATTAGGCAGTTTCTGAATAACAACACCTGTTATTTTCATGTATTTCCGAACAAAAATAAATTAAAGCATGTGTCACAAAGTTGCTCTTTTTGATTTAAGAACACCCTTAAGGATTTATGTGTATTGATAATCCCAAATTTATATAATTTTGCTTTTTCATGGCTGATATGGAGATGAAATGGCACACTTTGAAATTGCACACTTTTTTTGTAGTTCCAAAGCATTTGGAGTCTCGTGAATCTACTTTTGTTCTACAAATTTCGATTACATTCCTTTTAATTACATTTTTGTTTTGTATTTTGTTTCTTTGAACAATTTTTCTTCATATTGAACTATTTAGTTTTAAATGAAGGATTTGAATACTGTTACTTACATGCATATAGATAAATAAGTGTGAAATATTTGCTGCAATGTTTAAATATTACTCTTGAGAAACCTTTTAAGCTAAAAAGTGAAATTACTGGTTCTGTTCTGATATTGCACAAACACGTAAGGTCAGTTAAGGATTACGTAAGACGATTTAACCAATGAAATTGAAATACCTCACACTGCGCTTTTTATTGTCAGAAATAATAGTAATAAGCTTTCCCAAAAGTGAATTCTGAAGGTTTGGCTTTGTGAACTTTAAATAACCAGAATTATGCCACATCACGTTCTAATAAGAGAAGCTCGTAAAAAAAGAACCACATAAAAGAAAAAAAAGGGAGAACTCAACTCATACACACGTTCTCGAGAACTTCCTAACGTGAAAATAATTATAGTCCTAAATCTAAGCATAGCTCTGTATGGACAACAATACTCTAATTCAAAACCGGGACCACGTGATCACGGCAAATATCAGGACACATTGTCTGGCTGCAAAAAAGTGTTTTTTTCCCCCCTTTTCTTTCTCTATCTATGAAAAACCAAAAGCAACTTAATTCATGGTTCAGTCTTTTTATGCATTTTTGCTGTTGTTTTTATTTTTTTTCAAAAGGGGTGTCGGCGTGAAGCTAATTTGCTAGGGAACTTCCCACCCCTCGTATTGTGGAGTCGAATCAGAAGCTATCCTTAGTGGAGTAAAATCCCAATTCTACTGACCATGAAGTCTTGCCCTTGGGACGTTGTTATTCGAGACGGGGCTTTGCGATCGCATAATGACAGACTGACAGAGAAATGAAATTACTACCTTCAGCCAAGATCCAGTGGAAATAAAGAAGAAAAAAAATAACATCTGAACTAAAGAATCATTTTCCAAGGTCTCGCTAATGATTCCCATTGAAGAGAAAGAAAACGGTCGGCCCATTCGCAGAAGTTGCTGGCATCAACGCGTATAGAAAAATGTCTCTCGAAAAAAAGTAGGTAAGGGTTCATTAGTACAAGGATCTGGAACGTGAAAGATGCCTTGCATTGATACTTTTCCCGCCAAAGGTTCAGATTTTTCTTATAAGAATAAGGCTTAAAATCAAATTACTTCAGTCAAAAAAAACTTGAAAATCAGCCATTCTCACAAAATTGAAACACAATATCCAGGAAGTTATAGTGTTTTCTGATTTCAGACCATCACTGATATCTGATGTAAATATTTTCCATTATAGTTCACTCTTGTTAATGATTCAAAAAGTTATTTTTAGTGTTATTAACAATTTTTGTAGAAAGATAATGATACTAGACCTTTTAAGATTAATACTTATAATTTTCGAAGTTTTATTCAATATAACTTGAATTGTCATCAATCTTAAAACTTCATGTACTTATGTATATATTTTTTTTCTTTTTAATGATGTTGGATTTTGAGGAACAGAATTTTAAAGCTTTTTTAAAGAAAGAATTTAATAAACTAGGATTGCAGTATCATGTTCCATAGTAAACTTTTCTGGAATATTTTTTGATAAAACGCGGAAATGTAATTTTCAGAACACACATATATATATATCATGAAACAAGAATTTGCAAATAAGTGCATTGAGAAAAAAAATGGCTATTTATTGTGTTCCAGTTTTCGTCTTTGTTTGCGTGTTGACGAGTGTTATGATTTTCAAGAAGGTATGTTTGGTAATATAGAATATCAGCTAGGATTTAGAATTTAATGAGCAGGACTCGACTTGGGAAAATCCGTGTGCTGGACCTGTTTCAAAATTATAGTTGGCATTTTTTTTTTTAATGTATGTATGTACAAGTATATATCTAATTATATAATAAAACAACAACGCAATTTTTTAAAATGCATTGAAGATTCTAAATAATGATAAAACAAAAGTTACATCGATTTCAATAAGCTATTCTGTAATAATATATTTTGATAATTGTACGAACCGAAATGATGCTTACCATAATTTCACGAATCGGAATAACATCTCACATAGTTTCACAAACCGGAATATCATTCCAGTTTGCTGCGGTACATTTCGAGACCTGCTAGTTAGTTTAGAGGAGAAAAACAAAAATAATTCCACTCCGACATATCATTTTAGATGGAATTTTTACCAAGTTGTACACTGTTAAAAATTTTGCTCTAGTTTGAACCAAATTTTGGTGCTCAGTAATTGCCTCCATAAAACAGTGAAATATCGTGCCAACATTTGGAACTTCCTACTTCAACCTCGTTCCAACTATTGAAACTAATGCTTCAACAGGAACTCCAAATGTTCGTTCAAGATTTCACCATCTTATGGCAGCTATTGAGCATCAAAATTTAGTTCAAATTAGGACAAGATTTTTAACAGTGTATATCAAATGCACTGAGAAATAATATGGTTCTGGCACCTAAAATCTATTCTGTGGCTCTTGAAAAAATAGTATCATGGTCATCCTTATGAATTCTAGTTCCCTTTGTCAGATAATTCTAGAGTCTGCTACTAGAATTCAAGATCATTTTCCTATATTCTCGTTTCAAACTTATTTAAAAATCATTGGAAATAGAGGCGAAAACAACAGTTTAGTTTTATAAATACAATTTACGTTTATTCCTGAACCATTCGCAATAATTTCTCGTTGCTAAAATGATTCAATACCGTTTTGTCACCTAGAAAACAAGAGATTAGAAATTCTAGATCATTTAGTTTATTCAGCTTAGTTGTTTACCCATTCGTATAGTTCGAATATATATAATTTAAACTTAAGGATTCAGAAAGTGACTAACTGTTCATTCTATAGGTGAAGGCGGGACATATTTTTTCTCAGTGTGTATGAAAATATTTAATTAATCGTATAAAGTTTACCTTTACTTTTCGTTCTTCTATTTAATCTTAGATATTAATTTAGAAGCAGTTAAAAATACAGTATTATTTTCTCCCTCATTAATTGTGAAAAAAGAAAAGTTAATTCAAAGTAGTATTTTTGAAAACAAATTTACAGATTAATTATCTAAGACTAGTCTAAGAATGTCGAAAAAATAACCATTTTTTACTTACTATAATATGTCATCGTTATTTATTCTGTTTTCCAACGTCTGTAAAAAAACATTTTCTTTCTATTTAATTTCATTTTAACATAAATGAATAGTAATTTCTTTCACGTGAGCGAAAATGTGTACAGATTAGGACTCGAAGAAAAATCTTTGACATCAATTGTAAGTGTTTTTCATGCTCTTTATTCCATCAAGTAATCCATTTCAAATAACAGATCAAATGTCATAATTAAATGGTTACCTGCGGAAATACTGCTCTGTTTGGGTTTTCGTCTAAATAGTAGCTCAATTGAAAGAGCATGGGCAATTGAAGTCAATTTTTCTGGGTTTGAGTACTAACCTGTGCACATTTTAGTTCAGTTTAAAAAAATTACTACTCGTATGAATTATTTATCAATCAGCACTCCAAAGGAGCTAATTTCCGGCACATTTCTGGTTTCCATTTTGTTGGAGGATGCAAGAAATCAGCAGATGCTCTTATTCAGAAGCTATATAATTGAATGGCATTTCCTATTTTTTGGTAAAAGCAAAAGATCTTTTAGACTATGTTGTCACGGGCAACACTTGGAAAAGTTTAATTTGCATCGGTTGAGCAGTGAAATTAAGAACGACTTGGACGCGATAGACGCGGGAAATACGAAAAACATACTGATGGAACATGTCAAAAATTGCTTGTAACACGTTTACTGGAAGAGAATTTCAGAAGGGATGTTCAACATTTGAGAAGGGATGTTGCGTATCCAAGGATGTTCCCAACTTCACTGCCATACATTCGAAAAAATGCTTTTCCATCTTCAGCAGCTCAAAATTTTCTGATACAATTTCAGGTTCATTTTTAAAAGTAGAAACATGAAATTTGCTGAGGTGATTTTTGAAGAGATGTATTAAGTGCCGTGTGATGTCATTTTGCGCTCAGTTCATTAAAATTTTATTTATGAACAATTACTTTCTCTGTATGACTCCCTTTTTTTTATCCGAGATCTCCCCCTTCGGAAAAACTGGTTTAAAAAGCCAACTTTGATTGCATTTTTTTCAATATTTTCTGCATTTATCAAAAAATCGATAATCACGGCACCTTATGTACTTTCTAAATAAGACAATTTGCCAGTTTGATGCATTTGAGAGCAAAAATAAATAAAAAAATGAATTGTAAAATAAGCAATGTGAATCGAAATACTTATTATATCGAGCCCTTAATAAATTACTTCTTGAGTTATACGAGTTTCTGATCACACGTGACAAGGCATTTTCTCCATCCTTGAGTGGTTTCCCTTTTTTTGTCATTAAATTCAGTTTAAAACGCCAAATTTCTCAGTATTTTTTAAAAAATCTATTTTTTTTCCTCTTTATCTTTTTAAAAGAAAATGTCTTTAGAATACATAGTTTTTGAATAACAACACCTAACGGTTTCATGCGTTTCCAAACAAAAATGAATTAGGACTTATGTCATAAAGTTGGCAGTTTGTATTTGAGAACAGATTAGCAATTTGACCTATGTTTTAATCAGTCAGTGCGTACGCTTTATTTTAAAGATTCATGTTAAACATCCTATTGTTCTAGCTATGTTGAATGATATGACTGTCCAGTTTTGTGTACGAAAAAGGAAAATCCTTTCATAAAGTTTAGTTTTACTTTTTATATTTCTAAGCAGTTTTTTCTGTCGTTGGAGCAATCAAAAATATAGTATATCTTCTGCCACCCACATAACTGTGAAAATAGTAATAAATTCAGAGAAGAATTTTTTAAAAAGATATACATAACAGAATAATTATTAGCAAACAACAGCCATTTAATTTTGAAAAAAAAAAAAAAAAAAAAAAAAAAACTATTTTGCATTATATTTTACTAATTTTACATTTTTTTTAATCAGAAAATAAACGTTTGGACAAGAAGAAATTTCTTGCAAAACATCTGTAAAGACGTTTCATTTTTGTGTTAACATGCATTTTAACCAACAAGTAAACAAACAGAGAAAAATATTCAAAATTGTAAATAAGAGTAGGAAAATATTTTTTTTTTTTGCTTTAAATTTTATTTTGAATTTTTATTATTCTATATAAGCTTATTTATTATCTAGGATGCAATTGGGAATTTTAGTATATTTTTCTCCCACATTAATCATAAAAAATAACAATTAATTTGGAATATGTTTTTTGAAAATGCATTCATAGATAAATAACTGTTAGCAAACAACAGACGTCGAATGTCGAAAAAAATCGTCTGTTTTACATATCAGAAAATCGTTTGTTGTTCAAGAGAAAAGAATGCAAAAAGCAAACTTCCAGCAGAGTTGTTATTTTGCCAAAATGCATTTATTCCATTTCGAATGCTTTTGTCTGTCAGCTGCAGTGGTTTTTCTGAACTTAAAACCAATCTTCCAAAAAAAAATTTTAAAAAGAGATTTTTTAATAAAAGAACAAATAAATCAGACCATTTCTTTTTCTCCTTCAAATGCAGACAATGAGAATTTCTAAGAACCTCCTTTAGCGCAGTCAGAGAGATAAAAACGTGAAAAAAGTTTTTTTGCATTCTCAACTCTTTCCTTCTCGCAATTATGAAGGATAATTTATTTACGGAGGAAAAAAATACAGTAAAAAAGTTTGAGTTTGGTGACTCAACGCACTCTGTGCACGATGTGTGTCAGCCAAACCCCCTGCCTTTTCTGTATTGAAAAATTCCTACCAACCTTCCGGACCCTAATGACTCAAGGTTCTTTCTTCCACAGGAAATTGGGCACATACGGATCCGGCTTCAGGGGCTGGAGTGGGGAACAAGAAAACTCTACGAACCAGGGATAGAAAGGGTCACGTGACAGACCACGTGACGTCCCCGAAAGGGGAGGAGTTCTTCACTCTGTTTACTCCGTTCTCTGCTTTTTTTTAAACTTCTCAACACTAAGCTATTGTGCACAGAAAGAGAGTGTGCTTATTAATAAAATAATTCAAGTACAGTGATAAAAAGAAAACATATAATCGTATTAGCAATATTTTTTATGCATTTATCTTTATCTTCTACTTTTTTTTTTTTTTGTCATTTAGTTTTAAAAATAATTCTGCTATTGTTTGAGTTGCAAATTTCTCAACATAATAGCATTCCGATTTCAACAAATGTGTAAACTTTTTTGATGAAAATATTATGCATATTGTATCGTAAAACATCACTTATTGTGCATAGAAATAGAGTGTGCATATTAATAAAATAAATCAAGTAAAGTACAATAAAAAGAAATCATATAATTATACTAGCAATAATTTTTATACATTAATCTTTATCTTTCTACACATCTTTTTCATCATTTGGTTTTAAAAATAATTGTGCTTACTCTGCTTCAGTTCCAAACTTCTCAACATAATAGCATACCGATTTCAACAAATGTGTGAAAATTTTTGGTGAAAACATTATGTATGTGGTATTGTAAATTATCACTTATTGTGCATATTAATAAAATAATTCAAGTACAGTGATAAAAAGAAATCATAAAATTATACTAGCAATAATTTTTATACATTAATCTTTATCTTTCTACATATCTTTTTCATCATTTGGTTTTAAAAATAATTGCGCTGCACTGCTTCAGTTCCAAACTTTTCAACATAATAGTACACCGATTTCAACAAATGTGTGAACTGTTTTGGTGAAAACATTATGTATGTGGTATTGTAAAACATCACTTATTGTGCATATTAATAAAATAATTCAAGTACAGTGATAAAAAGAAATCATAAAATTATACTAGCAATAATTTTTATACATTAATCTTTATCTTTCTACATCCCTTTTTTATCATTTGGTTTTAAAAATAATTGCACTACTCTGCTTGAGTTCCAAACTTCTCAACATAACAGCACACCGATTTCAACAAATGTGTGAACTGTTTTGGTGAAAACATTATGTATGTGGTATTGTAAAACATCACTTATTGTGCATATTAATAAAATAATTCAAGTACAGTCATAAAAAGAAATCATAAAATTATACTAGCAATAAATTTTATACATTAATCTTTATCTTTCTACATCCCTTTTTTATCATTTGGTTTTAAAAATAATTGCACTACTCTGCTTGAGTTCCAAACTTCTCAACATAATAGCACACCGATTTCAACAAATGTGTGAACTGTTTTGGTGAAAACATTATATATGTGGTATTGTAAAACATCACTTTAATGAAGCATTATACTAAATTAATGTGGTTTTACTGCCTTTGGCTTACTTTATGACATATCTTCGGACACATTTTTAAACAACAAATCATAATACATATAGGTGTGATTATTAAAGCAATTGGTAATGAAAAATCTATTTGCATTTTTCGATAAAATAACCCACCATGGTAAGCGATTATTGTGACGATAGGTTTTTTTTCCTGTTTTAAAAGAATTATTATGTATGGATTCCGTACTTATGAAGTGAAAACGGAACCATTATAAGATTACTCCCGTGTCTGATTGTCCGTTAGTCACAGCTATTTTACTCATAAACATGAAATGTGGAAAGCTCAAATTAGGAGAAGTAATAAAGATTATTGACCCACATATTTACAAATTATTAAACATTTACAAATATATTTAGTAGGGGGGGGTAAAGAAGTTAATTAAGTTATTTGAAGAATTTTTTTTTTTTTTTTTTTTTTTTTTTTTTTTTTTTTTTTTGTATATTGTGTTGGCTATCTTGTGAAAGATTTCGTTACGCTGAACTCAAAAATATATTTATTTTAATTTTAGGTATTTTACTTTCAGAGATATCATCGAAAATATAGCGCAAAAATATGTCTCCCCCTCCCATCTAATTTTGAATATGCTGAAACTAAAATTATGAAAAAAATTAGAGGTTATAGATATTATTCCAAACCTTGCATGTAAACAATAGCGGTTACACTAGGTCGTATAATTTTTTGAGAAATGCACATATTTCTGTTTCACACAAATTTCTATTTGTGGGCATTGAGCAAAGGTATTGAGAAGCGTTGAAGGTACCTATCGTCTCCGAAGTATAAAAGCATTGTTGATAATGATTTAAAAAAAATCCTTGATAATTAGCCGCAATATTAACTCTTAAGGGTGTTCTTAACTGATCCGCTCAACAAGCGAAAAACGTTTTGACACATTTACAAATTCATTTTTTAACGGAAATATATAAAATTGGAATGCCTGACTATGGAAGCGATTTCGAATTGAACTTATTTCTCCATTTTATGTTAATTAAATTACCTATCGAGTTATAAGTTATTTCGACCAATCGATCACCCGTTTTTCCCCTGCTTTTCGACCGGTTTTTCTGCTTTCGTAGGGAAAGATGCTCAAAAGTGTCAACTTTGAAAGCTTGTTATGAAAAATCTATTGTGTTTTTCAAAAAACAGAAGAATGAGTGCAATTAGACAGTTTCTGAACAACAAGACCTGCTATTTTCATGCATTTACGAACAAAAATAAATTAATGCATATGTCACAAAGTTGCCCTTTTTGATTTAAGAACACCCATAAAGACAGGGTCAGTTTGGACATAAATAACAAAGGGGGTGGCATACTCTGCATGCAATGGGCTTTTAAGCCTAGATAACAACTTTTAATAATATATTTGTGTAATGCAGTACCTAGTAGCAGTATAAAAGCAATAAACTTCATGTTGCAAACATACTAATTTAATTAGAATTAATCACATTCACATAATTCAGAGTTCGTACGGATAAGAAATTAATATATATATATCCATTTTAGTACCAGGATTTTTTTTTTTTTTTTTGAAAGCATTACTTGCTTTATTTAATTCAAAACGTTTTTTACTACAAATATAGCGGCCACTACATTACGAAATTTTTAGTATTAAAATATATTTTATTTATTTATTTATTATGCATCCGAATCTTTCATAAATATTATGGTGTTTCCGACTAGTTTGCATTGAGTGGGTCTCTTATTACAACTCTTGTGTATTTAAAAGTTAATTCAAAACCTATTTGAAAAAACGTATCGTGGACCAAAGCGGCTTTGCAAATTTCCGAGTTAGTTTTTACATCAGCTTATTTACTACAACGCCGAGTTTAAACATTGAACAAGGGTCTTGGAAAAAGAAAAGGTTATTTCCTTTTCTTTTAGCACTATTACTTTTAATTTTATGAATTTAGTTTTAAGAAATGCCAAATGAAGTTTAAATATGTACTACTTTTCATTCTCGGTACTGAGTTAATTTCCGTATAATTAGATAAGAATAAGATTAAAAAAAAATCCCTGTCGGCTGGGCCTATAGGCGGAGGTAGATTTCGAAGAGTGCTCATTTCAACAAAAAAAAAAATATATGATTAGAGATAAACCCAGTTTAATAACTTCATTTGGCCGTTTATGAAAATTTTTTAATTTCATTTTTCTGCAAAAACTGGTTTTATCAGAATCATCTTAAGAAAAATTCAGCTCAAATGCCCATTTTGACAACATATTTTGAAATAGATTCTGAATTTATTAAAAAATCGACCAAAACAGTACATTATACAGTTCCTAAATAACAGAAAACTGTCAGTTGAATGCATTTGAGAAAAAAATTGAATTTAAAAATGAGTCATAAAATAACCGATTTGTTGTTTGAATACATCCTTAATTCTTTAATCATGATTGCTTAGGGAAATTTTGTGCGAAATACTCACTTTGACAGCATTTTTAAAAATATATTCTATTTTTATCAAAAAACTGGTCAATGCGTCACAGTATATAGTTCCTAAATAAGAGGATCTGTAAATTGGATGCGTTTGAGAGCGAAAATGGATTTTAAAACGAGTCATTAAAAAACGCAATTTGCTATATGAAAACTTCCTTAAATTTTCAAATCACGAAGACTTCGGGAAATTCTGTTCAAAATACCCTTTTTGGTAGCCTTTTTCAAAATATATTCTGTCTTTATCAAAAAACCGATCAATGCATCACATTATACAGTTCCTAAATAACAGGATCTGTAAATTGGATGCATTTGAGAGCAAAAATGGATTTAAAAACGAGTCAGAAAAAAACGCAATTTCTTATTTGAACACTTCCTTAAATTTTTAGTCACGATGATTTCGGAAAATTCTGTTCAAAATACCCTTTTTGGTAGCCTTTTTTGAAAATTATTCCGTCTTTATCAAAAAACTGACCAATGCATCACATTATATAGTTCCTAAATAAGAGGATCTGTAAATTGGATGCGTTTGATCACAAAAATTGATTTAAAAACGAGTCAGAAAAAAACGCAATTTCTTATTTGAATACTTCTTTCAATTTTCAGTCCCGATGACTTTCGGAAATTCTGTTCAAAATACCCTTTTTGGTAGCCTTTTTTGAAATATACTCTGTCTCTATCAGAAAATTGACCAATGCGTCACTTTATACAGTTTCTAAATAAGAGGATCTACCATTTGGATGCGTTTAAAATCAAAAATGAATTTAAAAATGAGTCAGAATATAAGCAATTTGGATTTGAGGTTTTTACTCCAACTCCTATTTTTGTTTAATTTCTTTTTGCTATACGAATTGGTCCTATGAAAAACTTGTCAATATAAAAGTTGTAGATATTTTTGAGAAGATGTAAAATAAATTTAATCAGATTTGATATCTTAAAAATTGACGGAGTTATGGATTTTTCTCTTTTTTCAGCGCCCATTTTCTTTTCGTTTTTAATTTTTTTCATCGGTAAAAGTTGGTCCTATCAAAAACTTGTAAATACAAAAGTTTTAAATAATTTTAAGAACATTTACAAAAAATTTAGTTGGACTTGATATCTTGAAAATTGACGAAGTTATGAATTTTTTTCTCTCAAAATCCTTGTTTTTTTCGCCCCTTGAGCCCACTTCTAAATTTATCAAAAATCTGTCATGTATATACTTTTGGCCCATTTTTAAGAAGTAACATAAACTTTTAAACCGATTCTATATCTACTTTAATTAAGAAGTTATAGCGTTTTTTCGGTTTTCACAAAAACGCCCCCTATTCCGACCCCCTTGGTCCGATTTTGCCCATTAACGAACTTAGCCAAGATTTTAACCTCTTTGGTTTTATGTACCAGTTTGGTGGAGATTGGTGAAGAATTATAGAAGTTATCGTGTCCATAAAAAAGTGAGATATATATATATATATATAGATAAATAGATAGATAGATAGATAGATAGATAAACTGGTGCGATTGCAATAGGTAGTATTTCTTACGAAATCTACCTAAAAGATTTTAACCTCTTTGATTTTATGTACCAGTTTGGTGGAGATTGGTGAAGAATTATAGAAGTTATCGTGCCCATAAAAAAGTGAGATATATATATATATAGATAGATAGATATATAAACTGGTGCGATTGCAATAGGTAGTATTTCTTACGAAATCTACCTAAAAGTGTTATACAAAATAGCAATATTTGATATTTTTTAAGCTTCTTACCTCTTTCAACATTTATGGCATAACCATTCATACTTATCTAATATATTCAGCTATAAGCAATCCTATTTTGCATAGTTTTTTACATAGTCTTATCGTTATTTCAGCAACGATTTTCTTTTAACAATACAGTTAACTCCTTCGCGATGACAGCACTTTGCTTATTTTTTATCTTTAAGGGTGTATTCGAAAAAACGCTTTTCCACCTTCAACAGCTCGAATTTTTCGATACAATTTCAGGCATATTTTTAAAAGTAGAAACATGAAACTTGCTCAGGGGATTTTTGAAGAGATGTATAAGGTGCCGTGTGATGTAATTTTATATTCAATTTATTAGAATTTGAGTTATAAACAATTATCTTCTCATAGTATGACCCTTTTTTTCGTTCCCAAATCTCCCGCTTCGGAAAATTCAGTTCAAAATGCCGTTTTTGATTGCTTTTTTTGCAATATTTTTTGCATTTATCACAAAATCGACAATCACGGCACCTTGTGTACATTCTAAATAAGACAATTACCCAGTTTGATGCATTTGAGAGCAAAAGTGAATTCAAAAATAAATAGGAAAATAAGCAGTTTGAATCGAAATACACCCTTAAGGACCGGTTTTTCAATGCAGAAATTATTCTATAGTATTCCAATTAAATTCCAAATATTCCAATTAAATAAAGTAAATTTACAATAAAAAATAACTGGTAGGAATAATGAAAAATTCTGAGAATTTTAAGTGGCAAATATACCAGTCACTCGTGCCCAAGGGGTTAATAATACATTTGTTTATTGTATGGAACCACTTATAGTAGACTTGTTCTACGGTTAAACATTTTCAGGCTTAACATTATGATATGCTCTATGGTCACTTATAGACAGGGCGTGGAGTTGCCCCGCAACTGCAAAGCCCCTACAGATGCCTCATCATGTTCATGTTCATGAACCCTCTGAATGCGAGTAATACTCGCATTTGAGCTTCTATTTTAAATGTGAAGCTAGTAAAGTGATGCATTCAAATGGAAGCCAAGAAAACTTTCAAATGGCACCTGGTACCTCGTAGGATAGCCCTGCTTTCCTGAATTTTTAACCTTTTATCACCGTTAATTAAGATATGAAAAGTTTGTTTAATTTAATTTCAGAAATAATGTGATGGAATTAGGCAAAATTTATTATCGAAAATTACCAGTAGTGATAATCCGGGATTCTGAGAACCCTATCCGTTAAATATACACGACTTACGTAATGAAGGCTGAATGGGTTACAAGAAATTTCGACCTCTGGTATTCAGAACTAAATAATTGATGCACATGATGCAGGAGTTTCTTCTGCATTGATGATTTTCAATACGGTTTTCCAGCCCCATGCAAAGAGATGACTAAAGCATTCACACATCTAAGGAGTCATATGATACATTTAAAGTTATCCAGTAAGAACTATCAGAGATGACGCATTCTTGATTTGAACATGACGAAGAAAATGTATTACTAGCCGTAGTACTCAGTGTTGTCCAAGATTTTAAGAAGCTTTGTTTGGAAATATCAATTTTAAAATTAAACTGCCACGAACTAATTTCTGTCAACATTTATTTTCTCCCCCTCAGTACATAAATCTTACATTAATATGAAAAAAAAATTATATATATATTGAAAACGTTAACATATTTTGCTGTTATGCCAGTATTTAAAATAAAAAGTTTCCTAAGCCTAAATAAATACAGTTTTGTCTCTTAAAACTAAAGAAATAAAAATAAAATAAAATAAAAATAAAAAATAAAAAATATGAAAATTCATGTTTTACAAATCAAACGCCATTCATAACATTATTCTCTTTTATAAAAGTAGCTATTGATGGGTCTTTTATCTGTAAAGTGCAATTTTTCTGTGAGCTAAAAAGTAGGCATTTCCAGTATGTGTGGAGTCTTTTCATAATTTTATCAAGCGTATGAATACAAGTATATATAAACACTGAATATATTTTAATTACATGTAATAAATGAGTATAAAATGTTGGAATAAAATTAATGTGAGTGAGCATGGCATTCCAGTATACCACTGCCATCGAAACACTCAAATACTGAGAACAGAAATCGTGACGTCACCACTATTGGACTAATGGATCGAGTTCTCACTAGTGTTGGACTACACACCAAAAATTTTTGATTAGCTATTTCCAATTGTTTTATTTGAAGAATATCTATTCTTCTTATAAAACAAATATAGCTATTTAAATTTAATGGTAAGAATTCGGATACACTAAATAAAAATTCAGCCTGATGTGGAATGCCATAATTTTGCCATGTCTGACTAGTTTTTTATTGGGGAATTCTAAATTCTCACCAGTAAGTTTAAATAGTTGTTATAGTTTTATAAGATGATAGTTATTCCACAAATAAAATAAAATTTCTATTCAAAAATGTCCAGTGTAAGTTCCAATATTCGTGAGAACTCGGTCCATTATAGATATGACTTCAAGCCTCCTGTCCTGAGGCCTTGTGGGTTTCGATGACAGCGGTAATGCTCACAGCAATACCAATAATATATAAAACCTCATATTTTTCATACAGGGGACAACATAATGAAAACATATCTTTGACCAAATGCACTCACTTTGTGGGAAAATGTTAATGCATAACCATAGCTGGGTTGTTTGTCTGAATCAATGTCTATTATGAATCAGTGGTTTTACCACGAAGGGGCACAGCAGATGAAATTGTATCACTTCAATTTATTATACTTTCTGTGATATTTGTCGAAAGACGAATGGGAAAGAAAGAGTTATGAAGCATCAGTCTGATTGATTGATTGATTGATTTTTGTCGTCCGATTATCTACGCTAGGGATATAGGACCGGGGGGAGTGCCCTCCGTGGGGGTCTTTCTAAGGGAACCTAACCCGTATTTACGCAAGGTTCGAAGAAAACCACGGAAAACTCCGAACGGTTAGGACGACAGCCGCGATTGGGTTCGATCCCAGCACCTGCCGTCTACCAGTTGAGAGGTAAGCATCAGTCTGAAAACCTCAGTTATGAGTAATACTTGAAATCAAAGGATAAGCTTTCTGCGATGACCTCCCTCATATCGGCCCTTCAATTTTAACAAACTTATTTTAGAAAAAAAAAACCTTTAAACTAATATTTTTATCTATAGTTACGTAAATGAATAATGTATTGACAACCTTGCAATAATATACTTGTTCTCAACTGCTCTGCTCAACAAGCTCTAAATGTTTTGACACATTTACCAATTCATCTTTTTTACGGAAAGGTCTGAATTTGGAAAGCCTGACTTTGAAAGCCATTTGGAATCGAAATGAATTTTTCATTTTCTGATCAATAAATTACCTACTGAGTTATAAGCAATTTCGATCACATGACAAACATGTTTTTCAGCCCAGTTTGAGTAGCTTTTTGTGAGGAAATTTGGTTTAAAATGCCGTCTTTAACCTGAAGTGATATTGTTCTTTCTGGAGGAAACTTTAATATGCAATAGATGTACAGAACCTTTAAAAATATATGAAAAGACAAGTCAGGAGTATGTTTAATAAAAGTTACATTGGAATACTGAGTCGAAATGCAGTTGTTTAATCCAATCTCACTCAATCGTGTGTTGTTTTATAGTGTTCTGATTGTGTGGTGTTTACAATGTGTTGTTAATTTGGGGACAATGTGTTGTGCAGCATAACACTATTTTAAGAAATTATTTCCATCAACACAATTAACAATACTATTTTTAAAACACATTTGTAGATAGCAATATACTTTAGCAACATATTAAGAGGCCATTTCAAGAGAACAGTACTTTTGTAACATATTAGGAACACAATCACAACCCAAAAACGCTTCACAGCACATTAATGTGTTTTGAATTTGGGGAATTTTTTCCCCAAAATGTTTTTATTTTTGTGTTTGAGATTTTGCAGTGTTACAATTCATTTGTGTACATATTGATAGTAATACACATTTTTTTTTTTTTTTTTTTTTTTTTTTAATGAAACTAGAATTATTATTTCCTTCTCCCTTTATTTTTTTTCTTCAAGAAACTAGCATACAAAATAATAATTTATCCCAAATACAATACGAAAAACATCGACATTTATTGTTTTTTAACAGCTGAAATATTTCCTTTCCATGAAATAGAACTTCAGTACTCTTATTCTATACTCGAAATCCTTCCTATAGTATTGAATTATTGAAGTTCTGAGTTCTAATCTTAGAATTTACTATGTGTTCTCCCGCATCTGTACTATTTGTATTTGCGTGTGCATCCTAGCATAGGATAAACGCAAGCCCGTGCGTGAAGAAAACTCGGTTTACTGATCGAAACATCTATATAAAGCAAATATTGATTAGAACACTCGATATAAGAACCGGAACCTTTCCGGAAATTACAGATATATCGACAATACAATGAATAATCCGGTTGTTTTTTTTGTTACATGAAACATTTTTAGGTAAAACTATCAATTCGATTAAAGGGATATTATTCTTTCTGCAGGAAATTTAAATGTGCAATAGATATACTGAACCTTTAAAAATATATGAAAAGGCAAGTCAGGAGAATTTAATAAGAGTTACAATGGAATATTGAGTTTAAGAGCACCTTTTTGATCCAATCTTACTCATTCTGTCTCTTTTTATATATATATAATGTTTTTAAAATGTTCAAAAGAAAACAAGCGTACTCGTGCAAAAGAAGATAATTGCAAAGATATTTAAAAATTGAGATTAAAAACAATAAATACATCTCCTAATCTTAAAAGGTGGGAGGAGTCATGGAGCATCAAACAGAAAAATGTATTCACTCAGCCAACCCACTTAGAGTGGACTGAAAAAATAAAAAGATTTATTTTCAATTCGCAATACCGCGGAAAAGTTGCGAATTCGAAACATTAACTCTTTTATTCCCTAAACCACGTTTTGATCTTCATAAAAACGATATATTATGTATTTTTTAATATAAAATTTTTTTTTAAGTCTAAAATTTTAATCTTTGAAAAAATAATTTTCGAAATGATCGCTATAATCTGTTAAATTACATTTTTTATTTGTATTGAAATTAGTATTAAATTCTATTTAAAATGACATGTCAGAGTTTGTTTATACATTTCTTTTTATTTCAATGCTATTTTACATACATGTAGCGATACAAATCGTAACCATAACATTTGTATTTTTTTTAAAGCATATGTATCTTTCCGTATTTTGAAACCTTGGCACGCAAACTCGTGCGTGAAGACGGCCTCTTTCAGTTTGATGGAAACGCCAGGCATCCAAAATATTGATGAGGCGACTGTATACAATAAGATGGAGTCCGCCCAAAATTGCAGAACTGTCAGCACATGATGTATGGGCCAGTGTCTTGTTCCTCCTCGATGTTTTAGTTTGCAGTGATACAAATTATTTATTATTTGAGATCTTCATTTTTTTTCCTGGTAGGTTAATGAAACTGAATCTGTAATTTTTGATCGATTGAAACCATAAAAATAAATAATTAAATAAAAATTGATTTCCCAATAAATTTCATTTACTCGTTAGAGTGGTTCAGATTATTAATTTTATGGAGTTATTTTATTTATTTATATTTATTTTTGTCTATATACACACATAATGCCTCCAGTTGGACGTAAATATATTTTCTTTTTACAAATTCTTGATAGAAACAATTGAAAACAATTGATTATTAAAATGTTTGTATTTTTTATAGATATTGTTATACTGTTTGTACCACATGCTTCGGTTTAAACACCTATGTTGGATGTAACAAGTTAAAACTGTTCTTAAATTCAAACTGGCTAACTTTATGACTCCTTTCTTAATTAGCTTTTATTTGCAAACGTATAAAGATGACACTCCCTTATTAAGAAATCATGTAAACGAACTGTTTTCTGTTTTCTGGTAAAGGTAGACGATCTTACAGAAAATGATGGAAGTTGCGTTTCGATATGAATTTTTGGATACAACAGCACAGTAAAAGGAAATAAATTAGCATACCAATACAATAATCGCTATAAGCCAAATAGTAATTCATTTACTCGGAGAAAAAAAAAATGATTTTTAAATCGCTGGCTGCAAGTGTCATACTTCTGTGCTTAAATGTTAGTCAGAAAATGCGACACAAAATTCGCATTACTGAGCGGATATATTACATATATTTATATGCGTATATATATATATATATATATATATATGTCTTTTTTTTTGTGTGTGTAAGAGAGAGAGAAAGTTGCCTTTAGGGTGTATATGAAAAAATAATTTTTCACCCTCAAAGGCTCGAAATTTTCAGATTTATTTTTAAAAGTAGAAGCATGAAACTTGTTGAGGGGACTTTTGCTGAGACGTATAAGATGCCTTGTGATTTCATTTCTCACTCAATTCATTAGAATATGATTTATAAAGAAATATCTTCTCACTGTGACCCTTTTTTTTCGATCGAAGATCTCCCACTTAGGAAAATTCGGGTCAAAACGCCGTTTTTGACAGTACTTTTTTGCAATATTTTCTACACTTATGAAAAAAGCGACAATTGCGGCACCTTGTGTAGTTTCTAAATAAGAGAGTTTGAAAGTTTGAAGCATTTGAGAGCAAAAATCAATTTAAAAATAAATCAGAAGAAAAGCATAGTTCAGATTGGAATATACCCTTAAATAGCAAAAAATGCTCTTATAATAACTTACTGGGACTATGCAGTCAACGATAATTTGTAAACTTTATGCATGTTAATAAGTAGTACATAGTAATTTGAATGCATATTTGTGCATGTCCAAAGACTACAAAAGAATGGTACTTGTGAACTTGCCTCAAATCAATTGGACATGGCTACACATCTCGCAGAGTATGGGGGCATTCTGCATGCAGGTAAATAAAATCTTCGAATTGAGAAGATTTTAAGACATTTATTTAAGTAGGTAAAGGTTCTTCCACAGTCAGTAATAAAATTTTCGAAAATGTTTTGAAGTAAATTAAAAATAAGCTGTCGTAGTACATTTTGTAAATTATCAGATTTCTTCTCTTCTCTCTCCAGAAAGAACGTATTTAAAAAACTGCTGCACACACACACAAAAAAAGAAAAAAAAAAGAAAAAAGAAAGAAAGAAAGAAAGAAAAGAAAAGAAAAAAAGGGAATGCATATTGTGAAAATAAATATTGTAGCCCTAAATCCTTTAAATGTACTATGGTTCATTACATTCATGGTTTCAGGAGTATTACGATGATTATGGAAAAAGATATATCGCATACATTTCTAACATCTTTAAAATTCAAAACAGTGAAAAAAGCGTTTTCTAATGAAAATAATATTATTTTTCTTTTAAAAGAGGGGAGGGGAGAGGGAGAGAAGAGGAAAACATGCATAAAATCACTTTGTCGGATGATTCACCTGAACTGTTTCTCCTCTTTTCTCGAATTATTTATTTTATTAGAGAAGTCCTTTTCCAGCAACTTATCTGCTTAATTCAATAGAACGCTTGGCTACAGAGTACAAACATCTGGTCAACTTAAAACGTCGAAGTTCCTGTTTGGAGTGCAATGTGATTTCTTACAGGAGATAGCTGTTCTGGTAAAAGTAATTCACTTAATATTATTGATTAAATGAAATTTCAGACACTAATAGGAAAATTCCTCTATATTAAGTTATTTATTTTGCAGATGTTCTTTTACTGTTTAAAAATTAAAGACGTCGCTTGTAGTCATCTGAAATAGTCAATGCATCCAAATGATCAATACATACAAATATATATTTATTTCTGTCTCTCTCTCTCTCTCTCTCTCTCTCTCTCTCTCTCTCTCTCTTTTTTTTTTTTTTTTTTTTTTTTTTTTTTTTTTTTGTTGAGAGAGAGCGAAAGAGCTGCCTTAAATAGCAAAAAATGCTTTGATAATCACTTACTGGAACTGGCTGGTCAATGATAATTCGTGAACTTTATACTAGTTAATAAGTAATGCACAGTAATTTGAATGCATGTCTGTACATGTCCAAAGCCCACGAGATAATGCTACTTGCGAACTTGCTTCATATCAATTGGATATGGCCACAATCTCGTGGCTATGGAGTTCATTCTGCATTTTTGTAAATAAAATCTTCAAACTTAGAAGATTTTAAGATATTTATTTAAGTAGTTAAAGACTGTTCTACAGTCAATAGTTAAAATTTACAAAATCTTTTGAAGGAATCACAAATAAGTTATCGTGGTACATTTCTTAAATTATCAGATTTCTTCACTTCTCCGTCCAGAAGGAGCATATTAGCATATTAATAAGAATTACAGCACGAGAAAAAAAAAAAAAGAATGCACATTATGAGAATAAATATTGTAACACTAAACACAGCCTGATAGATTGAAGGAGGTCCAAGGCCTAGCGCGCTTTTTAAGGGTCCCCTCTCACCAAAATAATAGCTAGATTTTTTTCCTTTCCGAGAATATTCAGAGAGTTATCATTAGATTATCAAACGGTCACTAAGTTAACCAAAATATTTTTTTGTTTTTTGAGAAAATAATTGTAGGAAACCAATATTTTAAGATTGTTTTTCTAACTCATTTCGGCCCTTCCTCTTCAGTGAGCCCAAGGCCATGGCCTAGTTGGCCTGTGCGGTAATCAGGCCCTAGCCCTAAACCCTTTAAATGTACTCTGGTTCATTACATTTATGTTTTCGGGAATATTAAGGTGATTACATTCATGTGAAAGAGAAATATCTGTAAATAGGTATATCTCATACATTTCTAATGTCTTTAAAATTCAAAATAGTGATAAAAGCATTTTCTAATGAAAATAATATGATTTTTCTTTTAAAGGAGGGGGGAGGGAGGGGGAAGAGGAAAACATGCGTAAAATCACTTTGTCGGATGATTCACCTGAACTGTTTCTCCTCTTTTCTCGAATTATTTATTTTATTAGAGACGACCTTTTCCAGCAACTTATCTGCTTAATTCAATAGAATGCTTGGCTACAGAGTACAAACTAAACATCTGGTCAACTTAAAACGTCGAAGTTCCTGTTTGGAGTGCAATGTGATTTCTTGCAAGAGATAGCAGTTCGGGTAAACGTAATTCACTTAATATTATTGATTAAATAAGATTTCAGACACTAATAAGAAAATTTCTTTATAATCAGTTATTTATTTTACTGTTGTTCTTTTACTGTTTAGAAATTAAAGGCATCGCTTGGAATAATCTGAAATGATCAATGCATCTTACATACTTTTGGCGTTTTTTAAGGAAAATATAAAAAAATATATTAAATATACAAAAGGTAGTGGCGCTTACTGTTAAAATTATACTAATACAACATTCTAATACTGAACAGTGTCTTCTGTAATCCGGTAAGGCTGGGGTTGTATACTCCCATTTCATTTATCAATCTTTCTTTACCCTGTTGCATCTTCTGTTGAGTACACATTGAGGAACATTTCAGAAAGACTCGAAATGTTAGATTAGATTACAGTAAAATGGATAGATAGTCATGGATAGTCATTAAAAAAAAAGAAACAAAATCTATACATATTATCTTAAGGGTATGTTTCGATTCAAACTGCTTATTTTCTGATTTATTTTTAAATTCATTTTTGCTCTCAAATGCATCAAACTGGCAAATTGGCTTATTTAGAAAGTACACAAGGTGCCGTGATTTTCGATTCTTTGACAAATGCAGAAAATATTGCAAAAAAGCAATCAAAAACGGCATTTTGAACCGATTTTTCCGAAGCGGGAGATCTGTGAACGAAAAAAAAAAGGGCCATACTGAGAAGGTAATTCTTTATAAGTCAAATTCTAATGAATTGAACGTAAAATGATATAACACGGCACCACGTCTCTTCAAAAATCCCCTCAGCAAGTTTGATATCTTTCCCTTTAAAAATGAGTTTGAAAAGGTATCGGAAAATTTTGAGCTGTTGAAGATAAAAAGTCCTTCCGGCAGTGCCGGGAGGAAGAGGTAACTTTCATATACTTATTTATTTATTTTAAATTAAGTTATATAAATCAAATATACGAAGCTCAAAATTTCGGAACACGATTATATAAGATTGAATACTAGTTTTTGTCAATACTAAATATTAATAGGAATTTTTAGAAATTAGTCATCTTTTATTCAACCTGGTTTTATTTTAAGCGATTTATAGGGTCACCGAATTCCACGATATCCATTTTAAAACAGCATGATGGAAAAAAAAAAAAAAAACCCCAATGAGCTCGATCGAAATCTTAATTTATGTGAACATGCAAAATTACATCGAAATCGATTAATATATACGAGTGCTGTCGCGGGCAAATTGACTTTTTTTAAAAAATGTCACCCTCATTAAAAGTTCAAACTGATATATATCAGGCGTTTTTCAAAGCAAAAAATACTCCGGAATTCATTATTAAGATAAATAGTTTAGAAAGGACATTTTTTTAATTTCCATTTTTGTTTGTACATCATTATACATTTAAAAGATTTTTGACAAATTTAAATGGTGGCCATTTTGAAACAAGATGGCGGATAAAGTTGGCCCATGAACTCGGTCAAGACATTGGTATGTACCATGAACATACGGAGTTATATCAAAATCAGTTTATAAATATGCGTATTAATGCAAGACAAATTTCAGACCGTTTCAAAATGTCAATCACACTAGAAATTGAAAGTGCTAAAACTCAGCCATTTTTCAAGATATAGATGAAACAAAAAACGCTCTGAAATCTTTGTATCAATGTCAAAACACAAAAGAAAAATCTTTTTCAATTTCTCACTTTTTTCTCATTTTAAAATTTAAATTTAAAAAAATTAATATTCCGCCATTTTGAAACAAGACGGGGGTTGGAACTTTCCAACGAACTCGGTGCAGGCATCAGTATGTCCTATCTACGCACCAAGTTTCATCCAAATACGCGTCTATAAATACGCGTGCTATCACGTGACGAAAACCAGATCATTTCAAAACGTGAGCAACACTAGAAATTAAAAGTACTATAACTCAGACATTTTTTAAGATACAGACGAAACAAAAAATGCTTTGGTATCTTTGTATCAAGGTCAAATGCATAAAAGAAAAATCTTTTCCAATTTCTCACTTTTTTGTACCTAATTTTAAATTTTAATTTTTAAAAAAAAATTTAAATGGCCGCCATTTTGAAACAAGATGGCGGATGGAACTGGTTAACGAACTCGGTCCAGGCTTTATTATGTACTATGTACATACCAAGTTACATCCAAATCGATTTATAAATACGAGTGTTATCACGTGATAAAAATCAGATCGTTTCAAAATGTCAGCCATAAGATAAAATCAAAGTGCTATAACTCAATTATTTTTTAAGATATAGACAAAGTAAAAAGTGTTCTGGAATTGGTGTTTTAAGATCTAACACATAAAATAAAAATATTTTTCAACTTTAAATTTTTCGCATTTAATTTTAAATTCTTTAAATTTTTAAAAAAAATTTTAAATGGCCGCCATTTTGAAACAAAATGGCGGATGATGCTGGCCAACGAACTCGGTCGAGATATTTGTATGTACTATGTACATACCAAGTTTCATTCAGGTCGGTTCATAAATACGTTAGTTATCGCATGACAAAAACCGGATATATATATATATATATTATCAAAAAGTCAACAATCACGGCACCTTGTGTAGTTTCTAAATAAGAGAATTTGAAAGTATGGTGCATTTGAGAGCAAAAATAAATTTAAAAATAAATCACAAAATAAGCAGTTTGGATCAGAATTAACTGTTAATCTGAATATGGTGGAAAGTGTTTCATAATCTATGCTTGACGCATGATTTTTTTTCCTTTATTGTTTATTTAATGATCACTTTTTCTTTAGATTCACCAGATATTGAATACAGTTTGGTGTTGACCTAAAAATTACAAACTTACTTTCATTTCACCCCTTAGACCCCCAAATACCGTGGCAAACTTATACTCGCTTCTCATAGATCAGAGAGGCTTGCAGCAGGCTGTACTTACCGATGATGTATACTATGCAACTCCAGTCTCATTTTTGTCATCAAATTGTCGTTAAGCGCATACAAGTACCAATTTTTTTCCCTTTCGCGCGAACTTTTTTCCCTACTCTGGAATATTAGACTTTTTTCAGACTCCTTCGGTGCAGTATTCCTGTTACCACTATTATTATTATTACTTCTGCTTTTTATTTTATTTTCTTATTTTTTTTTCGAAGTGTTGGGTGGTTAACGCATATTTTTAGGGCATCAAATACCAAAGCGAAGGGGAGAAAAAAAGGAATTTTTTTTTTTTCCTTATGTGTGTTATAAATTTTATTTTTATTTTTTTCTTTTTGCATTATTTCTGTGTTTGATGCTGAGGATGTCGTTAAATTTGAAAAGAGTAGAATTAAATAAATATGTTGATAAAATAAAGTTTTAAAATAATACTTATTCATCACGTGTTCTTTGCATACGACTTGCTTAGACTTAGACATTTTTACTTGCATCAATAATTCTGTTTAGTGTATCGATACACAAATATTTTTGTGACATACAACTGAGAGTTTAGGCATTAATCACCAAATATATTAATCATGAGCGATCGGATTGGACGCCAATCGGTGTATTTTAGTCGGCGCAATATAAGGTTGACTTTAGAAAGGGAAAATGCTCCCTGTCATTCCAAAACAATACAATGTGGTTTTGAACAAAAAGACGGGGAATTCAACAATGTATTCAATAGTAAAATCGTGTCAAGAAGATCAAACTTAAAGAAAATTTCTCCCGTCTGCAGGATGTCCAGCACTTCCCTCATAAAGTCATAAAAGATGAGAAATGCTATATGACCACAAGAAAAAATGCTGATTTTTAAAAGTAGTTCAATGATAAGTCTGTCTGGATCTTACTTTAACACCTCTTTTGATGGTTAACTTTATTGATTGTTTGGTTACTTCCATTGCTAAAGAGAAAAAGGAAACAATTGGAATTATCATATCGTAAGGATGCTATTTTCAGACTACAATTAAAGATAACCTTTAAAAAATATTGAACAGAAAAGGAATGTTACAATAATAAATGCATTTTTCTTATAAAGCTATTACATTCAAATATGTTAGCCCATTCTGCTGACACTGAGTTTAAGGGTGTATTCGAAAAAACGCTTTTCCACCTTCAGCAGCTCGAAATTTTCCGATACAATTTCAGACATATTTTTAAAAGTAGAATCATGAAACTTGCTGAGAGGATTCTTGAAGGGACGTATGAGGTGCCGTGAAAAGTCTTTTTACGCTCAATTCATTAGAATTTGATTTATAAGCAATTAACTTCTCTGGAAGACCCTTTTTTTTGTTCCCTTATCTCTCATTTCGGAAAAATCGGTTCAAATTGCCGTTTTTGATTGCTTTTTTTGCAATATTTTGTACACTTATCAAAGAATTGACCTTTACGGCACCTTGTGCACTTTCTAAATAAGAGAATCTGCTAGTATCATGTGTTTGAGAGCAAAAGTTAATACAAAAACAAATCAGAAAACAAGCAGTTTGAATCGATATACACCCTTAAGATACTAATCTCAGAGGGCTTCAATGAATGAAATACACTGCTCAAAACAATTAAAGGATATTTGAAGTTTTATATAAAATAAAGATATAAACGAAATTTTTTTTGCCGAAAATTGAAGAAGAGAATCACAAATGCAAATTTTTCTGGTTTTCAAACTGTGAAGTATGCAAATTTTGAGTTCGACGTCAAAAACGTCGCTTCAGCGGTAGCGAATTAAATTTGACTTTCAACTGGATAAAAGAGAATGAAGACAAGGATGATAGGCATTCAGTGATTGCTTTGTTTCGATGAGTACGATGTCTCAGCGAAGTCATTTGACAGATTCAGAAGCTTGGAGAATTGTTGGAGGGTTAGAAGGGGGCCAAACTCAAGCCAAAGTAGCGCAAGCCATTGGAGTGTCACAAAGTGTCATTTCCAGGATCTGGAAACGTTTTTTTTGGAGAGTGGATGTGCAGGCCGAAGACCAGGGCAAGGTCGTAGATGGGCAACAACGCCCAATGAAGATCGGCATTTAGCGTTAACAGCTCGGAGACACCGAAACATGAACACTACTCTTCTCCAACAACACCTTCGCTCGGCTACAGGCACCACGATTTCAACTCAGACTGTCCGAAACCGGCTCCATGCTGTAGGTCTGTATGCTCGCCGACCGATGGTATGTGTTAGATTAACATCAAGGCATCGTCGCGACCGCCGGGAGTGGGCAACCGAACATGTCAACTGGAGGAGAAATGAATGGAGCAATATTCTGTTTTCTGACGAGTCCCGTTTTCCTGTGCATCCGGATAATAGGCGTATTTTCATCTGGAGGGACCGTGGCAGTAGGAATAATCCTGCGTTCGTGCACGAAAGTGTCAGATTTGGCGGTGGAGGAGTGTTGGTGTATGGTGGCATCTCCATTGACGGGCGCACTGACCTCTACATCATTCGAGATGGAGCTCTGACTGGTCGCAGATATAGGGATGAGATCCTCAGACCTATTGTAGTCCCTTACTCTGCAGCAATCGGAGATAACTTCATTTTAATGGACGATAACTGCAGGCCACATCGTGCAAACCTGGTGGAGGATTTCCTTTTCGAGGAAGGAATCGTTCGAATGGAATGGCCAGCGTGTTCTCCAGACATGAATCCAATCGAGCACGCTTGGGACGCTCTAGGAAGACGAGTTTCTGGCCACCAACAACCCCCACAAACTCTCCAAGAACTGGAAAGAGCTCTTCTGGAAGAGTGGGGCAGAATACCCCAACTCGTCATTAATTGCCTCATTGAGTCCATGCCTCAAAGGTGTTCAACGTTGCTGGCCGCCCGTGGAAACCATAACCCCTACTGAAAATTATTTTCTTTGAAGAAAACACCTTTTCTTATTCTTTTTTTCTCATATGCACAAATTGTGTTTTTTTCCTTTTGTACACAAATGCGCAATAAAATGCATTTTTTTCTGCCAAACATGTGTAATTTATTCTCATATAACCTACTATGTCTGTCGATCATGTATCAATCAGCTAAAAAGTTTCCCAGATACAAAATCCACCTAAAACTGCAATATCCTTTAATTGTTTTGAGCAGTGTAGTAATAGTAGTAAAATAGGAAGAGTAGTGTATTTTTTAAGTAAAAAAACCTATAATAATTAGTGGAAAATGGCAACGTTCACATCAGTCCCATGTTTACATGTGCCCCAGTCCCCCCTATATACAACTGCATTCAAGATTATGTTTGGTTACATTTTGTAATTGTAATTTGACATTCTTCAGATGATGTCGATTTTGAATTACGTACATTAGTGTAACATTGCGGGTATAATAATAATTTAAAATTTTAACTCTTGTGAAAAACTTCATATTAAAACGTACATGGGTAGGGAATTAACTTTCCATGTTGACCATAAATATTACTTACCAGGGAAGATCCCTAACTGCCAGAATGGCGTCGTTGTAAAGCTCTTACCATGAGGATGAAGGAAATATACATAACCACCCATCCGGATGCAACTGGTGAAGAGTTCAGGCCGATGTATTTCTGTCATTTATTAACTTCTCTAGATTGCTAACTTTGCGGGAAAGATACTCTGTTTGGCAGAAAAGACAGCTTACAGTACAGTTATGCAGCCTGTTGTTGGCAATGTCGAGTTGCTGAAGGTTCCACGTTCTCTCTATTAAGAAACAAAAGATTGTGACCACATTTTCACAATAATATATAACTAAATGGGTTGTACTGAGTTGGAGTATGATTTAAGGAACATCAGGAACTAACTCCTTGGCCATCTTCGATCTTCGATGACATGCGCCGTTATGCCTTTCAAAAGGCTTTAATTGGAGACATGGAGTATGTCTCCCAATCAGTAAAACTAGCATATTTTAACAATAACTGTGATAACTGCGAAACATTCCTTTTCATTGTCAGTACTTGGTGTTGGAAACACTCGCAGCTTCGGAAAATTTCTTTCTGAAATCCACTAGCATCTTTGAAGTTCATTTTCCCTCTTAGCATTAACTGTCTTCTCTGTAATCTCTTTAATCCGCCAACTCCGTTTTCTACCAGATAGAGTGGCTTTTCTGAATAGCTAGTGACCTGCAATAATCAATAAATAACAGGCATATATCGACTTATAAATTTTCAACAGTTGCGTTTGAATGAGTATCTATGTGCATTTTTTTTATCCCTATGGTAAGAGCTTTCTAACGACACCATTCTCGCAGGAATTCCGAGCTGGAAGTTGAGAAACTTCCCTACACTATAAATACGTGAAACACTTTGGAAATACTAATTGAACATAAAAATAACCACTACTAACTAAAATCCTTTCGATTGAGTTGTGAATGAGTTGCGAATGCGTTGTTCGAAATAAAAAGATTGTACAAAAAGTGTCCTTAAAAATTACAATAGAAAAAAATGTCTTTTCAAAATATATTTCAAGACATTAATTTTTAAAATTACGTAATTTTAAAGGCAACATTTCGAAAATATTTTGAAAGTGTTTTAAATGAGATGTTTTATAGTGTTCTAAATTGTGTGGTGTTTACAATGTGTTGTTAATTTGAGGACAAAGATCTGTGCACCAGAACGCTATTTTACGAAGCTATTTTCATCAACACTATTTACAGAACAATTGATAGCACTTTTTTAGAACACATTTCTTGAGAGCAACACTTTTGCAATACATTAAGAACACAATCACAACATAAAAAGCGTTTCACATTACATTAATCAGTTGTGAATTTGAAGGCAGAAAGTATTCTGAAATGTGTTTATTTTTGTGTTTGAGAATTTGCAGTGTAGTTAGATGAGGATGTGTATTGACATATACTCAGCATTTTTATATTAACATTTTGCAAATATTTTCATAATATACCAGTATTAACGATTTATATATCATTATCTCTCACACACATACATACAAAGAAAAAAAAAACTAATTTATTGGAAGTGAATTCAAAGACATAATGTAACTCGTGAAGGTTTATATTACTCCATTGAAAGAAGAAGAAAAATATGAAGTAGTTGAAATGAAAGACTTATAAAAGAAGATTTTAAATTTACAACAAGAATCTTTTTAAAATAACATCCATACTTTCCTTAATTATTGTTAGAAAACTACTTTTTTACGATTTCAATCCTCAAATAATGCTCTGTATTTTCCGTTTTCAGTTACATACTCTTTACAATTTTTTGAAATACAAACGTCACGTTCATAATGTATTTATAAAGATTTTGTAAACATAGTTCAAAGAAAACATGTTGCTTCAACAAAATTGTTATAATAAACTCTTCCAAACTCATAAGTTTAAAACAGAGAAAAGAGTTTCTCCCTTTTTTTGCTATCCCAAAGTAATTTAAAAGAAATTTTGTTTCTTTCAAAAAAGTGTATAAATAAAAAGTTTTTAGTCCCTGCATCGTAGAGTGTAATATAAGTAACAAGAACTTAGCTAAATTGAGAAAAATACAGTTGGGTAAGTAGAAAAAAAAAGAAAAACTCTTTTCCAGAGGAATTTTCTGTGTTTGTGCTCGAAATCGTTTTCCAGTTGGAATTTTTTTTTTCTTCTTTAGTTTACTTAAAATTAAATATCATCAAGAAGATGTATAAGGACTAAAATTTCTAAGCTTTGAAAGAACATTAGTACTACAGTTAAAGAAATATGTTTAATTAGAAACAGAAAGAAAAATGCCTGGAAAAAATTTAGAGGATTATGAATTGCATTATTTGTCAGAATTTAAAATTTATGCATTTTGTTATCAATGCATCTTATAAACAATCTAAATTTAACTTTATAACAACTAATGAAGATTAGTGACTCGTGAAGGTTTATTTTCCTCCATTGAAAAAAAAAAAAAAAGTTGAAATGAAAAATATATAATTGAAGATTTTGAATTCAGAACAAAAATCTTTTTATAATAACATTCATTCCCTGTGTAATTATTGCGATAAAACTGTATTTTTTACGAATCCAATGCACGAATAATGCTTTTTATTTTCCGTTTTCAATTTATATACAATTTACGAGTCTGTGGAATACAAACATCACGTTCATAATGTATTTATAAATGTTACCTTAGAATGTTTCTCCTTACTATCTGTTTCTTTTCATTTTCCAACAAAAATTAAATATTTTTGTAAACATTCAAAGAAAACATGTTGCTTCAACAGAATTTTTATTAAAAACTTTTCAAAACTCATGAGTTTAAAAGAGAGGAAAAAGTTTCTCCTTTTATTTTGCTATTCCAAGGTAATTTAAAAGAAATTTTGTTTCTTCCAAAAAACTGTATATATATAACTTTTTAGTCCTTGCATCGTAAAGTGTAATTTAAGTAACAAAAGCTTAGCTAAGTTGAGAAAAATACAGTTGGGTAAGTAGTAAGAAATGAACAACTATTTTCAAGAGGAATTTTGTGTATTTGTGCTCGAAATCTTTTTCTAGTTTGAAACTTTTTTTTTTCTACTTTAGTTTAAAATTAAACATCATAAAGAAAATGTATAAGGATTAAAATTTCTAAACTTTGAAAGAACATCAGTACTACAGTTGAAGAAATATATTTAATTAGAAACAAAAAGAAAAATGCATGTGGAAAATTTAGAGGATTATGAATTGTATTATTTGTCTTAATATAAAATGTATGCATTTCGTTACCAATGCATTTTGTATATCAATCTAAATTTAACTTTATAAGAAATATATGATATAATGAAGACAAAGAGCTCTACTTAGTGAAATAGCGTTTAGTTCTTTGTTGCATACACACCTGAATCAAATCTGACACACCACACACACAGAGAGAAAAAAAAACTATTTTATTTCAATTAAATTTAAAGACACTGTGCAACTCGTTAAGATTTATTTTACTCAAAAAAAAAAAAAAAAAAAAAAAACAATAATAATAATAATAATAATAATAATAATAATAATAATAAGTTGAAAGGAACAATATATAAAAGAAGATTTTAAATTTAAAACAAGAATCTTTTTAAAATAACAATCTTATCTTGCATTATTATTGTCAGAAAACGGTATTTTTCACGATTTCACCGGAAAAATAACACTCTGTATTTTCTGTTTTCAGCTATATACACTTATATAATTCTTCGCAATACAAAGGTCACGTTCATAATGATTAGAAAGATTTCTTTAAAATGTTTTTCCTTTCCAATCTGTTTCTTTTAATTTTCGTACAAAAATTAAATATTTTTGTAAACATAGTTCAAAGAAAACATGTTGCTTCAACAAGATTCTTATAATAAACTCTTCAAAACTCATAAGCTTAAAACAGAGGAAAGTGTTTCTCCTCTTTTCTTGCTATTCCAAGGTAATTTAAAAGAAATTTTGTTTCTTTCAAAAAAGCTTATAAATAAAAACTTTTTAGTCCCTGCATCGTAGAGTGTAATTTAAGTAACAAAAGCTTAGCTAAGTTGAGAAAAATACAGTTGGATAAGAAAAGGAAAACTGTTTTCAAGAGGAATTTTCTGTATTTGTGCTCGAAATCTTTTTCCAGTTTGAAACTTTTTTTTCTACTTCAGTTTAAAATTAAATATCATGAAGAACATGTATAAAGACTGAAATTTCTAAACTTTGAAAGAACATCAGTACAACAGTTGAAGAAATATATTTAATTACAAGCAGAAATTAAAATACCACTGAAAAATTTAGAGAATTATGTTAAGGAGAATTAATTGTATTATTTGTGAGAATATAAAATGTATGTATTTCTTTATCAATGCATCTTATAATCAATCTAAATTTAGCTTTATAACAAATGGTGAAGATCAGTGACTCGTGGAGGTTTATTTTACTCCACTGCAAAAAAAAAAAAAAAAAAAAAAAAAAAAAAAAAAAAAAAAAGGAAATTGAAATGAAAAATATATTATAGAAGATTTCGAATTCAAAACCAAAAATCTTTCAATTATAACATCCATACCCTGCGTAATTATTGCAAAAAAACTTTTTTTTTTTTTTTTTTTTTTTTTTTTCTTTTTTCTTACGATTTTAATGCGCAAACAATGGTCTGTATTTTCCATTACTATATACTTTTTTACGATTCCGTGGAATACAAACATCACGTTCATAATGTATTTATAAATGTTACCTTTCTTCTTTTTACTTGTTTCTTTTCATTTTTCTACAAAAATTAAATATTTTTGTAAACATATATACTTGCTTCAACAAAATTCTTATAATAAACTCTTCAAAACTCATAAATTTAAAACAGAAGAAAGAAACCAGCATGAATACCAGTATTAACGATCTATATATCATTTACGCACACACACATACAAAACTTAACTTACTGGAACTGAATTCAAAGACAACGACTGCAACTCCTAAAGTTTATTTTACTCCATTGAAGAGAGAAAAAAAAGAAGAAAGATTGAAATAAAAAAGTATATAAAAGAAGATTTCGAATTTAAAATAATTTTTTTTAATAATAACATCCATACCCTGCGTACATATATATATATATATTTTTTTCAGAAAACTGCATTTTTTGCGATTTCAATGCAGAAATAACACTCTGTATGTTCCATATTCTGTTATATTGTTCTTTAAAATTATTTGAAATGCAAACGTCACGTCCATAATGTGTTTATAAAGATTTCCTTACAATGCTTTTGCTTCCTACCTGTTTCTTTTCATTTTCGTACAAAAATTAAATATTTTTGTAAACATAGTTCAAAGAAAACATGTTGCTTCAACAATATTCTTATAATAAACTCTTCCAAACTTATGAGTTTAAAATAGAAGAAAGAGTTTCTCCCTTTTTTTGCTATTCCAAGGTAATTTAAAAGAAATTTTGTTTCTTTCAAAAAAGAGTATAAATAAAATAGTTTTTAGTCCCTGCATCGTAGAGTGTAATTTAAGTAACAAAAGCTTAGCTAAATTGAGAAAAATACAGTTGGGTAAGTGGAAAGAAAAGAAGAACTGTTTTCCAGAGGAATTTTGTGTGTTTGCACTCGAAATTTTTTTCCAGTTTGATTTTTTTTTTCTACTCCAGTTTAAAAATAAATTTCACCAAGAAAATGTATAAGGACTAAAATAGCTTTGAAAGTACATCAGTACTATAGTTAAAGAAATGTATTTAATTAGAATCAGAAAGAAAAATTTAGAGGATTGTGAATTGCATGTTAGAATATAAAATATGTACATTTCTTTATTAATGCATCTTATAATGAATTTAAATTTAATTTTATATGAAATGATGTGAAATTACTATATGAAATAATAAATAAAATATTTTTTTAAATGAAATATTAAGCAGTTCTTTGGTGCACGAAAATCTGAAAGTTCAAAATTCGATATGAATTGAAAGTTTTTGCAATATGCAACTCAATTTTGAAAATTTTTATTAAATCGATTTATGTGATAATTATTTCTCTTTAATGCTAGATTAATTAAAAGTGCATCACAACTTCATGATTCAGTTGATTTTTCTATGTGATTTGTCAAAAGATATGCGAATTGTGCCTATGTAATATATTTACTTTAGCTTAAAATAAATGACAAAAAAGGAAAGACTTTTATCAATATTGTATCGAATATATGAAATCGTATATGTATCGAATTCAATGTATTTTATGCATTAAAAATTCTTCGTTTACCCAATAATCATTTTTAATTCAAAGACACTGCGTGATTCGTAAATATTTTATTTTGATGAAAGATTTTAGTAAATATAATGTAACTGAATAACAAATATGTGATACTTAATTATTGCCAGAAAATCGTGTTTTTCACAAATTTATTTAAAAGGGGTTTTTTATTTATTTTTTTTATTACATCTTTCAGTATTTTTTTTTTTTTTCAATTTTTTTCACAAAGGAATTAATTTTTTTTTTAGGATAGTCCAAGATAAACATGTTGCTTCAATAAAATTCTTATAATAATCTTTTTACAAACACATAAGTATAGAACAGAAGAAAGTATTTTCCCATTTTCCTTAACCCCGAAGTAATTTAAAAGAAGTTTTCTTTCTTTCAGAAATAAAATGTATAAAAAATATTTTTGTTCCTTCATTTTAGTATGTAAAGTAACAAAAGCTTAACTAAGTTGAGAGAAATACAGTAGCATAAATAGTAAGAAAAGAAATCCTGAACTCAGAAAAAATTTTGTGCGTTTCTCCCAAAATCTTTTATCAGTTTTGAAACATTTCTTTTGCACTTTTTTTTTTTTCGTTTAAAAATGAAATATCTTCAAGATAATGGATAGAATTAAAGTAAATTTTTTATTGTACAGTGCTACATATTTAAATAACATTCGTAACAGATTAAATAAAAATAAAGAATAAAAAAAATAGTTATTTTTAAAAATATAAAATATAACCATTTCTGAATTCGGATACATTCATTTTTATATTGATTTGATTTTTTTAAAGTTTATTGTATAACCTCGTCAGGGCAGAAACTATATGTTTTTGCACCGGGGCAAACATGGATTTTGGCGCCCCCTCTCCGCCCTTAATCCGCTAGGCATATTTACAAAGAAAATGTTACTAATTTTCTAATAACCAACTCATTTTAAAAGTTGAAATATGTAATACTGAACTACGTAATCTACTTTTCAAATATTCATTAATTAAATTCTTAAAAGAAAAGCAATTAGCTTTATACAGGATTTTTGAGTAGTAATTTCTCTTCTTTTCCATAACATCTTTAGATTCGTCTATACCTTAGCTTTAGAATGTCCCACGAAGAACGATTTTAATAATACCGTGCTAAACATAATATGTTAGTGGCCAAATACTTTTCTCAATCTGTTCTCAAATTCTGTTCTGAAGGTTTAACAAATATCTTGAGCAGCACAACTTCTGTCACTTATGGAACACTTTCTTTAAATTGGAACATATTCATCAGAACACACTTCAGTATGCATTAAGGCAACTGTAACACTTCTATATAATATGAACTTTAAAACGTTCAGGTTTACTTAAAAGGCGATTTTTATAATCGACTATAGATGTTAATAGTGCTTATTTTCCGATTTATTTTTGACTTCATTTTTACTCTCATATGCATCAAACTGGCAAATTGTCATATTTAGAAAGTACACAAGATGCCGTAATTGTCGATTCTTTGATAAAAGCAGAAAATATTGCAAAAAAAGCAATCAAAAACGGCATTTCGAACAGATATTCCCCTAGCGAGAGATCTCTGAACGAAAAAAAGGTCATACTGAGAAGATAATTGTTTATAAATCAAATTCTAATGAATTGAGCGTAAAAAGACATCACACGGCACCTTGTACATCTCTTCAAAAATACCCTCAGCAAGTTTGATGTTTCTACTTTTAAAAATGTGTCTGAAATTGTATCGGGAAATTTCGAGCTGTTGAAGGTGGAAAAGCGCTTTTTCGAATACACCCTTAAAAACATCTTAGTACTTTCAAGCCTTTAATCAGTCTCTTCCTCAGAGAATATTTTCTTTATTTATACAAATACATGATTCCGTTTTGAAAATGAACGAGACTCGTGGCTTGAAGATTGAATTAGTAGTATTTTAGGTGAACGGTAAAAAGAAAATATTTAATTGTTGTACCATAAATTTTAACACGTCATTTTCTCAAATTGTCATGATTTTATTTTAAATAAAATCCTGAAAATAAAATCCTATTAAAATCACCTAGAATACTACTAATTCAATAGCAGAGTGGTCACATTATTTAAAATGCTCTTTTATTTCTACTGAGTATTAATGCCTGAAAATTTTCTTCATTTACTTTTAAAAAGGACTTCGTGAATACGTCTGAAAGATTTGGTTTGTTGAACGTTAAACAAAATACTTGAAAATAATCTTTTTAATATCTGCTTATATAGTATTCTGAATTCTGACTCATTGGTCATGCAAAAATGCATTTCACTTTATGTAAGAACACATAGCTTGAGAATTTATTTTGTCATTTTACATTACTGATAAATATTTTTAATTTTAAAAACATAGAATTAATATAAACTATCTATTATAACTGGTATTTAAATGTGGTAACTGAAAAAAAAAAAACATAGTTATTAGAGTTTACGTAATATATATGTTTATATACATAAGGTATTTTTTAATAGATGTACGTAAATATGCATTTAATTAATTTATAATCATATAACAGTTATTTTTCGCTACATCATTTTAGGGGCTATAGTGTCTGGTACGTTTTTTACCTTTCTATCCATTTTAATGTTGTTATTTTGATTCATTTTTAATGTTTTCTCCATTTTATTTTGGTTTTATATGTGTTGGTAGCCCCAAATTCGTATTATTTTGCCTTTTCATGGCTAATACGAAGATATAACACGCATTTTATTTGTAGTTCCTAAATATTTATGGGCCTGAAGATTCTAATTTGGCTCTTCAAATTTAAATATGCAAATTTAAATATACAAAATGAATATTAGAATAACCCATAAAATAACAAACAAAAACAAGACAAGAGGAATTGGCAATATTGGAACAATTATAATGTATTGGAAATGTGGTATTTGACTCGTTGTCAATGGTCGAAGGGTGTCAAATCGACACATTAATTACGATTAATTTCTGACTAGAAATCAGGATAAACCTAAAAAGGATTTCTAAATTAACAAATTAATCGTAAATGCAAAGTTTAATTCAACGAAAAACACTAGGCATATAATCAATAATAATAGAACCAGCAAAGAAAAAAACTTACATTATACAATCCAAAATATATTTTAATATTTCTGTACCTGTTTATGTATGAACGAACAGTATCCTCTCCCTGAATGTTAAAACGGTGTTTTAACTAATTTATGTACGCTGTGTTAAATTGTCTACTTCTAAAAAATTCTATATTTAAATTTAAAAACAAGTGGGTAGTGTAAAACATCTAATTCTACAACAAGTATTAATACTTAAAAGTGCTGAATGAAGCATGTATGCATTAAAATGTACAAAAATGGTTCGGAATATATTTGTTCAATCATTCATCGTTCTGTTGTGTCGGTACGGACAGGACACGCAATTCTTCAATCAAGGATAATGTAGGTGGAATCATCTTGTTTGCTTTGACACATTACTTCTGGGAAACTAGGAAATAGTATACTTGCGTCAATAACCTTTCATTTTGACATGCAAAATGAGATTTTAAATACTTGATCATGTATCAGAATTTAAATACGGGTAAATGCCTCTTGTTTCCTGTATTTTCTTTATCTTTTATTTTCTTTATTCTTTTCTAAAAAAATTCCGGAAACTGCTAAAACGGTTCTCAAAAAAGTATTTTTCCCTCTTAAGGCTGTTCTGAATTGCTCCTCTCAACAAGCAAATATTTATTGCTATTATTGTTACTATATGCCTAAACGTTAATGAAGTCATATAGTAACTGCATAGATACATACCAGCATTATTACATTATAAACAATAACAGAAGTATTTGTTAAAACAAAATAATACTTATTTAAAAGACCATGTACCATTAACAGTACACCAGACCTGAAAGGATTAATAATGAAACTAACAGTGTGAATATGAGCAGAAAGTAACATATTTGAATTTGAGAAAAGCCTTAAAGTTATTATGAAACATTAACTCATCAGAAACTCTAAATTTCAATTTTTATATTGAATAAAAGCTATTTAAATTTTACGAGCAAATTTCAATCGTGCGTTTTTTATTTCAGAAATATCACCCATATAGAAAGAGCACATTTCTAGGCAACTTATCCCTTTAATTCAAAATTTTTAAATCGTTTTTAGGATATAAATTACTGTAATTTGAACCCTTAATTGAACTAAACTTTGAACAAAAATGGCGGTAAAAAACTAATATTCGGATAATATTTACATAAAGATTATGAGATAATTTCAGGTAATAAAAGTACATGTAGCCTCAAAGTTTTCATTTTTCACGATTTCTTTTTTCTTTTTTGTCTTTTTAAAATGAAATTCAGCAGCACGATTGCATGCAGATGATATTCTAATTGATGAAGCAATATATTTTTTTGATAAACATGAGTTCGTAATTTCTTCTTCTTTTTTTTTCTATTTCTCAATATACATAAAAATCAAAATAATTTACCTTTTTTTTTTTAAATTTATTTAAATCGGATTTTTTTTATTTAAATAATACACACAATATTATTGTTTTATAGATGTCTTTTCTTTCAATTTCAAATGAAAATTAAACACATGCACACATTTATGTTATAAGTACTATTAGCAATATATATTAATAATATTACACAGTTTAAATAAATGAAAAAGTAACTTTTTAGTTTATGAAAAAAACTTTATTAAGGAAGTGCATGGAGAACTATGAATCAAATGTAAAAAAATATTTAAACCTGCAGTATTTTAGTTAAAATAAAAATAACTGCAGGATATAAAATTTTTAAACAAATTTGGAAGTCAACTAAGACATTAACTTTTGTTTCTTTGTTTTGTTAATGCTAGCGCATAGAAACAAGTTTTGCAGCTTTATCAATCGATTCATAATTTTTTAATGTACCAAAAACAAAGGTAGAAAGCACTTGTTTTAGTGAAGCTGTTTCAGTAAAAATCTCGTTCATCATGAATTCTATAAGTTTTTTTAATATCAGCCTTCTCGATAACTGTAACAAGTACCTTTCCTCATTCTAAAACAACGAGATCCACTACATTATATAGATTCAAACGAAAATTGATTGAATGGTTCAGATTTTACTCAAACTTTAATATAAAAGGCATCATTCAAGCAGAGCTCATAAAGTCATACAATTTCATTTTACCTGAAGGTGCAGAATTTTTTTTAAATACTGACAAGTAAATTTTCCAATATTTAATTAATATATTCCTGCCTAGATTTCCTTACTGTTGTAAAATCATTTTACAAATTCATTCAAACGAAATTTAAAAACAGCCCCCCCCCCCCCCCAAAAAAAAAAAAAAAAACTTTACATTGTGTTTTACTTTTTTGATAAAGATTAATCTTTATCTTTCTAAAACTATTTGATTATCCGTATTATATAAAACTAGATTATATTAAAATATATTGTTATGTATGATTACATATTAAATTTACATAAAATAATTTAAAAGAAAAACTTATATAAATCAATTTTTTTTTTTAATTTTTTTAAATCGTGATTTTAATCATGATTTTATCAAGCTGATTTAAACCAACCAGCCCTGTGATAATTAGGTGCGGATTTGTTTACGCTGAATTTATTTTATTCATAGTACATTATTTATTTATTTATTTATTTATTTATTTATTTATTTATTTGTATACAGATATTATTCAGATTATGCTAGTGTAATGTAATTTGTGCCATAAAGCGGCTAATTTTAATACCAAATAATATAACACTATGACTTGTATATGATATTAAATTATTTAACTCATAAAAATAACTAATTATATTAAACAACGAATCATTTAAGGTCACTGGATGTACTTAAAGATTTATTGATCCTAGAATAAAATTGCTAAAAATTAGAAAATAGCTCCGTATATTTTAAATTTAATCAAACTTTTACTAAATTGAAAATCTGAAAATTTCTCATCTAGGCACAATATATTTTTTAATCATCCTAAATTAGCCCAACAGAAAACTAAATTTTCCGACTTTCGAATATTTAAAGCCATTCTTTTTAATTTGAAACAAGTATGTGAATCAATTTTCAGTCATTAAGGAACATTCAGATGAATTCCCCCAACAAAATGAATTTCGTATCTCTACGTTATACTTTGGCGGAAGGAAGAAATTTAATTAAAATGCGTATGTCTAAAACTTCGATGCGACTTTATTAATTTCTTAATAAAGTGAGAGAACAACTTCTTCAAATTACGTAATCTTCGTAATTGAAGGTTTCCGATTCATTAGGGTCAATTTTCAATTAATTTGGTTGCCGATGCATGATTTGATAACTTTTTTTGCCCTACCATTGATTCAGTGATAAGATCTTTTTTCTTTATCACTTACTATCATTTAGACACTAAATATCGATTAGAATTCGCAATCTTACTGTTTTTCCAATTAGTTCGCTCGATTCTGGAACATATTGGCTGCAGCTTTTAATAAGTTTCCGATGATTGGATTTGGTTTTTGTGTAGTAATAATTATTAGGAACTAATAATTTTCTGAAGAGTCTAATAATATTTTGTAGACTGATGTACCAACATCATATTAAATGACTTACTTTTATTTTAATTAATATTTTATATATCTGAACAGCTGTTTTTATAATAATAATTCCATTTGTTATGAACAGTAGTTTAAATTGATATAGTTTCGCTTTTAAATGAATTACATATCGCTTTCGTTTGTGAATAATTTCTTTTATAAGAAATTACAATTTGTATTTTTCCTTCTGAAATTTCTTCTATATTTAATATTAATAAATATTAATGAATAATTTTTGTATAAAATAGGAATTATCCATTCATGCAAAATCTTTATTTCCACAATCGATATTCCCAACAAAGAAATTATTCTGGCGATTTTATGAAAATTTGAATAATTCAAATCTATCAAAATAATTTAATGAACTAATGCGTCAAATAATAAACTGAAGTTAGTAAATCGATAATCTCTTGAGATATTAATTCTTTAAAAAACTCTTTAATATTCATAATCAAGCCGATCAAAAAATAAAGTAAAAGAAAAAGAAAAATAAATAAATAATGAACTAATGCCCCAAGAAATAAACTGATGTTAGCAAATCGATAATCTCTTTAAGATATTAGTTCTTTAAAACATCTTTTAAGATTCTTTATCTTTCTGTTTCAATATTGAGGGAATTTGAATAACTCAAGCCCATCAAAAAATTTAATGAACTAATGCATAAGGTAATAAACTGATGTTAATAAATCGATAATCTCAGTACGATATTAGTTCTTTAAAACGCCTTTTAAGCTTTTTTATCTTCCTGTTTCAATATTATGGGAATTTGAATAACTGATGCCAATCAAAAAATTTAATGAACTAATGCCTTTATCAATATTTTGAACTTAGGGCATCAATATATTTCACTCTTTATTTAAGGAACAACATTTATTTTTTTTCCTCACACTCTTCAATTTATACCACTTCATACGATCCAAATTATGAGAGAGGAAAAAAATATGAAAAAAAAAATCTTACTGTGGTAACTTTAACATTGGTGCGGTGCTTGATAGATTAATTTATAATGTAACGAAGTCGAAAAAAGTAAATCACTTTAAGGAAAAACTAAATCTCACTTATAAAAAAAAAATGTCGAAAAAAATCTGCCAGAATAAGATAGATACATTTTAACGTGTTAATTCTTTCCCCCACTTTGAGTTTGGTATGAATTCTCCAGCCTTCGATTTTTAAATCTCTAGGGCGTGTGTAAAAATTATTAATGCAAATGCGTAGATGCCTTTCACTTTAACTGACTACGCATCGTCTTCAATTTTCTGCTTTTATTTGGTATTTAACCGTTATATATTATTTTCGCTCGACTTTTGTATTTTCGTTTATTTTAATTTTCTTTCGGGCCAATTCAAATAAGATCAATATCGTGAAATATAATTAAAAATGTGTATAGATGTTAGATTCTTTTTTTTTTCTAGAGGTTAGGAATTTATTAGCGACTTATTAGATTTACTAGATTAAAGATTAGAGATTTATTTTATAGAGATTATTCTAGATTATTTATTTTCTATTATTTTAGCTTTATAATAATGACTTAAAAATTTCTCTGTTATAATTAGAAATACAGTTGAATCAAAGAAATTAAACGTTTGTTATTTATCACGCTATTTATCACGAAATTATCACAGACGGATATGAAAAGGCACCACCAGTGTTGAAGTCAGACAATTTTCTGCAATAAGAAATTTTTGATCTCCGGATGGGGGGGGGGGGGGGGAGATAGAATTCAGGTGGTGGGAGATTTTTATCATTTTCATTATTACAAAATCTCAAATATGTCCGAGGGGGACACACTTTAAGTGAAAGGTATAACCCACACCGGCTACACACTATAGATACTACGTCGATATTTTATATTATTTAGAATCCTAAATATTTATAGAGATTACATTATTAAAACTATATGGATCAGTTATAAACATTTATATTCAAATGAATAACTATAACCATATGAAAGAAAATTGACTTGCCAGAAGCAATAATGAGTTTTAGCTGAAAAAGTATTGCGCTTTTTGAAAAGAAAAAAGCTGCACACAATATCAATAAGTGCCTGACTAATATAGTTGTACCATCTGTCGCGGACAGCTCCCTCTATTTCTCTTTTTAATGACTAATTCATAAAATTGAAACTTGATTTTGAAAACCTTTTTTCGAACTGAATTAAAAAACTTTAGAATATTTACTTCTTCTTTTTTGTATGTGTGTCTATAGAATAAATAATGTGAGTGTGGGCGAGCAGATTTATATATCCGTAAAGAAGAAACTTAAAAGCTTAAATGTTAAACCAAATGAATAATTGTAAATAGTTTGTAAATATAAAATATACAATTATCAATATTAATGAATACCATCTTTATTTATAATGGAGAGTGATTTATTTAGTGGAGTATCAGTTAGATTCGGCAGTACGAAAAGAAAACAAATGACAACTTATAAGACAGAAAGGGTAAGTAGAATATTTATGACAAATTTATATTTTCTGAAATTTTCTGAACTTGTTTACGGTATCATCTGTGAGACGCTGCATTAACAGAATACTGGACAGGTCCATCACACCCCGTATAATCTATCTGTCCCGTAATACTTATTTTATACATATTTAGCACATACTGCCAATAGTTTCTATTTTCTTTTGTTTTCCTTCTTTTCTTATTGTAAATCCCCTGTACGAATAAGTGTACATAAAATCAATCAAGTTTAAAGTTACATATCATAAAAAGTAAAAAACTCCAATTCATATCTAGAATCTCTTTAAACGAATGTTACAATGTATATATACATATATATATATATATATATAGAGAGAGAGAGAGAGAGAGTAATAAACATGTTCTATTGCTTAAGAAAGGTATTATACAATCTATTTAAAATACATTATTTTTGACATGTTTCTATTCCAATGAAAATAAAAACCATAATCATAATATAAAAATACAAATCGTCTTATGAGTTTTACATTGACGAATTTACATTGCATTTCTTTAAATCAATTAATTTCACAATACATTTTTAGTGCATCACAGCTGAAAAAGCTAAGATAATAATGATAATAAATAATTCTTCAATTAATTAAAGAATGCATATTAATTAATAAAACGGTAATCCTTTGGATTTGGGATTTGGTACATGGATGCAGTTAAAATCAATTTAAAATCTTCATTAGTTCAAAAAACAGAAGGGCGTAGTTCGATTCAAACTGCTTATTTTCCGATTTATTTTTAAATTCATTTTTGCTCTCAAATGCACCAAACTTTTAAAATCTCTTATTTGGAAAGTGCACAAGGTGCCGTGATTGTCGATTCTTTAATAAATGCAGAAAATATTGCAAAAAAAGCAATCAAAAACGGCATTTCGAACCGATTTTTCCGAAGCGAGAGATCCATGAACGAAAAAAAGGGTCATACCGATAAGGTAATTGTTTATAAATCAAATTCTAATAAATTTAGCGTGAAAAGACATCACACGACACCTCATACGTCCCTTCAAGAATCCCCTCAGAAAGTTTCATGTTTGTACTTTTGAAAATATGTCTAAAATTGTATCGGAAAATTTCGATCTGTTGAAGGTGGAAAAGCGTTTTTTCGAATACACCCTTAAGGCGAACCATAATGACAGAAATCTCTATTTTCTCTTCTTTTCTTATTCTATCTTTTGAAATAACAGAAATCTCTAGCACTCCATAAAAAAGCAAAGATTTCGAATTGATATTTAGATTTCTTTATATGACGAATTGATATTTAGACTCCTTCAGATGAATATTACCATACATTAAAACAAATTTCGTAAGTAAATAAATAATATAAAAACAAAATATTTAAAGTGCTATCTACAAAGGTAAAAACAGATCTGTGTTATTTAAAACAGTGCAGAAGATAACAAAAATACATTTGAACATTTTTTCTTAAATCAGTTTCCTCGAAGTTAAATTTTTCTCGCAATATCTTTAATAGTCCATTATATTACAAAAATGCATATAAAATCATTCTTTAATCGAACTTTTATAGATAAAGCTACTGGATTGGGGCCCGTATATAATCCTTAATATCTTCCTTCCCATAAGTAGCAGTTTATGGATCGAAAATCTCCCCTATAGGTTACTCACTTTCTAAAATATGTTTTAGTCGTAGACATTTCTTTTAAAATGTCTAACAATTACATATGTTAAATAGTAGTATTGTATAATGGTTCTCTCTTTCTCTCTCTCTCTGCCTCTCTCTCTCTCTCTCTCTCTCTCTCTCTCTCTCTCAGTATATATATATATATATATATATATATATATGATGCTATAATTAATGGGTTTCCTAAAAAATTCATATGTTTTTTAATATATAATTAGTAAGTACATGATCTAATAATTAATTAACACTTTGCGTAAAAAAAGCACAAAAAATTATTAAAACATAAAAAATAAGAATAAAAAATTGAAAATGTAAAAAACATATAAAAAATGTATATAATAGGTTGGTTGGGTGGGTAGATGTTGGAATACGGTGGAGGGCAGTGTTGTCTGGATAATACGCAAAGGTTATTTAATATATATATATATAAATGAGAGTGGGAAATTCATTTGTTAATTTAGTACAAAATTTCTATGGAGTTTAAATAACACCAATGTATGGATTATTGTTTAATTATATCTATTATATTAATAATTTTATCATTTACATTATTAAATTGCACTTCACTTTTAATAAATGAGTGTATTATATCACTACTAAATATATAGGGTACATTTCTTAATAAGCTATTTTTTATTCTTTAATCTTCCTTAATTAAAATATTGAGTTCAACCTAGCATAGTCAAAATAAATGTTATTGATTTAAATAATAATAGGGTAAACTATGGTGTATGGTTTAATTTTTCTGTTATTACATTATTCTGCTTTTAATTAATTTATTAATTTAATATTATGATGCGTACAATAAGTCGTTTTTTGTTTTTTTATTATTTTATTATCTCCATATTTCTGTCGTATGATATATGAATACTTCATGTCTTAATTTACCACGTGCGATATCAGGGTTATGGTAGTGCATTTGGGATTCATTCTACTTTATAGCTCCTACCTGTTTTATTTTCTCCATATCCTCTATAGATTACTTGGTTTTTCTTTAATTAATTTTGGTTTTATGTGTGTTTGTAGTCCCAAATTTGTATTGTTTTGCTTTTTCGTGGCAAATACGAAGATGAAACCACACACTCCATTTGTAGTTCCAAAGTATTTGGGACCTGAAGATTCTGCTTTGGTTCTACAAACTCCATTTGTATTCATATTGTTCTTCTTTCCTTCCATATTCAATGAAATTCAATGGTTAATTTCAAATGGTTAATATTGTTTACTATTAATGGTATTATATATATATCTATATATATAAATCATCCATTACGCTTTTCAGTTTCCCATTCTAGAAAAATTAATTTAAAATGTCGAAATGCAAGCATGAAATTCGTGATAATCGTCAAAGATTTAGCACTAAGGGACTATCTTCGCCTGATGGGACAGTAGCTTTAAGTAATTGAGATACGTAATGCATGAATTTCTTATGATCTTTAGACATAAGAACTGATTTTAAAAATTCTATGAGTTTTCTTTATTTTTAGAAATGTAAACTTATAACTTATGGTAAATTTACTATAGTTCCTTAGAATCTTTAATTCATTTTTTAACAGAATCTCATACTTAATTTTAACTAAATTTATGTAAAACCTAAAATAAATGTTTATTAATAATATCTGTTCTATTTCGCAGGAAAACTTTTTTAAACAAAACACAATACGTTACATACTATGTTTTCATTATGCTCATTATAACTAATATTTTTAATTTTTTATTATTTAATTTTTCTTAGCTGGTATTCTTATATTATATAAAAAGTAACAATTTGGAAAAGGTCCAATGAAAATCTGCATAGATAACCGATTGACCAATAAAAATCTGTATAGATACCAGGGGGCGGGGCTCGGTTCTATTGCCAAATGTCGCCAAGTTTGTCGGCAATTTAACGAACCAAAATTAGTCACCAAAGTGACAGTAACTTGATGATACCTCTAATATTTCGCCAAGTTCTCATAGGCATCCAAAGAAAACCAATAGGTTTGCTTGCTTGCAGAAAATCAACAAATTGAGACATTTTAATGCAACAAAATCTAACATTAAATTATGACTATTAGGAATTAATAGGATTATTTACATTATTTTTTAGAACAAATACTATTTACAAAATCTGTAATAATGCATTTATGTGAACTTCTCAGTCAAATAAATCCACATGCTAAAAATCATAGAATGTTGCATGAATTAACTGGAACTGGTGGACAAGAATATGTTTTAAATTTTATAACTTATAAATTTGATGGCAAACGAAGATATAACAAATAAAAAACTTCGGAAATTGCTTTCATAATTGAATCAAAAGATAATGGTATTCCATGGGCGAACCTTAAAATTTATTCAAGATAAGAGGATGGCCATGAGACGGCTTTTATCGATCAAACTTCACAACAAGCAGATTCCTTGACATTTCCAATTTTATTTCTTCACTAGCTGACCCGCCCGGCGTTGCCCGGGTCCGTATTAACAATATTAAACGAACTTGAAATTTGTATGATTTTATCATTAACTGGAAGCATGCAGAAATACATTGTCTGAAATACGTCGCAGCTGACTTTGTGAAAAATCGGTTTTAAAAAGAACAACTAATATTGAGCTCTAAAAATACTTAAAATGAGCAATGAGAAACACGGGAGGGAACATGTATCCAACGATTGCGTTAGTTTCGTGTTAAAGTGTTGATATTTACCCGTAAAAATCACTGTTAAATCACGTAACTAATTATTTTTTTCGCATAGAAATCCCAAGTGAAATATTTTGAATTTCAAACTAATTATATCACTCTTAATTCCGTCTATACCCTGAATGAAATCGATACGCGATGATAAAAGATTGGTATATAGTATTATAATTTCAGAACCATTTAACAAAAGTGTATATTTTTAATCAAAGCATGCGTAATGTATACACTGTGGACAAATTCCTAACCGTAAACTTTTGTACCATAACCATAATCTGTCTGTAACCTAACTGCGACTTAACATTACCCTACCGTAACTTAAATATAACATAAATGTAACCTAGCCGTCACTTTGAAATACCAATATAGAAGCATCATTTAAGATTTTGCTTGAAAAGTTAACATTCTTTCGTTAATGTCTTAAAATCGTCTGCACTCTGAAATCTAGATTTTAGATTAATATTTGTTATTTAAGTTTTCGCGCATGATTTTAAAAGATTGTTTTCATAAATATATTTTATATATTGACATAGAGTTATTAATATGTTGTTAAATTAAAAACATTTTTTCATCTACGTTATAAAGTATTAAAAAGTTCTGAAAAAAAAAAGAAAACTTTTAGTAATACAATTTTTAGTTCAAATCAAATGTTTTCAATATTCTTTTTTATTTTATTTTGATATTTAATTATTTCGAATTTATCAATTCCAATTATTTTAAAAGCAAACATTTTTTTTAAAAATAAATAATATAATGGAAAAAAGACCATTTTAAAAAATTACTATTTCTTCGCAAAATACGCTTCAGCTGTAATTCATTTCTTTCAATTCGTCTTATTAATACAAAGTCTCTTCTACATGCTTTTGTTTGGGACATTAAAATTTGAGCGATAAATGGTTTAATATTGCAACCCTTTTTTCGGTTTACTTCACCACCACCTATCTTTTTCCTCCATGGTTTACAACCGCTGTGATAAAAAATCATCTTTTAAACTGACAGCTTGCCAGTCTATAAATTTTAAAGGTCGGTTCCAGCTTTTTTAATTATTTATGCCAAAATTTTATGCAACCAACCAACCATAACTAAATGAAGGGAAAAAAAGAAGAAAAAAGGCGATTTTTTATGAGAGTGATCTTTGGAATTTAATTAATTACTCAGTTAATAAATAGAATTTCGAAATTCTGAAGCTCAGGTGCATCAGGAGAGATATTGGGCTACTCTCATAAAAATTTTGAGCTTCGTACGTCCCATAGATTTTGCTAGCCATCGCAGACACACACACACACACACACACACACACACACACACGCAGACAGAGCGATTTGTTATTTTATTAGTATAGATAGATGGACATACGGTATGTTGTCAAAAAAAGGTAGGATGATCACACATTTACAGTACTTTAAACATCATTAAGCACTGCGGAAAAATTATGTTAACACTTTACTTAATTCATATTACATTAGCTTATTTTAAAAATTTTATTTATTTATTTTAATTAAAGACGAAAATAGACATTGTATCTCTTAACAGCAGATGATTTGGCCTTAGAAATCTCCATTGAAAGGAAAATGAATGGAAACCCGTTTACAGGGAGATCACCGCTTTCCTTTGAAATTACAATTAAATCTTTTTAGAGCCGATGAAATTAGTGTGCTTTTATTATCTGGGGGTGTTGGAAAGGGGTTGCGAGTGTAGCTCGTTTTCACGGGTTACGCTTAAAGGACTTTTAAGCTCCTTTTATCAGAATTTTTGTAAAGTAATATTTACCTTATTTAATGAAAAAAAAATGTAATTCAACAAATTACAACGACTGATTGGAAAATGATATTTTCAAAGGTTAAAATTTTAAACTTATAAATAACTTCTATATTTAAAATAATAATAATATACATCATTTTTATGATGATCAAAATGTGGTTTACGTAATAACAGAGTCATATATTACGTGCGCTATCGATTAAACATTAATATTCCTGGCCCCATCATGAACAATTTTTAAATAAAATTTCAGTTTTACAATTTTCGATACTGCTAGTTTTTAAATTTTTAAACATCTCACATTTTCAATTTTTACACCGTTGTATAGAGGGGGGTGGGGATGTGACTTTAAATGCAATTTGTTTGAAAGCTGTATCTCAACTTATTTTTAAGCTGCTTTTATTTAATACTTTTTTTTGACATCGTGGCAACAGAAGTATTCCATTTCTGGATATTAAACATGAACCAATCTGAAAACGAATAAAATTCGGGCATCACAAGATTTCAAATATCTTTAATCTCGATCGACAAAAACAATCATTTTCCAAATGTTTTTTTTTTTTAAATCTATTTTTAATTATAGCAACCAATAATTTACAAAATTTTCGGCACTAAAACATGTAAACTTCCTCGAATCCCTTAATGCGACCGAAACCTGCAAGTTATTTGGCCAAATATTTCGATTATCTACTTGGTATTAAACGGGGAAATTTGCAATTAAAAGAAACACGTCTTTCCGCTCTTCTTGCAACTCATTGTTTGATTAATTAATTCGATTAAGTGTTTTTTGTTCCTACTGACATTTTTTTTAATGGAAAACCTCAATAAATTTCAGAATCTTTAAAAATACTAAACCGCAGGTAATAAAATTTGATTAATAATGTAAAGCTATCATTAATAATACAAGGGTCATTGAAGAATTATATTTTTGTTCGTCATGATTAATAGACTGAATAAAATGATTAAAAAAATGTCTTTGACGTTTTATTTATGACAAATTTCTGTTCACGCTAAATATTTTTAAATATTAACAAAAATACTTTATCGACTTGCTTTGGTTAATGTAAAGTATGAGAAATGTAAGTATCCTCAGTTGTTATTTCATGATCATTAATTATTTTTTAGAGAAGTTAAAAGAAAAAAATTCGATCAATATTTTCAAACAAATGTTTAAGAGTTAGACCTTTTTATATATGATAATGATATGATAATGTTAAGGCTGTTCTCAACTGCTCTGCTCAACAAGCACAAAACATTTTGACACTTTTACAAATTCATTTTTTAACAGAAAGATAAAGAATTAGAAGGTCTGACTATGGAAGTGATTTCGAATTGAGCTTTATTTTGCAGTTTATGATAATTAAATTACCTATCGAGTTATAAGTGATTTCGATCTCGTGATCACACTTTTTTTCTTTGGTTGAATGGTTTTTCTGCTTTCGTCAGGAAATGCGGTTCAAAACGCCATATTCTACGATTTGTTCTAAAAGATCTGTTGCATAAAAAAAAAAAAAAAAAAAAAAAACAGAAAAGTGAGCACGATTAGATAGTTTTTGAGCAGTGACAGCATCTAGTTTCATGCATTTCCGGGCAAAAGTGAATTAAAACTTATGATACAAAGTTGCCTTTTTTGGTTTAAGAACACCCTTAACACGTTCGCTGCCGCTTACGTGAAGATGTGTTGATAGTTAATGCCGCACTGTAGAAGTGGGTTTTTCGCAGAAGCCGATTTACTTTTTATAACAAAGAATCAGTAAAAGATTTTCCCGCGCCAGCGTGTGACTGGCTATTGGACATCACCTCACATCACGCGCTGGCGCGTGAGTGACCCCTTAACGTTGGCGCCATATCCACGCTTTTCGCGTGAGCGGCAGTGAATGTGTTAAAATTTTCATCGTATAGAGCACATTTCAATAATTTTAATACCAATAACACAATTTCATGAAGGAAACCCTTAGAAATGCACAAATAAGGTTTTGTCAATTAATAATTGTTTAATATGCAGGCTGCAGACTATTATTAATTCAATTTTATGTAAATCTTTCGTCACTATATGGCATATATTTAGTGAGTATTGCATTAATTTGTTGTTGAAAATATGATACCATTAATATTTTATAGATTTGCTTTTGTTTATGTAAATTGTGAGAAATGCAAGTTTACTAGTTCTTATTTCACGATCATTAAATATTTTTTTACAAAAGTTTTAAGAAAACAAATTCGATCAAATAAATTCCAATTTTCCAAACATTTGATTCCAAATAAATTTTTAAGAGTTAGACTGTTTATCTATGATAATTATATAATAATGTTAAAACTTTCATCTTATCAAACACACTTGAATAACTATAATATCACAAAGTTGCCCTTTTTGGTTTACGAATACCCTTTAAATTTTCATCTTACAAAGCACATTTGAAGGATTTTAATACCAATACCACAATTTCATTAAGGAAACTCTTAGAAATGCACAAATAAGGTTTTGTCAATTAATAATTTTTTAATGTGCAGGTTGCAAACTATTATTAATTCACTTTTATGAAAATCTTCCGCTGCTATATGACATATATTTTGTAAATATTGCATTACTTTGTTGATGAAAATAAGATACCATTAATATTTTATAAATTTGCTTTTGTTTAAGCAAATTGTGAGAAATACGAGTTTACTAATTTTTACTTCATGATCATCAAATATTTTTTACAGAAATTTTACGAAAACAAATTCCATCAGTATTTCCAAACAAATGTTAAAGAATAAGACCTTTTTATATATGATAATTATATGATGATGTTAAATTTTTCTTCTTATCAAAATACATTTGAATAATCATGATACCAACATACCACTTTCATAAGGAAACCTTTAGAAATGCACAAATAAGGTTTTTTCTAATTAATAATCGTTTAATATGCCGGAGGCAAACTAATTATTAATTCAATTTTATGCAAATCTACCGTTGCTATATGACATATACTTAGTGAATACTGCATTAATTTTTTGGTGAAAATAGGGTACCATTAACATTTTATCGATTTGTTTTGATTTACGTTAATTGTGAGAAATGAATGCATACTAGTTCTTATTTCACTATGATTAAATATTTTTATATAGAGGTTTTATGTGAAATATTCAAATAATATTTTCAAACAAATGTTTCAAAGTTTCACTACTTTTTATGCGATAATGATATGATAAACTTAAAATGTTCACCTTATCAAAATATATTCAAATAAATATCATACCAACATCACGATATCATAAGAAAATATCGGGAACTGTATATATAACTTTTTATTAATTATTAATTATGCAATAATCAGACTACAAACTAATTATTAAGTTTTATGTACTTCTTTTGTTTCTGTATTGCAAATATTTATGAATATATTGATTAATTTTTTTTATGAAAAGATATTATTAATATTTTGCCTATTTTCTTACATTTACATAATGTATGAGAAATATAAGCATTTTAGTTATTTTATCACAAACATTAATTATTTTTATAGGAGTTTTATGTAAAAAAATTTAATTAAAATTTCCAAATAAATGCGTAAGAGATAAACTTTCTATACGATGATGGTGTGATAGTGTTAAAAGTTTCATCTTATCAAAATGCATTTGAGTAATAATGATATCAATATTACAATTTCATAATAAAACACAAACCCCTGAAACTGCACGATTAATTAATTAATAATAATGTAATATTCAAACAGCGGAATAATTATTTTTTAAATTTTATGTAATTCTTCCATTGGTATATTACATATATTTTTTAAGTACAGTAAAACCTCTAAATAACGGACACCTCGGGAACGCAGAAATTGTCCGCTATTTTGAGGTGTCCGCTATTGGGAAAACCTCAGAGATACAAAAAATCGCCAAAGAAATGCTTAATATTTCATTAGTTGACATTTATATGTCCTAAAACATCTATTATATGATTAATGTGAAATTAAAATTATTTTTTAAACAATAAAACTTAAATAAAATTGTACATATATTTAACTGCTGTTCATTAACATTCTTATTTTTAAAAAATGTTACAAAAGTTTTGCTTGTAATTTGATTGCATGTAATTTGATTTTAACTGTTACGTATTGGTCGTTATAGAGTTCAGAGCGGGGATGAAGATTACACTTTTTGATCATTAAAAACATAAAATCGTAAAATCTTCCGGGGGGATATAGACACTTGAATGTTCTGGGAGATGTCCCTCCCAGGGAACCCCCTGAATTCAACACTGAACTTGAAGGAGAAATTTCCTCAGCTCACCCTCCACATTTATCTGTGATTACAAAATTTGGAACACATTACCCTGATAAATTAAGAGGCTTTTTAACTTTTTTTTTTTTCATTTTTGTCTTGTTAAAAAATACTTTTTGATCCTTTATCGCGGAAAATAGTGTCCGCTATTCGGAATGTCCGTTATTCGGAGGTTAAACATACAAAAATTTTAGTTTTGGGAGTGGGAATTGAAAAACTGTCCGTTAAATAGAGGTGTCCGTTATTCGGGAGTGTCCGTTATGGAGGTTTTACTGTATTGCATTAGTTTTATTAAAATAAGATAAAAATTAATATTTTAGGCTATTTCCAAACGAATAGATAAAAGTTAGCCTTTTTATATGATGATGGTAAGTGTATTTCGATTCAAACTGCTTATTTTCCGATTTATTTTTGAATTCATTTTTGCTCTCAAATACACCAAACTTTCAAAATCTCTTATTTGGAAAGTACACAAGGTGCCGTAATTGTCGATTCTTTGATAAATGCAGAAAATATTGCAAAAAAAGCAATCAAAAATAGCATTTCGAACCGATTTTTCCCTAGCGGCAGATCTGGGAACGAAAAAAAGGGTCATACTGATAAGGTAATTAATTGTTTATAACTCAAATTCTAATGAATTGAGCTTAAAAAGACATCACACGGCACCTCATACGTCCCTTCAAGAATCCATTCAGCAAGTTTCATGTTTCTACTTTTAAAAAAGTGCCTGAAATTGTATCGGAAAATTTCGAGCTGTTGAAGGTGGAAAAGCGTTTTTTCGAATACACCCTTAAAAGTTTCATCTTATTGAAATGCATTTGAGTAATAATGATACCAAAATCACAATTTTACAAGGAAACACCTGAAACAGTACAAATAACGATTTATTAATTGATAATAATCAATGTAACATTCAGACAGCGAAATAAATATTTTTTAAATTTTATGCAACTCTTTCATTGCTATATTACATATATTTAGTAAGCATTAGCTTGATGAAAATAAGATATCAATAATATTTTATCGATATTTTCAAATAAATGTATAAGCGTTAACCTTTTTATATAATGATGGTATGATAATGTCAAAGTTTTATCTTATCAAAATTTATTTGAGTAATAAGGGTACCAATATCAAAGTTTCATAAGGAAGCACCTGTAAGTGTTACAAATAACGATTTATTAATTAATAATAATATAATACTCAGATAGCGAAATAATTACTTTTTTAATTTTATGCAATTTGTTTATAGTTATATTACATATATTTAGCAAGCATTAGTTTGATTAATATTTTATCGATATTTCCAGACGAATGTATAAAAGTTAACCTTATTATATGATGCTGGCATGAGAGTGTTAAAAGTTTCATCTTATCAAAATGCATTTGATTAATAATTATATCAATACGACACTTTAATAAGGAAAAACCTGAAACTGTACAAATAACGATTAATTAATTAATCGTATGTATATATAGAAGGCGAAATAATTATTTTTTAAATTTTTATACAATTCTTCCACTGCTATATTACATATATATTTAGTTTGTTGATGAAAATAAGATATCATTAATATTTTATCGATTTAGTTTGATTTATGCTAAATACAACAAATGTAAGTATCTAAGTAATCATTTCACGATCATTCATTGTTTTTTTAATAGAAGTCTGAAAAAATTTTATCACTGTTCCCAAACAAATATTTAAACCCAAACTTTTTATATAATAATGATATGATAATGTTAAAACTTTGATCTCATCAAAATAATGTTTGAATAATAATCATGATACTAATGTTACGTAGTCATGAGGAAATATATGAAACAGTAAAAATAACTACTGATTAATAATTATCTAATATGTAGACTGTAGACTAATTACTATTTAAGTTTTATACAATTATTATGATTTATTTGCTAATTATATGTATTTAGAGAGTATTGCATTAACTTGATGATGAAAGTACGATAACATTAATATTTTATTGATTTGATTTGGTTTATGTAAGGAATGATAAATGTAAATATCCTAGCTGATATTTAAAGTTATTAGTTATTTTTTAGAAGTTTTATATGAACAAATCCAATCAATATTTTAAACAAACATTTGAAAATTTATTTTTTATAGAGCAATGAAAAAAATTCCTGTTAGTAAGATAATATTTGAATAATTAGCATACTAATAGCCACAGTTTCAGAAGGAAATGTAAGAATGTGTGCAAATGAAGTTTTATTTATTAAAAATTAAGTAATGTACAGACCAATTATTAGTTAAGTGGTACGCCTTTTTTCTGTTGCAATAATATGTACATTTAGCGAGTAGTATTACATTAGTTTGTAGATAAAAATAAAGTATCATTTATATTTTGTGCTATAAAACACAATTCTGCATAAGCTAAATTAAAAAAATACTAATAATAAAAATAAAATAAATAAATATGTTGATATTACAAGTTCTTTTAACTACATAAAGAAATAATTAGTAATTAATGTATTATTATTATTATTCGCAGTGGAAATTGTTAAAATCTCTTATTTATTTAAAACATATAAAAACTGAAATTTCAATTTTAAAAAGTACGGAGAATTATTCACTTATTTTTATATATTTTTTTAAAAGTGCACATTTAGTAACAATTAATGTTTAACATGTCACTGATATAATCAAACCCATATTTAATATTAAAAATTCTCCATTTTTAATAACTAATTTGATACAGTGGAATAAATATTGGACTCCTCTGGAATACTTTTTGCTGCCATATACAGGCAATTTTTTGAAATAATAGAATTATATGGACAATTTTAAAATTATCTATAAGCATTATGACTAACTGAAAGATGTTTTTTCCTTCTTATTTCGAATTTAAATATGTGTTAAATTCTTTTTACGCCATCTAGTGAGTTTTTGAAAAGGGAAATGATTAAAAAGTATTTTTTGAATTATTTCAGCATTTTAAGTTTATTTTAAACTTTTTTTCTTTTAAAAATAATTTTTTTAGTTGTACTTCCACTAAAATTTTAAATTGATGATTTAAAAATATTCAAATTTTTAAATTTCATTTAAATAATGTTATTTCAATATTTTTCTTTGATTAAGATATATATATATATTAATTATATTTTAAAATTAAATGTAATGGTGCTGCTATTTGTGTAAGAATTTAATAATCATGAGTTAACAATTCTGATTTATTAATTTAAAGTTAAGTGTCTTGAAAAAACATATTAAACAAAACCTCTGTGAAATCTGCATCACACATACCGACTTGTTGAATTTTATTTTCGGCTATTTAAAAAAAAAAAAAAAAAAAAAAAAAAAAAAAAAAAAAAACAAGGACAAATTAAAAATATTTTTAATGAGAACTGATTAAAATAAAGAAGATGATGACAAATAAAGAGGACAACCTAATATTTTTCTAATATTAGTTCCGTATAAATACACATAAAACTTTTAATAATAAGCTCTATATGAATGCAAATAAACCTCTCTGGTTGTAAAAAGGTTTTTATTTAAATTAAAATAAAATAAAAACTATGCCGATATTTTAGTTGCGGAATAAATGAGAATTATTGTCAAAACCGAAAATATTTGAACAATTATTAGTGTATTATTAGCAATAATTATTAGTAAATTTAATTTTATAGCTAATTACTGTATTTTTTGTCATTTACAACTGTTATTAAAAAAAATAATAATAAAAATAAACAGCATGTCTTTAATTCAAACTTTAATAATGCTTCAAACAAAAACATAGAAGGCAAAAGAATATTTTAGTTTCTGAAGGCTCAAAAAAAAAGAAAGAAAAAAAGAAGAAATAGATTTTCTCATAATTCATGAAATGAAGAATTAATTAAATATATTTTTATAATGAAGTCCTTTGTAAAAATATCTAAATCTTGACTGTTGGGAATTTTTTTAATTTTAAAACAAAGGAAATACGCTAATGTTTCAGTAATGAAATAAGTAGGAATTATCACTGAAACTGAAAGTACTTGAATAATTATTTATGCAATTATTTTACCAATTTATATCTTATAAATAATTTTCATTATAATTTTATTCATTCGGTTATTATAATCTATCCTTTCTTTGCACTACAGCATAAAATTTTACTAGGAATTATAAACAAGAATTCCTCCCTTGTTACTTCCTTTTTATCATACGAAAAATCAATCCATATTCCATATCAAGTCTAGCCATCGTTTTTCTCATGCTGATTAGCTTTGATATCGTGTTATTATAGCACCGTATTAAACTCCATAGGTACTAATTTACTACCGTTAAACTAACAAGTGGCAGTTATTATCCAATTTATTTCCAATTTAAAACTAACAGCGTCATGCATCATAAGATATTGCCTGCTCACGTTTTAACCTACATAATGAGGTTTTCATTCATAAAGTTTATTTTGGTACAACGTAAGAGGAGCATTGCAAGAGGTTATTCAATATTTTGTTAATATTTTAAGGAATCTATTCTGAATTGATAATATTTACACAGCGCATGTTTATTTAAAGACATGAATATATTAAACTGTTATAGTGTTAACAGAGTATTGCAGTTGGAAGTCCTACTCTAAATGGTACCATCTGAAATAAATGTTTTATAATATATAGTGTTTTGTTATTATATTAGAGATAGAAACAATAACAATATCGAACAAAATCCCCACTGGTAAAAAAACATTGTCTTTGAAGGCAAAAATACCGCTTATATCGGATGAAACTCCCATAAAAAATTTCTTTATATAGATTGGTGTATTTTTGTCGGCCGATTATCTACGCTATGGGATATAGGCCCTATGGGGTGGGTTGCCCTCCGTGGGGGTCTTTCTAAGGGAACCTAACCCGTATTTACGCAAGGTTCGAAGAAAACCACGGAAAACTTCGAACGGTTAGGCCGACGGTCGCGATTGGGTTCGAACCCAGCACCTACTGTCTACCAGTTTGAGGTCAGAACCTCTCGGCCACTGGTGGGGCCTTCTTTATATAGAAGTTCTCAAAATTTTTACTGGTTAATTCAGTATTTTAAAAAACAATTTTTAAGGTATTAAAAAAAAAAAAAAAAAAAAAAAAAAAAAAAAAAAAACTGGTTTGTCTGATTTAAAAGAAGAAAATTTGGCACTAACGGTTTATGTTATATAATCTGAACACAATTCATCAGGAATTTTTTGCTATATCACAAAACTCAAACTTTCTGTTTCTGAACAGTACTCATGTCAACAATTAAGAGGCTACTTCACTCAAACGAAAAGACCCGTTCGCTAATACTAATCCTATGAAAGGGATTTATAAATTTATATCGGCTGCATTTTAATATTTTTAAATAATTTTTTTTTTTTTTTTTTTTTTTTTTTTTTTTTTTTTTCATGGGATAGCTGAGATCGATCTGTATGAAGTGATTGAACTTTTTTGATTTAGTTTATAGATATTTTTTATCAGGATGGATCAGGAATTTTTTATCATTTTCGGAACTGGTTTGGAAATCAAAAGCCCCCTCATAAAAAATATCTGAAACCAAAATCGAAAAAGTAAAAAACAGCCCATAGTTTAAATTCGGAAAATTTAATTCAAAGACACATATACAAACTCTTCTTGACCACCACTCATCTCTTACAACACTTCTGGCAAGAAAAGGACGGCTATAACAACGAGATAATATACCTATCTACAGAAATCGTGAGAAAAAATTTAGTTCTATCAGAAAAATAGCTTTGCAATGGCCGCTCACAAATCCTGATTTAAATCGCACCGATATAACTTATAGGGAGATCTCGTAACATGAGTTTATAAAAAATAGAAGCCATTTTTCTTCAGAATTGGAATTCATATCTACAATTGAAGATGAATATAGTACAAAAACAATCCCGAACTGTGCTAAAAATTAATGATGTCGAGGACTGATGGAATATTTGCAATCATTAAACTCATATGTGAGTGCATAAAACATTAAATATTTGTTTATTTGGTAACTATACTGAATTTTCTTTGGTGTCCTTATAGTTTTTACAAAAAAAAAGACAGAATCAAAAAAAGAAAACAGGAAAAAATCGGCGTAAATAAAAGAGAGATGACACATGAATATTGACAGATTCACTAAATCTGAAAGAGGAAATGTAAACTTTAGAGAGAAAAAATGATGAAATGCAAAAAAAACAAAAAAAAAAAAAAAAAACAAAAAAAAAAAAAAAAAAAAAAAACAAAACAAAAAAAAAATAATAATAATAAAGGCAACAGGTTGATTTTGCTACTATTTGCAGGTAGTAATGTTAGTATATGTCTACTGTATTTCTTCATTTATTTTTTAGGTATTTTTGTAATAATAATAATAAATGTTTCCTTTATTATTTTTGCCCCATTTGCGATTCTTTTATACTTTAAATATATATTTCACTCATTAAATTTAAAATAAAAGTTACTTTCCTAAAAGAATCATATATAATAAAGCGCAAAATGTATTAGAAGTTTGTAATATAAGTTAAAACTTATTGTAACACAAGGTTTTCTAAATATTGTCATATGCATATTAATTAAATAGTACCCAAAGCAACAACATTTGTTTATCTTTCAGACAATGAAATATTCGTTAAACGCTGCTTAATCTATTTGTATAGCTTGCATTATTGTTATTTACGCAAAAGTAATTTTTTCAAAAAAGTAAAAAAAAAAAAAAAAAAAAAAAAAAAAAAAAAATCGGACCCGAAAGGGTTAAATAAATTTTGTGAAAGACTCCTAAAAAGTAACTTCTTCTTTGAATTGATCTCTGCTTTAACTTTATTAAAACTGTATTTTTTCATCGTATTGCAATATAGCTTTAACTTATAATGCAGAAAAAAAAATGTAAACTCAGACTGTTTCATTGTAATTAGATTAGGATTAAAATTTAAAAATGTATATTTTTTTTTAATTATCATTTTTAATTAATAATTTGTATTAAAAATTCTGCATAAAGTAATTTATCTTTTACTTTCTTAGAAAGAAAGAAAGTAAAAGATAATTTGAACTTTATGCAGAGTTTTTAATACAAATTATTAATTAAAAAATGATAATTAAAAAAAAATAATATACATTTTAAGATTTTAATCCTAATCTAATTACAATGAAACAGTCTGGGTTTACATTTTTTTTTCTACATTATAAGTTAAAGCTACATCATTTTTAATTAATAATTTGTATTAAAAATTCTGCATAAAGTTAAATTTATCTTTTACTTAACCTCAAACTACGAAAATTAATATCTATGTTATAAAATCAGTTCCCTGATTTCAATTGTTTTCGACTGTGGAATTTTTTAAAAGAAAAATTAATAAAGTAAACATGGTGGAGAGTTATTAATGACTATAATTTAACACATTTTTTCCCATATGATCGAAATATTGTAATGTAATACAGAATGTTAATATGCATTAAAATATTTAATTGCTATAAAGGACGTTAAATATAATATATTTAACGTCCTTTATAGCAATTAAATATTTTAATGCATATTTTTGAAATGTTAATGGACGTATATGAAAACTTCTATTTATAATTAATGTCAGAATGTTAATGTTTAGTTTCTAAAGAAAGTATAAAATTTCTACGAATGATGACTTAAGCATAACAATTTTCTTGTAAAGATTTAAAAGGTACATTTTACAGAATATAAGATAGGAAAAAAAATAATATGATTAACATTCTACAATGCGCTAATAGAAATTTAGCGATTTAAAAATATTCAATGCTTCGAAAATACAGTCATCCCATTTAATTTCATATGCTTGGTTCCATTGAATTATATGCAGTTACGCGGGTTATGCATTTAAGCGAGATCAACAATTAACGTTATTTGTAAAGGTTATTATTTGATTCTGAACCACATACATGATAATATTAATTAACAATAACAATTTACACAATAATTAAAAATAATTATTTTAATAATAATTTTCAATGAATTGATTATTATTCTATACATAACGATGTATATATCAAACTGTCATATATTACAATAGTATTTGCATTACATGGTTTAATTTTTCATTATTATTTATGCGATTTAATTGAAAAATAAAAGGAAAATAAAATAACGAATTTTTGTTTTCAAAATACAACTTTTGAAAATATTAATAAATTTCTACATTAATTCATTTAATTTTTCCTTATATGTCAACTTATTCGTTGCAAAAAAAAAACCTTTTTTTTTTTTTTTTTTTTTTTTTTTTTTTTTTCATTTTAGACGCTGCATTTCTCCTCGATTCAAACTGCTTATTTTCCGATTTATTTCTGAATTCATTTTTACTCTCAAATGCACCAAACTTTCAAATTCTCTTATTTAGAAAGTACACAAGGTGCCGTGATTATCGATTCTCTGATAAATGCAGAAAATATTGCAAAAAAAGCAATCAAAAACAGCATTTTGAACCGAATTTTCCGAAGCGGAAGGTCTGCAAACGAAAAAAAGGGTCTTACTGAGAAGATAATTGTTTATAAATCAAATTCTAATGAATTGCGCGTAAAAAGACATCACACGGCACCTTGTACGTCTCTTCAAAAATCCCCTCAGCAAGTTTCATGTTCATATTTTTAAAAATATGTCTGAAATTGTATCGGAAAATTTCGAGCTGTTGTAGATGGAAAACCGTTTTTTCGAATACACCCTTAACCATTCCTATTGCGTTTCCCCCCAATTCCAAAAGTTTCAAAGAAGTTTCACTGGCATCTTGAGTCGCTATACGTATGACCAGTTTAAAAATAAAATCATGCTTTTTCAAAATCTACTTTCCATACTCTTCAAAGAATTAAGAGAATAAAGTATATTCTTTCACAATGATTTCTTCTCTTCCATTTTAGAGATAATAAACCTTCAGAAAGAAACCTCCTAAAAGAACCTCCTAAGTTCTGTTCTTAATTTTTTTTTCCATTCATCGCATTCACAGGAATTTTCAAAATCCAGATTACTAGATTGGGGATATTGTATGCGGTTAATCAGGGATTGTTTTCAGGGCCTGCTTAGCCCCTGAATCAAAGGGAAGCACGGTATCATTTTGGGGGCCTCTTTCATTTGGGAAATTTTTTTTTAATTCTACAGTACAGGAAAAACTCATCAATTCTACTAATTTTATTCGCAGGATTCAGAACCGTGTCCGCATATTTCTTTTAACAATTTTTTATGTTCCCTGTATGTACAACGTATAATTTTAGTACATATAGTTGTTATGTTCTCGATTACCCAAGTCATTTCTAACCATCACGTTAGGATGCAATATAATAAATGAACATCCTACACTCTAAAAAAAAATGTGTAAATTAGCTAATTTTACACACATATATGTGTAATATTTTAAAATTACACACTTTTTATCAAATTTACACACTTTGAATAAAAAATTTACATACTTTTACGTGTATTTAGCTGATGAAAGCAAGTGTGTAATTTGTTATCGCTTGATAAACGCACACAAGTGTGTAAATACAGAAAAAGTCTGATTTTACACGAATTGGAGTGTTATTAGAATTTAAGCATAGTTATGTATACACGAAGAAGTGTGTAAATTTCAAAAATCACCCAATTGTCACAAAAATACACATTTTGTACAAAACGTTACCTGTTTTTATGTGCATTTTATTTATGACATTGAGTTTGCAAGTTGTTATCGGTTGATAAACACATTTAAGTGTGTAAATATAAAAAAATACCTGCATTTACAGGAATTGAAGTATTAAATATAATTATAAATGTTTAAATCTTAAAAGACAATGTCTAAATGTGCATATTTAAATACAAATATATAAGAAAAAAAAATTAATGCATTTTAAGGTGCGTATTTAATTTCAGTTATTAACTGTATAAGTTTAGTACTTTAACAGTAGTTAAAAACTGAAACAATTAATGTTTAGCTCACAGTTTAACAAAGCCTGAGAGCTAATGTGCTTGCATGTTCAGTATGTATGTATGCATGTACGTATGTAAGTACGTAGTGCGATAACTCCAGGTAAAAATATTGGATTTGCCTGAAATTTTTTTATACAGGTTTATTCGTAAGGCGCTTCCCTGATTAGTTTTGCGAGTTCATTGGTTAAGTATAAATGGGGAACAGGGATTAGACCCCCCCCACTTAATTTAGGCAAATGAGTTTTTCATGCAGAATTATCAGATTTCATACATATTTTAGAAATAAGATTATTCTGATAAAACGCCTCCATGATTAATTTGTATGTTTATTGGTTAAGTATAAAAGGGGGGAATGAGGAGTTGTTACCCCCCTTAATGTAAGTGAATGTCTTTTTCGTGCAAAATTTACCGATTTGCTTTTTTTTTTTCATAGATTTATTCACATAAGGTGTTTACCTGATTTGTTTTGGGGATTCATTGGTTTAGTATAAAGGAGGGAACGGGAGGCTACGCCCCACAATTTAGTTAAATGGTTTTTTCATGCAGAATTTACCGATTTGCTTCAAGTTCTTTATCCAAATTTTTCTTATAAGGCGCTTACCTGTTTTGCTGTGGGGATTCATTATTTAAATATAATGGGGGGAGGGGGAACGGGGGTTACTCCTCATAATTTAAGTAAGTGGGTTTTTGATGCAGAATTTACGAATTTACTTCAATTTTTTTTTTATATAAGTTCATTCTGATAAGCACTTACCTCATTTGTTTTGTGGATTCACTGGTTAAGTATGAAGCTGGGAACGGGTAACTACTTCCCTTAATTTAGGTAAATGGATTTTTCATGTAGAATTAACCGATTTGCTTCAAATTTTGAATATTGGTTCATTTTGATAAGTTGCTCCCCTGATTAAGTTTAGGAGCTCTTTTGATAAGTAAAAGGAGGGAACGGAGGATTATCTTCTATAAATTAGATAAATGCGTTTTTATGCAGAATTATCCGATTTGCTTCAATTTTAAATATGGGCTCTTTTAATAAGGCACATGCCTGAATAATCTTGGAGTTTAATAGTAAATTATAAAGTAGAGAACGCTCTCCCGCTGAAGTTAGATAAATGAGTTTTTGTACAGACTTATCCGATTTTCTTCAAATTTTGGATACAGGTTCATTCTGATACGGCATATCCCTGTTTGGTTTTTAGGAGTTCGGTGGTTAAATATAAACGGGGAAAGGGGAAACTAATTCCTGCCTTAATTTTGTTTTTCGCGGAGCATTATTCTTTGAAAAAAATAAGGCTGTAATATATAATTACTGCGAATAGCCTATAGCTCAATGCTATCAGTTTAACTGGGCAATTTCTTTTTTCTTTTAACATGCTTTTTCCTCCAGAGCTGATTCCCCCTCCCCCTCCGCATTTTAAATAAATTGCAAGCGCATAAACAGCTCCCAAAATCAAAATTAAAATTTGTCTTCTAAAAAAGAGATTCAAAAGTCTTTATGATGTCACTGCCAGCCGCGGTGGTCATATCATATCTGTGACCTCTGTAGTAGCGTCACATTATGACTCAAATGTAAATCGCTTAGAAACATAAAAAAAAAAAAAAAAAAATGCAAGAACTTTACAAAACATTTTATTCAGTATGAAAAAGAAACTTTTTAGATATATTTTTAAATGTTTATGCCATTACTGCAAGTTGCATCACATCAAATGTATCACAAATAGACCAATATGTTGTGAAGTCACATTTTGACAAAAATATGAATTTTAAAAATATATCATAATGAGGCGAAATATATTAATCATTACATAAATTATTTTGTAACTGATTTAAAACAAAGGTAAAATGCGTAAAAAGAAAAAAATCTTCAAACAGGAAATTCAAATTACAGATGCTCAAATATAAAAATATTATTTATTTAACTGCCAAATCGAAGAACGTAGAACAGAAACATCTGCAAAAAATATCGTCTGCAGGAGAATGCAGAGAGATAAACACAGTGTATTTATTCTTCTCAGTTCCTTCCGAATTGCTAACCGGACATTAGTGGCTGTGTGCTTTGTTTGATTAATGAACGTGTATAGTTGGCATGTATTTAAAAACTTTACAAAAAAAGATATATAGGAATACTGCTTATTAATATTTTACAAAGATTTTCTGTCCGAAGAAGGTACAGGGGCTTTAACGTTGTTACATGAGCACGCTAATGTTACTGTACTGAATTCGGATATAATGGTCTTCAAAAGAAACCTTTCTCTATTTGGATATTTGAAATAGAATACATAAAGGACTATGTTAATAGAAAACAAGTATAAATTTTGCCGTTTTTTTATAACGATTTAGTTAATTTCACATATACATCTTATAAAAGGAATAACAGTCATTAAATTACTTTTATGAATTAAATAAGTTTTAATAAATTAAATATTTATTTTGTTGAAATTATGTCCAACGATTGTAATCAAATGATTAAAATCATTCATTTTAATTATGTTTTAATAAATTTTTTTCTTTAAAAAACTGTTAGGTTAAAATTTCATTCCTTAAACTTTAGTTTTTAAAAATATTTGGAAAAGAGTTGTAATCAAACATTTAATACTATTTAAATTACTGACAAAAAATTAGCATGTGTAAAAAATGATTTTATAATAAATAAGAATTTGTAGACACACCGTCATACAAGCAACTGTGTTGCATATCAGCAACATACCCAGAAGTCAAAGTTACTAATTAAATTTGTTTAAAAAGACGATTTTATTTAAGGCTACTTCCAATAAGCAGTTGATGTAAACAGTTCACAGAATTCTCACCATATAGCATTTATGACGATTAATCTTTTAAATCAAAATTTTATTTATCATTTTAATAGTTTGATATTGCTATTGCTAAAGCCAACTTCACAAATTTCATAAAATTAAACAGGCTGGTGGTGTTTAAAAATAATTTCTTTATAAAGGTAAATTCATATTCTTTGCAATTTTTTATTTGAAAATTGACAGAATTATAAGAAAGCGTATAATTTTCTGTTTATTGCAAATATAAAAAAGAAAACTTTTAGTCAAGATATTTTTATGATATTACTTTTTACATGCTTAAAATAGTGAGAGGGAGATATTGTAAATTTTATAAACACACTCAGCGCTATTATCCACACAAATAAAAAAATTTAAATGGTTTTTTTCTCAAAGTTCATATTTCCTTCACTTTCCTGTTCTAGAAATGGTTAGGCCTTCTTTCTTTTCTCTCTCTCTCTGTCTTCTTCTTTTTTTTTTTTTTTTTTTTTTTTTTTTGTATCTGAGGTAGAGATTTAAATTTTTTGAACATGTTCTTTATAATACATGTGATAAATTAGCGCATGGAATTAGACTTCAAGTTTTTTGTTATTTTTTAATAAATAAAAGGATATGAAGATGTGTTAAATTTTATCGTCTTAAATAATATATATCAGTAATCAATTATTATTAAATCTAATATTAATATAAATATTAAATCTAATATTAGATGTATCTAAAAATACATATAAAGTTTTTGTAATATGCACTTGAAAATCTCAAAAATAAAAAGGGGCAAAAATATCAATATTTTAAAAAGTAGTAGAAATTTTTAAAAATTCAAACATTTTAAAACATTTAATTAAAGATGCAGTAAAAATAATTTTGTTTTTTAAATTTATTGTTAGCTGAACAGTGAAATGCAGTGAGTTCACCATTAAACTATATATTTTTTAAATAAATAAAGTTGTTGAAATGGTAAACTGTCCTCTTAAATGGCAAATAAAATAATCCTTCGATTTAAAATTTACGTGCATGCATTTTACGGTAAGGAATATTTGAAGCATATCAACGTAACATGTGATATATGTGACACATACAACATATATATATATAAGCATCCTGCCCTTTATCTTTTTAGAATGAACAGAAAATGCTGGATTGTCGTTCTAGTAATTAAAGCATTACAATATGTATTATGCACCTAATTAAAGATTGTAATCAATTTAAAATTAAATGCAGCTAAATTAAATGCATAATTTTAATAAATGTAAAATCACTATTTTTTAATATAGTTTTACATAATTATTGCAAAATGTTTATGTGTATAACTTTATAGCATTCTATTAATTAATGAAATTACTAATTTATAGTTTTTATAATTTTTGTAATTACTAGCTAATAACTAAATTTTACTATTAAATTGTAAAAACATATGTTAGTAAATAAAGGTTTAATTGTTTTAGAAACCTAAAATCTATTAATATTAGAAACCTATAACCTAAATCTATATCTATTCAATATTTTAATGCTGAGAAAAAAAAATCCGATTTAAATAAAAAGAAATATGATTTAAATACAGAAATCTGATTTTATTATTATTTTTTTTTAATTATGATTTTTTTACATCCTAATTTTACTGTGCTTTTAACTAATTTTTATTGGAACTGTCTGGTAGGCGGAGAGTTAAAATAAGGTTTGTTATTTATAACTACCATCTAATCTTGTAAATAAAATATTAATGATAATATACCAAAGTGTAGTTCTATTTTATGTTTATGGTCTCCAATTTTATACTTCATTCACATAAAAAGAGTGATAAACTGTATATTCCTACATTGTTTTTAACAGTATCTGGTAAAATAAGTACGTTTATATGGATTTCTAACAGACTATTATATGGAATTTTTTTTATCACATTTCATTTAAAAACCATTATAGTAAATTCTTATAAATCAGCTTGTCTTCTTTTATGATGATAGCAGAGTGATATTACCCCTAGAAACATAGATCCTTGGAAAATCGTACAAAAACTTTCATATTGGACCTGAAAATGACCTTTGTTTTAAAAAATAATAACCATAGATAGCACGAGTTATTATTTTTAAATGTATATATAAATAAAAATGTAATTTTGACAATGAATTTTTAAAAATTATTTCTTAATAACTAAAAATTTGTTTTTAAGTATGAATTTTGATGCAGTCAAATCTATCGCATAACTGTGATATACACTAAAGACAAAATGACCTATACAACGAGCATTAATCGGTGGTCTTATTTATTACTGCTATCGTCCAGCATAGCATTTTTGCCATGCATGTTCTGAGAATTCTCAACATACGACGATACATTCATGTCAAAGTTTTCTTGATCACTTGAGCAATTCCAGATCGTTATTGCTAAATTGAATTTTGTAAAATTAAAACGGCTGGAGATAGCCCAAAAGACATTTTCTTCAAAGGTAAATTCATTTATTTTACAGTTTAATACTTGAAAATTAACAATATGGATGAGAAGTGTGTTATTTTCTGCTTATTACAAATGAGGAAATTTTTTTTTTTTTTTTTTTTTTTTTTTTTTTGTGTGTGTGTGTGTGTGTGTGTGTGTGTTTTTAAAATCATTTATTTCATGTTTAAAACCACTTACTCTAACATTAGAGTAAATATTTGCAATTTCAACATTAGACAAAATTTAAAATAATTATTCAATTTAAATACTATCTGTTTCAGCGTTTTTATAATATATTTTACTACAAAACTTCGAGTTTTCATTATTTTACATGCTATACATTTCTTATTTCATTTTCTACCGATGACAAAAGACAGCTTTTCATAGATTTCAATTCATGGTTTTTCGTTTGTGATTTTTAAATTAAAGACTTTTTATAAGCGTATTGCATTCAAAAACTTCAAGAAAAATAAATAAAAAATTTTAAAAAGGTGTCATTTGATATCAGAAGAAATAATTTTAACCTAGGCCGAAAAATTTAAATGTTTACACCAAATTTATTATTATTATTATTATTATTATTATTATTATTATTATTATTATTATTATTATTATTATTATTATTATTATTATTATTATTGAGTGTACAGTGATTTTTGATCTTGTTTTCGACTACTTAGCCTACAAATCTGTTAAAAGGAAAGAACACACCAAACATGCGTGTTTGTCCTTCATGCATTTTTCTTTCTTTCTTTCTTTTTTTTTCGATACTGAAAACACTTAATTCACATTTTACACTCCAAAGTATAGGATAAAACTATGTGCACAAAAATCTGTGTATTTTAAATATTGCACAAAATTCTGTATTTTGCATGTTACGCAGACATATGTGTAAGAACAGAATATTACACACAAATCTGTGTATTTTGCATGATACACAACATTATGTGTCTTTCCCTAACACACAGAAATATGTGCAAAACTGAATATTACACAGATATAAGTGTAAAAGTATTACATAAAAATATGTGCAAAAACTGAATATTACACACATATATGTGTAAAAATAGTACACAGACATATGTGTATTTCCCTGCAATTTACTCATTCAAGCGTGTATTTTAGGTGTTATCAGATAATTTTTACACATTTGGACTTATCATCAAATTACACATTGAAATGTGTATTTTGAAATTTACACATTTGGCACAATTTACACACCAATTTACACGTGTAGACATGTCGTTTTTGTATCATCAATTTACACATTTTTGAGTGTAAATTTACACATTTATTTTTTAGAGTGTATTGATTACATTAATATTTTCCGGGTAAATAAGTTTCCTGAAGCAGTATGTAACCACTTCTGTATCAGACAAACTTTCCCTTCCAAAAATTTTAAAATGTACCATAAAAAGTGAAAATGAGAATTAGAAGACTTATTTCACAGCCATTTTGGAAGGGTGTTCTTAAATCAAAAAGGGCAACTTTGTGACACATGCATTAATTTATTTTTGTTCGGAAATTCATGAAAATAGCAGGTGTTGTTATTCAGAAACTGTCTAATTGCACTCAATTTTCTGTTTTTTTAAAAAACACAATAGATTTTTCATAACAAGCCTTCAAAGTTGACACTTTTGAGCATATTTCCCGACGAAAGCAGAAAAACCGGTCGAAAAGGAGGAGAAAAACGGGTGATTGCGTCATCGAAATAGCTTATAACTCGATAAGTAATTAAATTAACATAAAATGTAAAAATAAGTTCAATTCGAAATCGCTTTCACAGTCAGGCATTAAAATTTTATAACTTTCTGTTAAAAAATGAATTTGTAAATGTGTCAAAGCGTTTTTCGCTTGTTGAGCGGATCAGTTAAGAACACCCTTAAATTTTAGAAAAAAAGCTCGTGCTTATCGTGCCTTTTGGATAATCAGGCCCTTATTATTGTGGGATAAAATGAGTATTTTTATCATTAATTTTATGCGGACCATTTCTGTTCCACGGCATTGTATTCATTATAAGCAGGGTATGTAATTATCCGTTACCCGATTAAGTTATAGATTAGTATATGTAAATCATTTATCTCCCTCAAAGTGTTCAATGTCCTCAAAATTTCTGGTTTATTCCACGTTTTTTCTCGAATCCGAATTTCCAGTTCCCCTACATCAAAATTCCCCGGTTTTTCGCAATATCACCTGAAAACTTTTCAAAAACTATGACGACCCATGAAACAGCACTTTAGGGATGGATATCTTGTACTCATAATGAATTGCTCCTTGGCGGTCTTGTGCACGATCACATTTATTATTTTATTTATATTTTTAAGTTATTATTTTTAATTAATAACTAATATTAAAAATTGTTTATAAAGTTTAAGTCGTGTTTTACTCAACTTCAAACTAAGAAATTTAATATGTATGTTATAAAATCTGTTCCTTAATTTCAATTGTTTTCTATTGTGGATTTTTTTAAAAGAAAAAAAATATAAAATAAACACGGTGGAAAATTATTAATGACTTAAATTTAACATATTTTTTTCCTTGTGATCGAAATATTGCTATATAATACAGAATGTTAATGTTTAGTTTCTGTAGAAAGTATAATATTTCTGATGACATAAATATTATAGTTTCCTTGTAAAGGTTTGAAAGGTATATTTAATAGAATATACGATTAAATAATAATAATAATAATAATAATAATATGATTGATATTCGACAATGTGTTCAATAGAGTTCTAGTGATTTAAAAATATTCAATGCTTCGAAAATATAGATTAGACTGAGTAAATCATTTATCTTCCTCTTCAAAGTTTTCAGTGTCTCCAAAACTTCTGCTTTCTTTTCGAGTCCGAGTTTCCAGTTTCCTTGCATCAAAATTCAAAGGTTTTTCGAGACATCAACTATGACGACCCATGAAACAGCACTATAGGGATGGATATATTATGCTTATAATAGATTGCTCCTTGGCGGTTCTTATAAGATATGTGTGTGTTCCAGTACACGTGCACGATGTTGACTAAATTGTTCCCAAGGGTGCAATTTCTTGGAAGGAAAATTTGTAAAAAGGGAGCATAATTGTTGTTGAAACAGATTATGACAAATGAGAAGTCAATTGGTTGTTGTTATTTCTTTGTTACGATTCCTTTGTCAGAGAGAGATGTACACGGAGTCGAACATCATCAAATAGTTCCCTGGAGAGCAATCCTTTTCTTGAAAAGGAGCGTGAAGATCTATTTCTGATCTGAGTCTTGTTAAAGGCTGCCCCTCCATCCAAAACAATGGTGATATGCCAGGATCCCACTTTGACTTGTTGAGGTCCTTCACAAAGGAATAAGCGGGAATTCTCTGATTCAAACTGCTTATTTTCCGATTTATTTTTAAATTCATTTTTGCTCTCAAATGCATCAAACTTTCAAATTCTGTTATTTAGAAAGTGCACAAGGTGCCGTAATCATCGATTCTCTGATAAATGCAGAAAATATTGCAAAAAAAGCAATCAAAAACAGCACTTTGAACCGAATTTTCCGAAGCGGGAGGTCTGCGAACGAAAAAGAGTCATACTGAGAAGATAATTGTTTATATATCGAATTCTAATGAATTGAGTGTAAAAAGACATCACACGGCACCTTATACGTCTTTTCAAAAATCACCTCAGCAAGTTTCATGTTTCTACTTTTAAAAATATGTCTGAAATTGTATCGGAAAATTTCGAGCTGTTGAAGATGGAAAACCGTCAAATGAAAAGACCCGTTCGCTAATACTAATCCTGCGGGAGAAATTTTATAAAGCTATCTCGATTGCATTTTAATATTTTAAAATGATTTTTTTTTGTTTGATAGCAGAGATCAATCTGTATGCAGGCAGTTTTTTAATTTTTTGGGTTTTGTTTTTACAGATATTTTTCATGAGGACGCTTTCATTTTCGGAAACGGTTCGGAAAGCGAAAGCACCCTCATAAAAAATATCTGCAACCAAAATCGAAATAATAAAAAAAGGCCAGCTTCAGATGGATTTCAGCTATCCAATACAAAAATAAAATAAAATATAATAAGATAAAAGAAAATAAAATGTGTTTATTTATTTATTTATTATAATTATTCTTATTTTAATATAGAATTTATTTATAAGTCTTAAATTTTAGTCTTTGAAAAAATCATTCTCCAAATGGTTGTTCTAATTTGTTAAATCACTTTTTTAGGGGGGGGGGGGAGCGGATAACGCAATAGATGTTTTAGAAAATAGTGTCAAAGTGGGCGTTTTGTACCCAATTTCCGCGTGAAGGTAAAATAACCACTCAAGGAAGAGTGAAAAATGTATGAGTCACGTGATCAAAATCGCATATAACTCAATAGGCAATTTAGTTATCACAAAATGGAAAACACAGTTCGATTCCAAATCGCTTTCACAGTTAGGTCTTCCAATTTTATATATTTCCATTGCTGCTATTTTAAAATCAACAAGTAAGAAAAATCATGCGTTAAGCATAGATTATCAAGCACTTTCCAACACCTCAAATAACTTTTAAAAAACTTCGTCATTTAGGGAAATAAGGTTACTGTATATAGCCAAAAAAATTTCCAATACTTTTGAATAACCCTGTATTTGATCTGTCGGTTGATATACTATATACTATATAATGAGAAAATTTAGTTTAGTAATATAATGTCTAGCAGGATGAAATTTCTCTTTCAGCAATTTATGCTAATCGATGGAAACATTTGAATACTTTTGTTCAGCTCTGTAGTTTACTTAGTGCCTTTATTACACGTCAGTACTAAACTAAAACTTCTTTAAAACTCAAACATTTTTAGAAGTACTGAAATCACATTCTCAGAAATTATCATTCAAAGGCGTCCATGTATTCAATTCTTTGCATGACCCTGATGTATATCATTTTATCTATATTATGCAAACATTTCTCATTAAACTGGATGAAGTTTAGCGTAAAAATGCATAACTTATTTAAAAACCACCTTTAAATAATTTAAGCTCATATTCAGTAACGCTTGTAACCTCTTTTAGGTAGTACAGTATATGAACTATAGTATTTATACACACCATATAATATGCATATACTTAGTGAAGCTTAAACGCGCATATCATCATAATTAAAATGCATTTCATTTATCAATCAGCCATCATCGATACATGCACAGTACTTCGGAGAAAATATATTATTCGAAATCTTTTGTGTGTCCCTGTAAATGCTATGTACTTCATATTATGCATGACTGTATCATATAATTTATATTATGCTTCAGCTATATACATAAATTTTATTATGTATATGAAATAGTTTAATATAATTAAAATATGTCGCACACAATTCCCTCTTTTACCATTATGTGATGTATTCTTTTGTGTGGCCCTGTAAATGAATAATAGCTAATATTTTTTCACCGAATTTTTTACAGAATGCATATTTTAGTGCCTCTTGTAAATGCATATAAATTTTAATATGTTTGACTGGGTGTAACAGTTTGAAAATTCATTTGGCACGATTTTTTTCCATAGACTGTAATGTAATGGTAAACTTTTGACTACTCCTGTAAATAAAGTAATCATGGTAGAAACTTCACTTTCAATAGGATTCGTGCTAAGGTAAATTGCAATAACACCTAAAAATTTCATGGTGATTCGAGTATATTTACGAGAGTTATAGCGCTGACAGACCGCCAGACAAACCGAATGCATAAGCACTTTTCAACTTTGTTGGAAAGTGCTAATAAAAAGTGCAATTTTATAAGTTTTAATTTATTTTTGTATTTTTATCCAGAAATGCATGTAACTAGTAGGCGTTGTGTTTCAAAAACTATAAAATTAAATTCATTTTCCTGTTTTTTTTTTTTTTTTTTTTTTTTTTAATTCTATAAGTTTTTCAGAAAATAGTGCCATAGTGCACGTTTTGTAGCTTTTCCCACTTCTGTCAACAAAGCCCCCCCCCCCCCCGCCAGTGTTTGAAAAGTTTTGCTCTCGAAGCTTGTAGACGGGTGGTGTTGGGTTCGAACCCAATTGCGCCCGTCTACCTAACCGTTCGGAGTTTTCGTGGTTTTCTTCGAACCTTGGGAAACCTTCCGTAAATACGGGCTAGGTTCTCTTAAAAAGACTCCCAGGAAGGGCACTCCCCCTAGGGCCTATATCCCTCGAGTAGATAATCGGCCGTCACAAAATAAAACAAACTAAACCAGCCAACAAAGGAACGAAAAAAGCCTTGTCAGGTGATCAAAATAGCTGATAACTCAATAGGTAATTTGTTGATCCAAAAATAGATAGTTCAGTTCGTTCCCAAATCGCTTTCATGGTCAGGCTTCCCAACTTTATATCTTTCTATTAAAAAATGAATTTGTAAATGTGTCAAAACGTTTTGCACTTGTTGAACAGAGCAGTTAAGAACAGCCTTAAAAAATGAATTTGTAAATGCGTCAAAACCTTTTTGCGTTTGTTGAGCAGAGCAATTGAGAATAGCCGAGATCTTCTTACTTTCGAACTCTATATGACTGAGTTAGCATACATTCCTAAATTAATAAATGTATTCTTATATTCATAATATAGCATTGTTTCTCTAGGAATATGGTAATAGATCAACTGAAAAATAACTTTATTACAAAACATAAATAACTTTATTAATCAATTAAACAGCGCCGTGCGAAAGGGGGAGGGGTCGAAGGGGAAGGTCGCCCCGGGGTCCGAAATTTATGGGGCGCCAAATTTATATTACCAATGTCATTTTTGGCCTGTTACAAGAAAAAGTTGGGAAAGGGGGACGCCAAATTCTTGCTTTGTCCCGGGCGCAATTTTCTCTTCGCACATCCCTGCAATTAAATACGTTAATAACAACATAACTTTACTCATAACGTTAATCAAATAAGTATGATTTTGCTTTGAGATATCTTGATAAAAATGTAAAATTTATGAAAAAAAAAATATGTGATTTCCATTAATTAAACATTAACGAACCATGGATAACAAATGTGAAGTAATTAATGGCTATAATATTAATAATATATATTGATTATTTAATGCCATTTAATATTTCAATACAGTAAAATAAGATTTTAATATTTACATCACTTTAACAATTTATGAAAAAAAAAATATCCATTTTAAATTTAATTGTTTTTATTTCGCATCCGATTTGCAAAATGCATCGAATAGAAATCCACACATTCAAAATAAATTCGAATTTAAAATAATCATTTTAAATGACATTAACATTAATTCATTGCGAATTATTTAAATCATTCTCTTCAAAACTTTATACCTTAATTTGCGACAGTCCTAGAAAACATATCAAATGGAAATTCAAAACAATTTTAATTACAATTCAAATCTCCTGTTAAAGTTTCTGAAGCTTACATCGCTGATTAGCAATAAGCATTCCTAATATAACCTGTCCCTTATTAGCATAGCAGGGCAGCAATTTGCTGTCACAGATGCATATGACAAGTTCGTATGGAATTACGGTTGAACAATGCCCGTAATATAGCGATCTCTCATTTAAACTGAGCAAATTAGGTCGTCCAGTGAGAATCTCCTATCAAATTCCCTCATGTGTTATGAGAGACAAAGCGAGCATGTCTTCATTATATGTTTTAAAATTCGTGGCACCGTCAGTAGTGACAATGATTAATGTACGGCTGGTACCGCCATCTATTGGCCAATATTTAAAACAGATAAAAAGTTTCAGTGTCGTATGTGTTCGATAGATGGCGTAACGTGTCCGGAAAAGATTGTTTCAATCCCCGGGTAAATAAATCAATTTGGCTCTCCGGAAAAAGAATAGAAAAGTCAGTTGTACATTTTTAGAAACGCTAATCGAGGAAAATATTTATTTTCAACTTTAACATATACCTGTTTCAAGCAAATCTAAACAAAGCTTTTAAATATGGTAAATTAATGCATTCAATTTAATTAAATGTGTCTAAAATCAGAATCCGATTCGGCAAAAATAATTTCTTATTGTTTTTAAAAGGCAAAGGATTTATATCCTTTGGACATGCAAAATGTTACAAGTGTTCAAAATAAATTACTAAATTCCGTATATGAGTTTTCCAATTTTAAAAATGCATAAAAACAAAAAAGAAAAATGTGAATTTGAAAATACATATTTTACCGCTTGTTTTCGTTACAAAAGCATAATAATGTGGGGAAAAACGTATAATAGGATATACATACATATTATAAATTGATAGAATGCATTATATTGCCTTTAAACTTGTCATACAGCAGTGAATTTAAAGAAAAACCATTAATTTTGGATTTTTATTTGTTTTCTCAAGATGAAATGTCTGTATTTTCGATAAATTAACAGGGTAATAAACCTTAAATTTAAATCTTACTACATTTTTTTAAATGTTTATTTTCTTCCATTTTTTGTTCGTTTTCTGTTAATTCTTGTTCTGCCATATCCCGTTATTTATTTTTTGTATAAGCCAAACCTCATAAAAATATTCCAAGATTTAAACTTTTTAAAAGTATATTTTATTTAAATTGAAATAGTGACTTTTAACTTTTTTCCAAAATATTTATTCTTGAGCCTTTCTTTTATAATGTTATGATAATTTTATGCATATTATTAACAAGATATAAGAGAGAGAGAGAGAGAGAAAGACAAATAAAAAACAAATAGATTTTTCGTATTAGCTAAAATCTCACAGAAAGATATAAAATTTTTATATATTTTTTACGACTTCAAAGTGGAAACAATGAATATTTATGGTCGTTAAACATAAAAAAGTTGAATAATTTTTAAAGGAATAATGAAAAAGATAAACGGCGATTCAAACTGCTTATTTTCCGATTTATTTTTGACTTCTTTTTTACTCTCATATGCATCAAACTGGCAAATTGCCTTATTTAGAAAGTATACAAGGTGCCGTAATTGTCAATTCTTTGATAAATGCAGAAAATATTGCAAAAAAAGCAATCAAAAACGGCATTTTGAACAAATTTTCCCCTAGCGGGAGATCTGTGAACGAAAAAAAGGGTCATACTGAGAAGATAATTGTTTATAAATCAAATTCTAATGAATTGAACGTAAAAATACATCACACACTCTTGTACACTTCTTCAAAAATACCCTCAGCAAGTTTCATGTTTCTACTTTTAAAAATGTGTCTGAAATTGTATCGGAAAATTTCGAGCTGTTGAAGGTAAAAAAAAAAAAAAAAAAAAAAAAAAAAAAAAAAAAAAATTGGAATACTCCCGTTTTTCCGTTCTCAGATCTCCCGCTTCGGATAAATCGGTTCAAAATGCCGTTTTTGATTGCTTTTTCTGCAATATTTTCTGCATTTATCAAAGAATCGACGAGCACGGCACCTTTTGTAGTTTCTAAGTAAGAGAATTTGAAAGTTTGATGCATTTGAGAGCAAAAATGAATTTAAAAGTAAATCAGAAAATAAACAGTTTCGATCGTAATACACCATTAAGGGTGTATTCGAAAAAACGGTTTTCGATCTTCAACAGGTCGAAATTTTCCGATACAATTTCAGACACATTTTTAAAAGTAGAAACATGAAACTTGCTGGGGTGACTTTTGAAGAGACGTACAAGGTGCTGTGTGATGTCTTTTTACGCTCAGTTCATTACAATTTGATACATAAAAATTATCTTCTCAGTATGACCCTTTTTTTCGTTCGCAGACCTCCCGCTTCGGAAAATTCGGTTCAAAGTGCTGTTTTTGATTGCTTTTTTTGCAATATTTTCTGCATTTATCAGAGAATCGATGATTACGGCACCTTGTGTACTTTCTAAATAACAGAATTTAAAAGTTTGGTGCATTTGAGAACAAAAATGAATTTAAAAATAAATCGGAAAATAAGCAGTTTGTATCGAAATACACCCTTAAATGTTAATAGTTTCTTCTCGAAGAAAATACTCTTTTATGTGACCCTGTAAATGAATGAGAAATAATTTGCATCTTATATTCTACAAGAACCATGTTTTAGTGCATACCAAGAATTCATATCAATTTTATTATGTTTGTCAAAGAGTAATACAATTAGGAGAGAAAGGAGCATATTAGGGCACTTTTTTACTTTCTCTCATACATTTAAGCTCTTGTGATGTAGCATGTAGCTCAAATAACTAATATTGCTATTTTGCAGTCTACAGTTTTTATAATCTTTAAGGCTGTTCTCAACTGCTCTGCTCAGAAAAGCGGAAAACGTTTTGACACATTTATAATTACATTTTTTAACGGAGAGATTTAACACTGCAAATCCTGATCATGGAAGCGACTTTGAATCTATACCACTTTTCCATTTTTTAATCAATAAATTATCTATGGAATTATAAGTTTTTTCACGTGACAAGATAATTTTCACCCCTAGTTTGCACTGTTTTTTCTTCTCTGTCCCGCAAAGTCAGTTCAAAGAGCCCGATACTATTTTCCGAAAAATCTATTGCGTTTACGAAAAAGTGGGAAACGGAATGTGATTATATAGTTTATGAACAACACCTGCTATTTCTCTACATTTCCGAACAAAAATAAATTAAAATTTATGTCATAAAGTTGGCCTTTTTGATTTAAAAAGTTTTAAAATATCTCACTAATGATGACCGAATAAGTGTGGTTGAAAAAATTTGGTTTTAATAGGTTTGCAATGTAAGCAAAGCCCCTTTAAGGGTGTATTCGAAAAAACGCTTTTCCACCTTCAGTAGCTCGAAATTTTCCAATACAATTTCAGACACATTTTTAAAAGTAGAATCATGAAACTTGCTGAGGGGATTCTTGAAGGGACGTATGAGGTGCCGAGTAAAGTCTTTTTACGCTCAATTCATTAGAATTTGATTTATAAGCAATTAACTTCTCTGGAAGACCCTTTTTTCGCTCCCTTATCTCCTACTTCGGAAAAATCGGTTCAAATTGCCGTTTTTGATTGCTTTTTTTTGCAATATTTTGTACACTTATCAAAGAATTGACCTTTACGGCACCTTGTGCACTTTCTAAATAAGAGAATCTGCGAGTTTCATGTGTTTGAGAGCAAAAGTGAATTAAAAAATAAATCTGAAAACAAGCAGTTTGAATCGAAATACACCCTTAAGGGTGTATTCCAAAAAAATAATTTTTTACCTTCAACAGCTCAAAATTTTAATCGCAGCATAAGTAATGCCCACAGCAAAAGTAAACCTAAAAATAAATCAGAAAATAGGCAGTCTGAGTCTGGTGAGTCTGACGTCATAATGAGTCTGAAAATGTATATGAAAATTTCGAGCTGTTGAAGTTTGAAAAGAGTTTTTTCGAATACACCCAAGGGTGTATTCGAAAAAACGCTTTTCCACCTTCAACAGCTCGAAATTTTCCGATACAATTTCAGACACATTTTTAAAAGTAGAAACATGAAACTTGCTAAGGGGATTTTTGAAGAGACGTACAAGGTGCCGTGTGATGTCTTTTTACGCTCAATTCATTAGAATTTGATTTATAAACAATTATCTTCTCAGTATGACACTTTTTATCGTTTGCAAATCTCCCGCTTGGGAAAAATCTGTTCAAAATGCCGTTTTTGATTGCTTTTTTTGTAATGATTTCTGCATTTATCAAAGAATTGGCAATTACTGCACCTTGAGTACTTTCTGAATAAGAGAATCTGAGAGTTTGATGAGTTTGAGAGCAAAAGTGAATTCAAAAATAAATCGGAAAATAAGCATTTTGGATTGGAATACATCCTTAAGACAGGCGTTTCTGTCCAGATTTAGAGAAGGACGTTCTCTCCATAGGCGATCTTCAGTATCAGAAGAATGTATTACAGAATCGGCAAAGCGTAAATTCGATAGCAAAAGAAAAAATTTTGTATTGCATTTGTCACTAATGATATCAGTGAAAACTTTTATTAACCATTCCCAACACAAGATGTATGCAAAGAAAAAAAAACTTTTAATTTCTTTCTCATTTGTTTTTATAGATCTTCCTCTTTTCTGTACAGAGTACAAGCTACATTGTTCAGATGTCAATTTCGAGAAAACATTTTTGAAATAGTGTGAAAAGTATGAAAACGGAGATAAAGGCTGCAAAGGTGAAAGACCAATTATATCTTCTGTCTAATAGTTTAGCTTACAAGGGAAACATTTTCTTTCCTTTATTTTTCTATGCTTAGTTGACTGCCAACACTATCACTATCTTCAGACAATGACACTTCAAATTCCTTTTCTGACTAATCATTTTCATCTATATCACTTTCTAACAGTAACTTCTGTATTTCTTCATCAGTCAACAATTTATGTCCTGCAAAAATAAATCAACAATTAATAATTTAAAATTTAAATGCATGTTTATATTTTTAAGCAGCTACTATAATAATTGTTTATGTATTTTCAAACTTATACATATTTTTATTTCAAACTTGTTAGAAATTTTGAAAGTCATTAAAAAACGCAACAAATAATAATTTAATAATTTAAATAAAAATTTATATTTTTCAGCAAATACTATTATCAATTTTTATGGATTTCAAAACGTAAATTTTTATTTCAAACATGTTAGAAATTTTAAAAGTCATAGTAAACAGTGCAAGAAATAATAATTTAAAAATTGCAATGCATATTTATATTTTTAAGCAGATACTGTTATTATTTTTTATGCATTTGAAAATGTATATTTTTATTTCAAACATTTAAAAAATTTTAAAAGTCATTAAAAAGTCTGACATCTTTTAGCAGTAAATTCCGTATATTACTTTATATTATTTAAAAAAGTGAAAACAGCCATTTTTAAATTGTTTTGTAAGCCTAAACTAAATAAATTATTCATTCCTAAAAAAAGGGGGGTAATAACCGAGTGTACAAAATAGCTACACAGAAAACTAATTTCTTCAGCTGGGAACGTATAGTATCGACCCAACCCAGAGTTTTTTTTTCTTTCTTTCTTTCTTTCTTTTCTTTTCTTTTATTTTGTGAATGAAGATTCCCATTTTGCAGAGTGATTCCCATCTATCAAAATACTTTCAGATAAACCCACTGAAACAACCCACATGGTTTGGTCAATATCATGTTTGTCTGTGTCACGTGAGCAGTTTATACATTTCTACTGCCACGTAACAGTTTATGTATTACTACTTCAACTTACTTCATGTCTCGAGTGTTCTAATAAATTCAATGTTTTAGTTATGGTCAACTCGGTATTAAGTCTCTCTTATTTTATTTTAACATCTAGAGTTAACAAGATGTTACATGGTGTTCAGAAGTGTTGAAAATTAAATAGTGTTGTTACTGACCTTTTGTTTAAAGAAATGCAAAGAGAACAAAGGGAATCTACCAATGCTCGCCTTCCACCAGAATTGGAAGTTACAGAAGATAATATGGCCATTAAATGGAAGGTTTGGAAACAAGCTTTTGAATTTTATGCAATTGCTACGCAGTTAAATACTAAACCAGCTGAAGTACAAGCTGCTACTTTTATGTCAGCTATAGGACCTGCTGCAATACTCATATTTAATACATTTAATTTGACGCATCAAGAGCAGCAAAATGTAGAAATAATAAAGCAAAAGTTTAACGAGTACTTTTCTCCACAAGTTAATGAAACCTATACTCGATTTGTATTTTTTACGAGCATTCAAGGTAAGCAAGAAACTTTTGATTCTTACATTACTAAGTTACGTACAAAAATTAAAGATTGCGCTTTTGGCGATTTGCAAGATAGTTTATTACGCGACCAAGTAGTTCGTGGTATTAATTCTGATAAAGTGCGTGAATTATTATTGGCTGAAAAAGATTTAACTTTAAATAAAGCAATTGATATATGTAGAGCTAGCGAACAAGCTACTTTTCAATTAAAAGAAATGCATGCAGCTATTGATAATACAGAAAAAGATATTATGATGATTCGGAAATCTAAACTGAAATCCGATACTAAATCTGATATAGCGGTTCGTGAAAATAAAAATAAGCCAAAATTCAATAAAGCAAATAAAATATGTTGGCGATGTGGTTTAATGCATGAATTTCGTAATTGTCCAGCCTTTAATGTCACTTGCAATCTCTGCTCGTTAAAAGGGCATTATGCGCGCCAATGTAAATTTAAAAAGAAACACGTATCTAAGAAACGAGTCATACAGGAACTTTCAGAAGTTTCTAATACTAGTGATGATGAGATTAATCATTATTTTAGCAATACGTTGCACGTTGGAGAACTTTTGCGTTCACAGAATAATGCTTGGTTAACAACCGTAACTTTTCAAAATGGAATAGCTGTGAAATTTAAATTAGATACCGGCGCTGAAGCGAATGTTATAACAGAAAGTTTGGCTAAAAAGCTTAAAGCTTTTATACACGACTCTAAAGTAAAACGCTTAAAGTCTTTTAATAATGGGTTTACACCAGTAATTGGCGAAACCAATATCAAGTGTATTGTTCAAAATGTGCCAGTTGATCTGAGATTTTTAGTAGTTAATGGAAATTTTAATTGTATATTAGGATGTTCTACATGCGAAAAACTTGGCTTAGTTAAACGTATTCCTGAATCTGTACAGATTAATGAAATAGGAACTGAAATACCAGATGCAGTTTTTCAAGGCATAGGTTGTTTAAAAGATTTTGAATACGATATTGAACTTCAAAAAGGCGCAAATTTGAAAATTCATCCACCTCGACGAATTCCGTATGCAATTCGTGATACTGTTAAAAAAGAAATTGATCTTATGGTTAAAATGAAAATTTTAAAACCGGTAACGCATCCTACTCCTGCTGTCAGCCCCCTGGTAATTGTAAAGAAAGGTGATAGAATACGTTTGTGTTTAGATCCAACTGATATCAATAAAGTTATAAAACGGCGTCATTTTCCTCTCAAAACAGTTGAAGAGATAGCAGCTCGCATTGGATCAGCAAAGTATTTTACGATATTAGATGCTAAAAAAGGATTTTGGCAGATTCCCGTGACTAGAAGAACATCAGATTACTTAACGGTTAATACACCCTGGGGAAGATATTCCTTCTTAAGAATACCATTTGGGCTTGCATCAGCCCCAGAAATATTTCAACAAATAATGCATTCGCTCTTAAATGAATTTGAAAATACAGAATGTTCCATGGATGACGTATTATTATGGGCAGACACGAAAGAAGAGTTAAGAAGGTTAACTGTGAAAGTGATTAGACGTCTTTATGATGCTGGACTACGCCTAAACAAAGAAAAATGTGAATTCGAGAAAACGAAAATTAAATTTTTAGGCCACATTTTTACATCAAATGGAATAGAAGTAGATCCATCAAAAGTGAAAGCTATTGAACAACTGAAAACACCAACATCTGTAGCTGAATTGCAAAGATTTATTGGGATGATTAACTATGTATCAAAATTCATACCAAATTTCTCTGAAATCACAGAGCCTTTAGGTAGATTATTACACAAAAATGTACTGTGGCAATGGTCGGAAGATCAAGAAAAGTCTTTTCTTAAATTAAAAAATATTCTTAAAAATACGCCAAAATTGGCTTATTTTGATGTTAATAAACCTACAGTTGTCTCAGTCGATGCCAGCTCACATGCAGTTGGTGCTGTGCTTTTACAAAATGGTAGACCAATTGCGTATGTGACTAAAGCATTAACAGATTCACAACGACGATATCCTCAAATTGAAAAGGAATGCTTTGCTATTCGTTTTGGGTGTAAAAAGTTTCACGATTATATTTATGGTAAACCTGTTACAATTGAAACTGATCATAAACCGTTAGAAGCCATTTCAAAGAAATCCTTACAAGCAGCTCCTGCACGTCTTCAGAGAATACTTTTTGATGTTCTTCAGTATTCTCCCAAGATAGTATACAAAAAGGGTAAAGATATACCGATTCCAGATGCTTTAAGTCGTGATTGCAATATTAATCTTGAAGAAGATGAAGAAATAGAAACTTTTGAAGTTGTATGTGATGTTCCTCTTCCGTTGTTGACTTTTTCTGAATTACTGAATGCTGTAAATGAAGATTCTGAATTGCAAGAGTTAAAACGCTTAATTCTTGATGGTTGGCCATCTAGTATTAACTCAGTTCCTCCACAACTTCGGAAATACTGGAACTTCAGAGAAGAATTAGCAGTTTATGAAAATTTGTTATTCAAATCAGAACGCTTAATAGTTCCATCTGCATTAAAGTCAAAGTATTTAAAATTAATCCATCAAGGACACTTAGGAATTAATTTGTCTTTACATCGTGCTCGAGAAATTATATTTTGGCATGGAATGACCCGTGATATTGAGCTCATTATACAAAAATGTCCTGTTTGTCAACAGACAGCTCGTTCCCCAAATACAGAGCCATTGAAAATGAAACCCGTTCCTCAATTCCCTTGGCAACGAGTGGCTACTGATATGTTTGAATTTTCTGGAAACCAATATTGTCTTGTTGTTGATAGTTACTCAGGATATTTTGATTTCAAAAAACTAGTGCATCCTTCATCACATTCGGTAATAGAATATTTGAAAGATGTGGTTGCAACTCATGGAATTCCAGATATTTTGGAATCTGATAATGGTCCACAATACTCGTCAGATGCATTTCACAAGTTTACTAAAGATTGGAAAATACAGCATATCCCATCTAGCCCGCATTATCCTAAATCTAATGGTCTAGCGGAACGTTACGTTCAGATAGCCAAATTGATTTTAAGAAGATGTGCTATAGATCGTACAGATGTCAGATTGGCACTTCTAAATTGGAGAAACACACCGCGTGAAAATTTGCCTTCTCCAGCTCAACGTCTTTTTGGAAGACCTACTCGAAGTTTAATACCTATACATCCCTCTTTACGTTTGCCTCGAATGTCATCTACCGTTCCTCTTCAACTGAGTAGAGAAAAGCAACGTGCAGCTTCGACCACTAACTCAAGAAATGAATCTCCAGTGCTGACTAAAGGCCAATCTGTCAAGCTTCAAACTGATCATCGTACTTGGATTCCTGCTACTGTGTCAGATGCTGCTGATACTCCACGTTCTTATTATGTCACCACTCCTACTGGGAAAACTCTTCGTCGAAACAGTACCCACCTACGTCCAACAAAGGCTGTGATTGTACCCGACCGCCAGGTTGCTGTTAATCCTTCAAATTTTGTTCGATCGGAGAATGGTAACAATGCGTCAGATGACCCTCTTCCTGATGTTCCTCGTCCAGCTTTTACTCCACCCAAATCTAAAACAGTGATTACCCGCTCCGGAAGAGTTATCCGCCCTCCAGAACGTTTGAACTTATAAAATAATTTTTAGACTTATCTTTTGTTATTGTAAAGGGAGATGTCACGTGAGCAGTTTATACATTTCTACTGCCACGTAACAGTTTATGTATTACTACTTCAACTTACTTCATGTCTCGAGTGTTCTAATAAATTCAATGTTTTAGTTATGGTCAACTCGGTATTAAGTCTCTCTTATTTTATTTTAACATCTAGAGTTAACAAGATGTTACAGTCTGCTTTTGTACTTTTCATAAAACTAATCCACGCCTTCAAAGTAAAGCAAACTGTTTTTTCACATCCTAAAGAAACCTATACTCTGATTTTCATATTTATTTATTCATTATTATTTTTACACTATTAAATGCGATTAAAGTTTCTGGCTCCTTACCCTACAAGCATTTTTGATATAGTCTTTTCATTAAAAAATTGTGTAATTTGAAATTTAATACGCGTAACTCCATAACTGTCGGGCTCTTTTGTTTACTGCTGTACGATTCATTTGCATTATGTGAAGATGTCCGTGTATACTAGCACTATGCGATAATATTGCCACATGTTTTTAGTCCATAAATATTGGCGCCCTTCATTGAGTGCCAAGAGCCAAGATGCGCCCCTGGTTACTGAAAGGTTGGACAGGCCTGCATTGGACTATTTAATTTTTATATTATTAAAATAAAAGCGAAAATATATTCTAGAAATTAACCTTTAGAATCAACTGTAGTATAATAAAAAGATTCTTCAGAGGTCAAGGTGTCGAAATAGTTAGCAGAACTTGTTGGCGGTATTGGAAGATTCTGTGACTCTTAGGATCAATGATTTTAATTTCTTCTACAATAATTTACCTAAACTGGAAAGGAAAGAATCTGATGACATTAAAAGACGTAAATATATATATATATATTTTCTCGCTACTGCATCTTTGCGATAAATCTTCTCGATGCCTTTTCATCAGTTTGTTGTATGGTTCTTGAGTATCTTATGGCATTTGACAAATCGACAGTAATGAAGATAATGTTATTTCGTTGTCATTAATAAGTAGTTTGTGTACTGAAGTAAGCATATAGAACCAGGGGTGCTGCTCAAACCTACAAGCTATTTGTAAAGGAAAATTTTCAAAGTTTATCAAATAAATAACATGGCTACAAGAAATTACTTATGGCATAGAAACGTTTAATCAAATCTTCGTATATGTTCGTTTAGAAACACAAATAGTTGCGTTTTCAAAGAATCGTTGAATTGTATTTCCATTATTGTGCTTTCGAATCTGGGATTTAGTTTCTTTACGAGAAGTCTTGATTGTAAACGAAATATTTTTTGCATATTTTATTTTGTAATTTCAGTGTTCTTCTTTTCATGCAGAGTACGAACTTTTCATTTTTTCTATCCAGTTGTCTCCCAGGTGTAAGGCCTCTCTAAACATCTTTACATGTAACTTAGATATTCTGAATTCTAAATTATCTCAATCCACTTTTAATAAAAAATGTCAGATCGGTAAGATGCTGTTTTGATGCTGTCTGACATAAATAGCAACATTGAGTATTACACTAATTCGTTTTTAACGACTTTTTCTTCTGTATCAATGATTGTATTAAACGAAATAAGTTTATTCTGCTAGTATTTAATGCAATCCCATTCATTGACAGTTGCTTGCGTATTTCTTGAAAAAGAAAAATGGATCTTGATTGGCCCGATAAAATCAGTGAAATGAAGATATCGATATTTTCAAATTGACGATTCGTGAATTATTCGCAATATTTATGTATTCTAGTAGCACGGAAGAAAAGAAAAATAATATAAGACATAATGCCATCTTCATAGCTAAATATTTATTTAAATGTACTCAGAATAGATGTGCCATCACATCCTCACTTGCAAATCAAATCCAAATTACTAATATAAGCGAAAGTGATATTCATAATGATTTTTACTCGCATTAATGAAATACGCTCAGTAGTTTGATCTAGCAAATATAGCCATTGACAAAATAATTCTTCTAATTATAATAGAACAAACAAAATTACTACCTATAAAGGTAAGAAAATGTTATTCTACCGGATCAGTAATAGAGAATTATTTTCATTTTTTCATTAGTAAGTTTACTTATCAAATTAAAGTAATCTTATGATTATAGTACTTATTTACAATATAATAGGAAATAAACTATTATAAAATTGAATAATTCAAAAATTTCAAAAATTTTTATCAGCTAAATTATGTGAAAAGTAGTCAATTTAAAAATTTTTGAGGCGGCCGAAAAAGTGGCATTTTTACTTGCGGTTATTAAAATATGCGTGAAATGCAGAAAGGCACTTTTTGGCAGCTGGTTTTTTATGAATCACTAGAAAATAGCCCAAGTTATTATTTCCATTAAATTTCGTTGCGGAACACTGTGGAACATTTAAACTTTTTGATGTTTAAAAGCAAAAAAATAAAAAAAAATTCTAAATTTTTTTTATCAAAAATGACAATGAATTTATTAATTTTTACGTGCTTAATATAAATTTTGTAATACATGCAAATAAAGTACATACTATCATAGTGTGAATCCATTTCAAATCATTAAAATCGGATAATATTATAAAATATAGCACGTGTAGGAACTGTTGTTTTGCTGTTCTTGTTCGCTCTAAATGATACTCCTTCAAGCATCATTTTTGAAATGATGTTGCTTGTAAGGGCAAAGCAAAAATCTTTTTTTAAATACAGATTTTGACTCTCCAAACATCATTCTAGCCAACTGTACAATCGAAAGTCCCTAAATCGTAACTTCATTTTTCGACTTTTGGCCAGCTTTTTTGGTTTTTGCCCCACTGTGCATAGTTTCGAATTCATCCTAACGAGTCATCTTCAGGGGATTTACTTGCCTTTAACGAAGAAAAAAGTACCTACAACATAGTCATACACAATAAACTGAATACATCATTTTTTTTTTCCCTTTGACATGAAGCCGTTGGTAAATTGCTACCGTATTCCACCTTGAAAATGTTTCCTTTTCAAAATCACATGAATTCTCCTTCTTTAAACTGTAGTGCCATCCATTATTGATTTAAGACACCGTGATGTATCTGAATAGAGATAGCTGGGAATTATGCATTTATTAAATTTTTTTGGGGGTAGTTTTGCCTTTTGTTTTAGTGTACCCAAATGGGTACCCCTGGAATGAAGAGATTAAAGAATCCAAATCGACGGCCTTTGAAAAAGTGCTGCATTGATCGAAAGGGGCCATAATCGTGTGGAGCCACATGTCTGTACCGAAATTCCTGAACTCCTACCACAAGTACTCCTGCAATATACTACAAATTCTGGTAACTATTAGATTATAAATTTTCCTGAGCTTTTTGCTCAAACTAATATGTTTAAATGTCTTGCCATTCTTGATATCATATTTGCCCTAATAGCTTTCGATATCTCATCCTCTTTAAGAAAATTACATTTTTGAACAAACTTATTTGTGATGGATTAGCACTTTTTTGGAAGAAGTATTGTAGGATGTGTAAAAAATAATAGTGGTTTCTGTTATTGTACTTCCCAACCAGTTTTTTTAGATGGTTCGAAGAACTTTTAGAACATTCTCTAAGTTTAGCAGTGAGCTCCCGATTTTGGTACGTGGATTAGATTCAATTTATACCTCTGAATTCTCGTTGTTACAGACAAAATGTCATTCAAAACCTTCTCCATATAAAGCCATTGCAATCTAAAAAAAAAAAAAAAAAAAAAATGTGTAAATTTACACATAAAAACAGGTATATCGATGATACAAAAACGACATGTCTATGTGTGTAAATTGGTGTGTAAATTGCCAAAATACACGCCTAATGTGTAAATTTGAAAATACACATTTTAAAATGTAATTTGATGATAAGTCCAAATGTGTAAATGTTATCTGATAAGTCTTGAAATACACACTTTAATGTGTAAATTGCAGAAGAATACACATTATGTGTAATATTCTCACACATTCATATGTGTAATTTTCTGTGATTAAATGCATTTTTGTGTATAATGCAAGAAACACATACTTTTGTGTTTTATGTAAAATACTCAATTTTTTGTGTAGTATGTAAATTACACAAGTTTTTGTATAATATGCAAAATACACAGATTTTTGTGTAGCATTCTCTTCATATAAATATTTCTGCTGAACATGCAAAACACAGATTTGTGTGTAACAATCAAAATATTTAGATATTTGTGTAATATTCCAAGCAGACATATTTTTATGTATTTAGCGTTAACATTATATGTTTTAGTATGTTTAAATTGGGAATTAATTCCCAATGATTTAATAATGATAATTTTAATGATTTAAAAAAATGTTCAAAGAACAATATCATTTACTGATTGAGATTATATTTTCTGGTAGCTCTGTTTGATGCCCAGAAAATAGTGTACCAGCAATGTATTTTGGCAATTTTCACATCACACTAAATAAAAGACAAATCATTTTCGCATCACCGATATACCCGTTTTTATATAAAGCATGATAAACTGAAATTTTAATTACCAATTTGTAATTTCTTTTAGAGTTGGTTTATAGTTCTACAACCGTGAAATCACAATTTATGCGCAGACTGTGCATAATTTCAATTCCTTACAATTTCTGTCTTTTAAATTAAAGTTAAAAAGAAATTCTCTCGCTCATATTTACTGCTATAACAACTCATATTGCTTTTAATATTTTAAAGAGCAATTTTTTCAGAAATATTTATTATTAATAATATTAATAATAAATTTTAATATTAGTAATATTAATAGTATTAATAATACATACTTTTACATTATTAATATTAATACTAGCTATCCAAGTACATTAATTAGTGTTTCACCAATATTTCATAATCTGAAAGATAACGAATGTTGCTATTTTGCGTATTATTCAATATACATATGGCCATAGGCTAAAAAAGTATTTTGGGAAATGTTTAGAAAATATTGCATTGCAATAAGATTTAACTGATATTAGAACTTTCTCCTACATTCTGCGCATTATTAGACATGATTCTTTCAAGAAAGTAATTTTTATTTTAAATTTAAAGAGTGAAATATGATGTTTGAAATAAAAGAATCGCAAACAGAGCAGAGAAAATTAACCAAATAATAATAAAAAAATATGTGTGGCACTCGGGGACTGCCGCGGTAAAGCTATTGCATAGCATTTTTTATCAACTTTTGCAAAAATACCGCGTCAATGTCTGCTGAAGTCTATCGACGGATACCGCGCCGAAGTGTGCCAAACTCAAACGTCATTAGCCGGAGTGTTAGGATTTTTTCTCGTTACGGAATTCCTAGATTCGGTCGCCGCGCTCAAAGCCCGCGATAATAGCTATGCAATAGCTTAATAAATTACGAAACAAAATTTGGTCGCGCTACGAAAATTAGATCGCGAGTTATAAGCATTTTAAATTTTTTGACCCTCACCGTGGGGGGTCTCCTGTCACCAAAAATTAACACTGACTCATGATAAATTACCAAACAAAATTTGGCCGAGCTACGAAAATTAGATTACGAGTTATAAGCTTTTTAAATTTTTTGACCCTCACCGTGGGGGGGGGGGGTCTCCTGTTACCAAAAATTAACAGTCTCATATTAAATTACCAAACAAAATTTAGCCGCGCTAGGAAAATTAGATCGTGAGTTATAAGCATTTTAAATTTTTCGACCCTCACCGTGGGGGGTCTAATGTCCCCAAAAATTAATAGTCTCATATTAAATTACCAAACAAAATTTGGCAGCGCTACGAAAATTAGATCGCGAGTTAAAAGCATTTCAAATTTTTCGACCCTCATCGTGGCGGGTCTCCTGTCACCAAAATTTAACTGTCTCATATTAAATTACCAAACAAAATTTGGCCGCGCTACGAAAATTAGATCGTGAGTTATAAGCATTTTAAATTTTTCGACCCTCACCGTGGGGGTCTAATGTCCCCAAAAAATAACACTGCCTCATAATAAATTACCAAACAAAATTTGGCCGCGCTACGAAAATTAGATCGCGAGTTATAAGCATTTTTAATTTTTCGACCCTCACCGTGGGGTGTCTTCTGTCACCAACAATTAACACTGTCTCATAATAAATTACCAAACAAAATTTGGCCGCGCTACGAAAATTAGATCGCGAGTTATAAGCATTTTTAATTTTTCGACCCTCACCGTGGGGTGTCTTCTGTCACCAACAATTAACACTGTCTCATAATAAATTACTAAACAAAATTTGGCCGCGCTACGAAAATTAGATAGCGAGTTATAAGCATTTTAAATTTTTTGACCCTCACCGTGGGGGGTCTCCTGTCACCAAAAATTAACACTGACTCATAATAAATTACCAAACAAAATTTGGCCGAGCTACGAAAATTAGATCGCGAGTTATAAGCCTTTTAAATTATTCGACTCTTACCGTCGGGGGTCTCCTGTCACCAAAATTTAAGTCTCATATTAAATTACCAAACAAAATTTTGTCGAGCTACGAAAATTAGATCGCGGGTTATAAGCCTTTTAAATTATTCGACTCTCACCGTGGGGGGGTCTCCTGTCACCAAAATTTAAGTCTCATATTAAATTACCAAACAAAATTTTGCCGCGCTACGGAAATTAGATCGTGAGTTATAAGCATTTTAAATTTTTCGACCCTCGCCGTGGGGGGTCTAATGTCCCTAAGAATTAACACTGTCTCATAATAAATTACCAAACAAAATTTGGCCGCGCTACGAAAATTAGATCGCGAGTTATAAGCATTTTAAATTTTTCGACCCTCACCGTGGGGGGTCTAATGTCCCCAAAAATTAACACTGTCTCATATTAAATTACCAAACAAAATTTGGCCGCGCTACGAAAATTAGATCGTGAGTTATAAGCATTTTAAATTTTTCGACTCTCACCGTGGGAGGGTCTAAAGTCCCCAAAAATTAACACTGCCTCATAATAAATTACCAAACAAAATTTGGCCTTGCTACGAAAATTAGATAGCGAGTTATAAGCATTTTTTATTTTTCGACCCTCACCGTGGGGTGTCTCCTCTCACCAAAAATTAACACTGACTCATAATAAATTACCAAACAAAATTTGGCCGCGCTACGAAAATTAGATAGCGAGTTATAAGCATTTTAAATTTTTTGACCCTCACCGTGGGGGGGGGGGGATCTAATGTCCCCAAAAATTAACACTGCCTCATAATAAATTACCAAACAAAATTTGGCCGCGCTATGAAAATTAGATCGCGAGTAATAAGCATTTTAAATTTTTCGACCCTCACCGTGGGGGTTCTAATGTCCCCAAAAATTAACACTGCCTCATAATAAATTAACAAACAAAATTTGGCCGCGCTAAAAAAATTAGATCGCGAGTTATAAGCATTTTAAATTTTTCGACCCTCACCGTGGGGGGTCTCCTGTCACCAAAAATTAACAGTCTCATATTAAATTACAAAACAAAATTTGGCCGCGCTACAAAAATTAGATCGTGAGTTATAAGCATTTTAAATTTTTCGATCCTCACCGTGGGGGTTCTCATGTCCCCAAAAATTAACACTGCCTCATAATAAATTACCAAACAAAATTTGGCCGCGCTACGAAAATTAGATCGCGAGTTATAAGCATTTTTAATTTTTCGACCCTCACCGTGGGGTGTCTTCTGTCACCAACAATTAACTCTGTCTTATAATAAATTACCAAACAAAATTTGGCCGCGCTACGAAAATTAGATAGCGAGTTATAAGCCTTTTAAATTTTTCGACTCTCGCCGTGGGGGGGGGGTCTAATGTCCCCAAAAATGAACACTTCCTCATAATAAATTACCAAACAAAATTTGGCCGCGCTAAAAAAATTAGATCGCGAGTTATATTCATTTTAAATTTTTCGACCCTCACCGTGGGGGGTCTAATGTCCCTAAGAATTAACACTGTCTCATAATAAATTACCAAACAAAATTTGGCCGCGCTACGAAAATTAGATCGCGAGTTATAAGCATTTTAAATTTTTCGACCCTCACCGTGGGGGGTCTAATGTCCCCAAAAATTAACACTGTCTCATATTAAATTACCAAACAAAATTTGGCCGCGCTACGAAAATTAGATCGTGAGTTATAAGCATTTTAAATTTTTCGACTCTCACCGTGGGGGGGTCTAAAGTCCCCAAAAATTAACACTGCCTCATAATAAATTACCAAACAAAATTTGGCCTTGCTACGAAAATTAGATAGCGAGTTATAAGCATTTTTTATTTTTCGACCCTCACCGTGGGGTGTCTCCTCTCACCAAAAATTAACACTGACTCATAATAAATTACCAAACAAAATTTGGCCGCGCTACGAAAATTAGATAGCGAGTTATAAGCATTTTAAATTTTTTGACCCTCACCGTGGGGGGGGGGATCTAATGTCCCCAAAAATTAACACTGCCTCATAATAAATTACCAAACAAAATTTGGCCGCGCTATGAAAATTAGATCGCGAGTAATAAGCATTTTAAATTTTTCGACCCTCACCGTGGGGGTTCTAATGTCCCCAAAAATTAACACTGCCTCATAATAAATTAACAAACAAAATTTGGCCGCGCTAAAAAAATTAGATCGCGAGTTATAAGCATTTTAAATTTTTCGACCCTCACCGTGGGGGGTCTCCTGTCACCAAAAATTAACAGTCTCATATTAAATTACAAAACAAAATTTGGCCGCGCTACAAAAATTAGATCGTGAGTTATAAGCATTTTAAATTTTTCGATCCTCACCGTGGGGGTTCTCATGTCCCCAAAAATTAACACTGCCTCATAATAAATTACCAAACAAAATTTGGTCGCGCTATGAAAATTAGATCGCGAGTTACAAGCATTTTAAAATTTTCGACCCTCACCGTGGGGGGTCTAATATCCCCAAAAATTAACTCTGTCTCATAATAAATTACCAAACAAAATTTGGCCGCGCTACGAAAATTAGATCGCGAGTTATGAGCATTTTAAATTTTTCGACCCTCACCGTGGGGGGTCTCCTGTCACCAAAAATTAACAGTCTCATATTAAATTACAAAACAAAATTTGGCCGCGCTACGAAAATTAGATCGTGAGTTATAAGCATTTTAAATTTTTCGGCCCTCACCTTGGGGGGTCTAAAGTCCCCAAAAATTAACATTGCCTCATAATAAATTACCAAACAAAATTTGGCCGCGCTACGAAAATTAGATCGCGAGTTATAAGCATTTTTAATTTTTCGACCCTCACCGACCAAACAAAATTTGGCCTTGCTACGAAAACTAGATAGCGAGTTATAAGCATTTTAAATTTTTCGACTCTCGCCGTGGGGGGGGGGTCTAATGTCCCCAAAAATGAACACTTCCTCATAATAAATTACCAAACAAAATTTGGCCGCGCTAAAAAAATTAGATCGCGAGTTATATTCATTTTAAATTTTTCGACCCTCACCGTGGGGGGGGGGTCTCCTGTCACCAAAAATTAAAAATCTCATATTAAATTACAAAATAAAATTTGGCCGCGCTACGAAAATTAGATCGTGAGTTATAAGCATTTTAAATTTTTCGACGCTCAACGTGGGGGTTCTAATGTCCCCAAAAATTAACACTGCCTCATAATAAATTACCAAACAAAATTTGGCCGCGCGAAAAAAATTAGATCGCGAGTTATAAGCATTTAAAATTTTTCGACCCTCACCGTGGGGGGTCTCTTGTCACCAAAAATTAACACTGTCTTATAATAAATTACCAAACAATATTTTGCCAAGCTACCAAAATTAGATCGCGAGTTATAAGCATTTTTAATTTTTCGACCCTCACCGTGGGGTGTCTTCTGTCACCAAAAATTAACACTGTCTCATAATAAATTACCAAACAAAGTTTGGCCGCGCTACGAAAGTTAGATCGCGAGTTATGAGCATTTTAAATTTTTCGACCCTCACGGTGGGGGGGTCTCCTGTCACCAAAATATATAAGACCACCTAAATAAACACTGTCTCATAATAAATTACCAAACAAAATTTGGCCGCGCTATGAAAATTAGATCATAAGAAACATAAGTTTGAGACTTGATATCCTAATATCTGAAAAATACCACGTCAATGTCTGCCGAAGTCTACCGAAGGATACCGTCCCGAAGTTTTCCGAACGGAAATGACGTTAGCCGAGTGTTAGGTTTTTTCGTTACGGATGTGTTAGGATTTTTCGCGTTACGGATTTTTCGATTCGATCACTGCGCTCAAAGCCCGCGATAAAAGCTATGCAATAGCTTAAAAATAAATATTATTATTAAATGCTTAAGCATAAAATGAAGTCATATAGTAAATGCATAGACATATAATAACATTACTGCATGTAAATATCAGCAAAAATATTTCTTAAAACAGAATAATACCCATTAAAAGACACGCACTACGAGTAGTACATCATACCTGAAAGGACTAAATCAGATTATTTTGATATAAATTGGAAAAAAAAAAACTCCTCTAACTGCTAACGTAATCTATGTCTTTATCCTTTAACTAACATAACTAATAGTTCATAGTTACAGACATTATAAAAACTACAAAGTAGTTTTATAATGTCTGTAACTATGAGCTATTTTTAGTAGTAGTTTCCTTTGTAGCATATAACATTATATACATTAATATTTTGAAATAAAATTATGCAATATTATGCAAAACTATATTAAATACTAGTGATATCTACATTTATTCCAATTATTAATAACTGCATTTAACATAAACTATTAACACTATTTAAAATTAAGAATTATTAAACAACAATCTCTGTATTTAGGAACATATTATACATTTTTAATTAGCATAAAATTAGTAATAATATAATTTTTAATTAGTATATAACATATTTTAATTACTAAAATGATTATTAACAATTTTGTGCTCATTCTAGAGAGAAAAAAAGAGAAGATGCTAGTTCCAAAAAGTACACTATTTCATGGGGAAATATACTTAGTAATTTGTTTAGTAATTATAAAAAACATTCAGTTTCCCATTATGATAAACAAAGTGCCATTAATGTTAATAATTTTATGAATTACAAATTGCAAAATACAATTAAATAATAACATGTTTTAATTTTTTTCTAAAGAAATAATTCTCTATCACTTTCATAAGATCTTGGGAACTTAGATTAAGAAATAATGTGTAATTTGGAAGTTGTATTACAAGAAATCTGTGTAGATTAAGAAATAATGTGTAATTTGGAAGTTGTATTACAAGAAATCTGTGTTTACTGTAAGTGAATTTAATTATATTTTAATAAAGTAGGGTGCATTTTGCCAATTTCATAAGAAGAAAGTTTTTCCACCCTAAAAAAGTGCTTAGAGGAAACAGCAAATAGTTACAGAATTAATAACAACTGCAAATAAGTAATTTCATCAATTAATAACACAATTAACAAAATTAACAAATTTATTTGCACCTCATTTTGCAATCTGTCAATAGCCTGAATCTAAATTTACATCCACGTTTGCATATAATAACCCCCCAACATATGTCAGCACATTCATACACACATACAAAGTAAATATAAGGAATAGCCAATTATATATGAAAACCTCAAAACATTAAACAGCACCATTATTAGCACTTAGTGAAAGTTCTCAGCATTTTGTTTCAGACAGTTTTGCTGCCGTTATTAATAATGAAAATTTTTATTTGGTGTATATGAGTTGAAAAAATAAAAACATTCAACTTTTACTGAATAAGCTCTTGCTATGCTTAATATATATTTTTTTTCTCATGCCTTCTTTTACAATAGCGATTCAGCCGATGTCATTATTTCATTCTATTTTTAGTTCCAATATTTGCTATAAATTTATTATTGCAAAAGCAGAATGAGAAAATAAGATTTGGCTGCTTTATTTGTTTATTTGCAGAAAATTATTATACTTGCTATGCCTATATTATATAAAAGAATCAATAATTTGATTATTAAAAGGAAATTATGACATTGTAATTTATACCAGATTTGAATATCATTTTTAAATTAAATGATTTTTATACTTATAAGATAAAAACTATGCTTTTTACAAAATTATCATGCTTAAGTCTTTGACAATACTCAGAAATTAAGATTAGAAATAATTATTTAAAGCTTTTTTGTGTATTCAAAAGTCAATACCTGTAGAAACTTGCCAAATTATAGTAACCTTAGATTTTAATACTTTTTTTCTGTCATTTTAAATCTTTATAAAATTTATGATTTTAGTCAATGATTAAAAAAAAGTTGATTTAAATTACGATTTAATTACCGGTTTAAGTCAGCTGATAAAAATCGTTCGCTCCCTATGAAAAAATAATAAAAGCTTAGTTTGCATTTATTTATTTATTTATTGTGATTACATTATTGTGATTTATTGTTGATACATTACTAGAAGGGTGTCCATTACTGGCACATCTACCTGTACTGAAGTGTCATATGTAATACTTTAAAATAGCTTGCTTCAAAAAAGTCCATCCCCGCCCCCCCCCCCAAAAAAAAATGCGTGCATAACTTTTATTTATTTATTTATTTATTTACATTCCTATATATATATTTATTTATTACAGGTTTATATAATACATCTTAAGAAGTATCAAAATTTTTTTATAAATACAGAAGCACACAAAAAAGCATAAATGAACTAAAAAAAATGCATTCTATTTAATTTTATTATTATTATATTGATGTACACAAATTAATTACATTTTTAAGATAATAAATTCACAAATAATGAAATTAAAAACACTAACTAATTTAATAAAAATATTGGGCTCTGTTTTAAGAAAGTTCAATTATACAGTTAATTCATTTTCTAACCAAAAATAATCTCATTCTTGCAAAAATGTATCATTTTACAAATAATCTCATTTTTTCAAAAATGAGACATTTTACAAATACACATATATATACATATAATGTATATAATTCTTTTTAGAATAAGTGCAAAAAGTATTTCACTAAATGTGTTAAATTAGTGTTTAAATTCAAAAGTCAATTCATATATGTATACAATTCATGTATGTAATACATATATGTATACTTCTCTTTCTTCATAATTATAGCTTTCATAGAATGGTCATAAGTATGCTTAATATGAAGGAACGCAGTCACTTTTGCGACACCTTTGGAACTCGGACAATGATTAAGATTTCCTAATCTAAATTTTACTAATTCAATAAAATAATCATAATTTAGTTGAAATATGATAGCATTTTTTATGATAAAACTTTCATAACACACAGAAATCATAAACATTATTTTACATTTTTACATAATAAAAGGAATCTGAGCTAGAAAAAGATTAGATATATTCAAATAGAAAAGAAACGAACAATATTAGAAAATAAAGCACCGAAATTTTATCATTTTCTTAAATATAATAATGCTGCTAATATTTATAGTGACATTTAAATTTCTTAATTTTTGGTTGTTATAATATCTATACTAATAAAATCCGTGCGCCTCTGTCTGTCTGCTTGAAGCCGATTACAGTTCGCAACACGGGCAAGTTGGAAGTCGCGAGAGGTGTCTTTCGATTGGAAAAATTCCGGGGAAGTCATTTCGGGCATTTTTGAGACCGTGGGACCAAAATTAAAAAAGTTATGAATTAAAAACCCCTTGGGAATCGGAACGAAAAATATCTCAATTCCCTACGGAGCTCCGAAGCAGAACACTGCGCTACCTTGCGGTGAAGGAATGAAATTTTCCCCTTTGGCTAAAAGAAGAAACATTTGAAAACCTCCATTTCTACCGGCGCTAATTCCTTTTTTTCCCGCATCAATTTTTTTGACTTGCCGTAGAATATTTACCGTAGTTTTCGCTAAAATATTGAACTTAGAAATAAAACAGGACTATCGAAACTTTTTTTTTGCGCGTTTTTTTCTTAAACCACCATGCAGACAGTTTTTAAAGTAGAAAAAAACTGATTACATATTCAGAATCTGCGTAAAAATCTGCTTCTGATGAACTAAAAAATACGAAAAAATGTCTTATGGGCGCGTAGTACCCACCGTGCAAAACCAAATATTTTTAACGGGACTATGGGCGCGAAGCGACCATAGCGCCGATCCACAATCTTTTTTTTTTCAAGTGCACGTGGCCCACAGTGCGAAATCACATATTTTTAACGGGACCATAGCTCTTTAATTTACTTTTTTTTGTGCTTGAGGATTCGAACACCAAGACTTGCTTATTAAATGAATTTATTTGCTTATTATATACTGCTTAATACCGAGGTTCGTTTGGAAAAAGTGACCCAGCTAGCGGGCGTAGCTCGCTAGTTAAATATGAAAAACTGAACCATGAAAATCTATTAAATTAGTTGTCAATTGAAAAGCTTTATTTTCACTAGAATAAAACATTTACATACCTTTGTTATAGAGTATCCATTTTTTTCATGCCGGTAAAATCACAATAGAAAAGAAAATATAGTTCAATTTTTTCTAAATATGAAGACAAACATTCTGTGTTAATTAACATTCCTCGATTATTTGTAATTGCATTATTATTTATTCTTATTTTTTGAGTTAACAGAGGAGAACACACTTTCCTCTTTTGACAAGTTCGATTCTAAAAATGGCGAAACTACGATACAGCAGATGTAATTTTCATTTTTCACCTGCGTACTTGCTATTATACAAAATGCAGACGAATATTTAAAATAACACAAAAGTTCATGTAAATCCAGGTATTTTTCTAATTTTACACATTTGTCTGGGTAACCAACCGACAACAACTTGCAGTCTTAATATCACAAAATAAATGCACATAAAAACAAGTAATTCTTTTTACAAAATGTGTAATGTGGGTGATTTTAGAAATTTACACACTTATCAGTGTATATAAGAACTATGCGTAAATTACAATAACACACCAATCGGTGTCAATTTAGGTATTTTTCTACTTTTACACACTTATTTATGTTTTTCAAGTGATAACAAATTACACACTTAGTTTCAAAAGCTAAATACACATAAAAACAGGTAAAATTCTGCAAAAAAATGTGTAAAGTACATGGCAAGTGTGTAAATTTACAAATTTACACATAAATGTGTGTAAATTTGACTAATTTACACATTTATTTTTTAGAGTGTGCTAACTCTTACTGTCATCATGAAATTTCTAGAAGGCTTCGTTAAACTGGATGTTCATAAGTAGTAATTGGGGTGAAACGTAATCTTAAATACAGACTTATTTCCGAGTGGAGTTTCTGCAGCCATTGGAAAAATTTAGTAGTACATGCGACCATACAAAATGATGCCAGACCATACCATGATTTAACGATCTTTGTAAAGATGCTTTTCATGGATATTTGCAATCTTATTGCATGTGTTTTATTCCTTTATATGGTAACATGTCTGTAATAACTCTCCAAAAAAAATCAGGATTAATCTGTAAAGAGAACTCGGCTCAGTCCGTGGTACTCCAAAGATGATGATCTCTGCACCAGTTTAACTTTGCACATTTCGCTGTTTGAGTTAGTGGAATGAAAATCATGGATTTCCTTGCAAGTAGTTTGTCACTTGCAGTAAATCTGGATAGTCGAATTCCTGTTGCTGCAGCGAAATCTTTTTCAATATGAACTGACGTCAGTTGCCCGTTTCTTTCAGCAATTGTTGCCAAATAACAGTCGTTAGAATGGTGACACTTTTTAGGTGCGTTCGTAATTATGTCAATACGTAGCACCTATTGTTGCCGTCCGGCCGTCTGTCTGTCTGTCTGTCCGTCTGTCTGTCCGCATATAACAACGCAAAAACTACCCAACCGAATCATTTGAAATTTAAATTACGTAATTATAACATATTTTTGTCGAGCCATTTCAAATTTTATGAAAATCGGGTAGATAGATCAATTACAGGGACAATCAAAAGGATTCCGTTACATTACGGTCAATGATGAAAAAAGTTTCAAATGATTTTAATTGTTTGAAATTTAAAACATATAATTATTGCGTAATTTTGTCGATTCATTTCAAATGTTATGAAAATCGAATGCATAGATCAATTACAGGGACAATCAAAAGGATTCCGTTACATTACGTTCAATGGGGAAAAAAGTTTCAAATGCATTTTAATCGTTTGAAATTTAAAACATATAATTATTATGTAATTTTGTCGAGTCATTTCAAATGTTATGAAAATCGGATGCATAGATCATTTACAGGGACAATCAAAAGTATTCCATTACATTACGGTCAATGGGAAAAAAGTTTCAAATGCATTTTAATGATTTTACACTCATTCGAACATAATAGAATTGACATGAATCTATGAAATATATACTAAAATAGGCATTCTGTACAATCTGTGATGCAAAGAATTTTTATTATTAAATTACAGAGCCACACAAAAGTATTCCACTACATAATGCTATATGGGGAAACATTGTTTGGGACGTGTTTTAATTATATTCAAGTATTTCACATTTCATGAATAAGATGTATGTTGCTGAGGTGTAATAAAAATCACTTCCTGCATATTTACAGAAACACAAAGATTTCGACTACCATACTGTATCCCTACGTTCACGTGCAATTTCCAACTTGTTTACTTTGACCTGGTTGTCTGTGCACATTACCAATGTCTTTAAACTTTTTTCAAATTCTCGAGAACACGTTTTTCACTAATTTTACTTCTTTACACACCCCAGAGGGTGTTTGCCCTACTTCCATTTACCCTATCGCTCGTCATTTCTCAAAAATCAGTCAAAGGTCTGCTGGACGACATATTTCACGTACTACAAGAGAAAAGTTTACCCAACTATAATTATAAATCTTGAAATTAGATTTCAAATCATCCACGTGCACTCCTCTTTACACGTGAACCGAAATAACTAGCTGAAAAATTTGCATATTTTTCTGTAGCGAAGAATAATCCCATTAGACTATCTGATGATGTTGACATTAAGGGTGTATTTCGATTCAAACTGCTTGTTTTCCGATTTATTTTTAAATTCACTTTTGCTCTCAAATACATCAAACTCGCATACTCTCTTATTTAGAAAGTGCACAAGGTGCCGTGAAGGTCGATTCTTTGATAAGTGCACAAAATATTGCAAAAAAAGCAATCAAAAACGGCAATTTGAACCGATTTTTCCGAAGTGGTCGATCGGGGAACGAAAAAAAGGGTCTTCCTGAGAAGTTAATTTCTTATAAATCAAATTCTAATGAATTGAGCGTAAAATGACATCACACGGCACCTTATACGTCACTTCAAAAATCCCCTCAGCAAATTTCATGTTTCTACTTTTAAAAATGTGTCTGAAATTGTATCTTTAAATTTTGAGCTGTTGAAGGTGGAAAATCATTTTTTCGAATACAGCCTTAAGTAACTAACCAATTATTTTTCATTGAAGTTCCCTTAATAGAATTAACATAAAGTACCTTTTTATGTTTGTTTCCTTTAATTTTTCTCGCCTGTGTATTTTGGAAATAGTAATAAATAAGTAATCCAAAGGTAAATTTAATTTTATTAATTGCAGGCAGCACGTTTAAAGTAATTGACAGTATTGTCCGCTGTAAAGTGAACAAAGTAAGAGTCATGAAACTCAATCAATGTGCACCAACTTATATGGGCCCATGGGGTGCGAGCCCATCCAATAATTTGATTTCTTAGAACTAGCCCACCCAAATTCAATCCATTTAAATCGTAATTTACTTAACTTTTGATTATTTAATCATTCAATCGCGAAAATATAGCACTGAAAATCCCCTTTAGCGGATGTATAGTTAGATTTCTCACGAAAACAAATTTCCGGCATATATTTTGCCATCTGTTTGCCATCATGACATCAGTATGGAATTAATAAGGCCTTTGGTGTCGAAAATGTATGCTTTTCTTGACATTTAGTTTTTTACACTTTGAAAAATTTGCAATTCCAATGCTATTTAAAATAAATATTAATGTATTTATAAGGAAGAACTTATAAGACTATAGTAAAATTATTTATAAAATTAAAATTAATAAAATATTTTGTTAAAAGAAACACGACTTGTTTTTGAATTATATTTAGTTCTTTGTTCCCCTCCCCCCCACCTCTTTTCACACACATATATTTTCACACAAAGTATGCGTTATTTTACTGAAAAGAAAAAATTAAGCCCATGCAATATTTTTGCGAAGTTGGTGCTGATGCGTGTGTATGTGCCGGTTGAGGGAGGGGGGAAGGCAGGCTAATATTCTGAATTTGATGCTGTTGTAGTGTTGTGTATTATAATTTATAAGTATACTAAGAAACAAAGTTATTAAAAAACCAATAAAATAGTTATTATTATTATTATATTTTTTTTTTTTTGAGAAAAGTATATTATTTACTTTTTTTTAGCAAAGTGAAATAGTAATATTGTGATTTTTTTCCCTTTCAAGCATTGAAAGAAATATCACAAAACTCAAAGTAGAATCAAAATATCTGCTTTCTCTAGTTTTAACTATTTTTTTTTTTTTTTTTTTTTTTTTTTTTTAATTCTCTATGGAAATCCCAAGTGAAGATTCGCATTTAAGCTAATAGATGGCGCGCATTGTCTTCGAATTACTCTATATATCTGGAGACTGAATTGAGCCCCAGGCGAAATTAACTGTGCACAGTATTTTAAAAATAACATTAAACCTGAAGTTTCTTATTTATACATATATATATATGCCAACAACTTTTTTAAATAAGAAAAAAGTAAGACTTTATACTTAGTTTCTGCAATGTTATTTAGTCATAATAATAATAAATATTATTGTAGGCCATAAAGAAACTATTATTTTCGTTTATCATTATTATTTAATTTAAATGCATATTTTAAAAATATTCCTTTCGTGATAAAAAAAAAAAAAAAAAATAAATTTAAAGCAAAGAATTAAAATATTGCATAAAATTTTATTTCCTGTGAAGATATGTTTTTTTTAGGTGCATTCGTAATTATGTAAATATGTAGCACCTATAGTTGTCCTTCAATCCGTTTGTCCATCTGTCCGCATATAACAACACAAAAACTACCAAGCCGAATCATTTGAAATGAAAAATATATAAATATTACATAATTTTGTCGAGTCATTTCAAATTTTATGGAAATTGGATGCCTAGTTTAATTACATGGACAATTCGTTCCAAGTATTTCGTTACATTACGATGAACGGGGAAAATAATTTTAAGTGTATTTTAATAATTTTACACTCTTTCGAACATAATACAATTCCTATGCATCTATGAAATACATACTAAAATATACATTACGTACAATCTGTGGTGCAAAGAACATATTTATTAATATACAAGGCCACACAAAAGTTTTAGATTTTTTTTTGTTTTAATCCAATAAAGTTTTTTCTTTGTATTTTTTTTTTCATTTTAACAATTAATGTATAACATGCCAGCATAATCTAAAACATGCCATCTTTAAATATGATATTCGGTAGTTTTTGCATACGTACAGAATGGTTGTAATTAAACTTTCCCTATAAGCAGCATCCGACAACGCAAACGGTGTAACGAAATTTGGCATATAATAGACTACGCACGAGATGCCCTCAAGGAATTACGAAAAAATAATTTTAGTTCCAAAATGTCCATCAGAGGGCACCTTTTAATGCAAAAATATCAAATTTAACACAATGAACGGCTAAAATAAATCCCCCCCCCAAAAAAAAATAATAAAATAAAATAAAAATAAACAAATAAATAAACAAAATAAAATAAAACTTGACTTTTTTCTGATCACCTTGATATCGACTTACATTTAAATAAATGTAATACTACTACTACTACTAATAATAATAATAATGAATAGTTGTTTGAGGGAAAAAAATCTTAGTTAGATGAAACGAGAACAAATTAGAGCAAATTGTACAAAAGGAAAAGTTGTTAATTTTGTCCAAGACGATGTAGGGAAAGATGCTCTTGTGACCACCCTCATTCATCAGCAAAATTTCAAGTCAATGGACAGTGTGTTCAACAGCAGATCGTAACTGATCGGTTGCGATGCTTGGCACATAAAGCGTTATAGAGTTCTTTAAGTCTTTTAAAGTCGCAACATCTCCATAATACACTAGACTTTTTAAGGGTTCCATAACCAATAATAGCACGTATAGTCCAATCAAAATTAACGAAAAAAAAAAAAAAAAAAAAAAAAAAAGAGGAAACATAGCCAAAATTGGCGAAGAGCTGGAAATTTGCGTGGACCTTTAGAACATCATTACGAATGAAATGCCAAAAATCTTAGTCGATCTGGCTGGAGCAGAAAAAATTATTCAAGGTCAAAGATCAAACATAAAATAATTAGTTTTTTTTTTTCAATATCTGGTAAACGGCAAGTTTTATTGTAAAAATAGCTTTCATAAAAATTGAATATCTTAGGATTAAGTCTTTACACAGCCCTCGCCACTTCCTTCGTAAAATATTGCAATTTTAAAAATTAAAAAAATCAAAATTTTCAAAAATTTTCATATTTTGCATAATATTTACATTTTTCTGATTTCAATTCATCTTATTAGCTGTTAAATAGAATACATATAGGTAGATAAAATAAAATAAAATATAATAATGCGAGTTACGGGCGTACCTCATCCAATACGCTTGAGGTAAGATGCGGTCAGCCTCCTTTCTCCTCCCATTGAGCAATATAAGCGCTCGCCATCACGTGGTCAAATGGTTCCTTCTTGGAATTGTTAGTGCGGAATTTATTCTATTTTGTTTTTATAAAAATATCGGAGCATTAGTTGGCATACGCTCTTTAAAATGTAGGAAATTTGATTCGTTTATAATAATCTTCTTAGCAGAAATTCCAACTGTTGCCGTTGAACGTGGTATGAAGATATTGATTGACATTAGTATTGAGAAAAATGATGGGAATGTTCAGTATTTGGAAAATATACAATATATTATAGTTCATGTTTAGTGTCGTAATGTTTTACACTCTGAAGAGTAATATTGCAAAAGTTAAAAGAGAACATGATGTAGCAGAAGCATGTACCTCTACGCCCAGCTCACCTCGGACTAGGTTGCGATTCAATAAGTCAACTTTTTGCTTATTTTTTTTTATTATTTTTTTTTTTTTAAATAAAGCGAATGAAGAAATTAAAAAGAAAAAAACCGAAGGATCGTACGCGCATAATATATTGAGTTGCAACAATTTCATTTAAAGTTGCTATTGTTGAGTTACCTCAAAAACGTTTGGATAATTTAGTAAAAACTGTTCTTGTATGTATAGAATGTGAATACAATTTAATTGCTGCTAAAGCTAAGTATAATCTTAAATACTTTCGTTCTTTTTTGAAGCTTGCAGCTGGAGGTAAAAGAGGACGCCCTGAAGATTATAATATTGCCTTTATTATGGAAGAGATGTATACTATACATATATTGAAACTAGCGAGGATTGTCAATTTTCATTGCAAGAACTGAAAAGTTCTTGCAAGTATACAACATCTCTGGATGACGAAAAAAATACAAAAGAAATTACAGCTAAAATATGGTAGTAAAATTATAATATCAGAAAAAAGTGGAAGTTTAACAATTATTTGTTTTATTTATACTCAACATGATGTGCTGAACAAAGCTTAGCACGAAAATAAAAATCGAAATAAAAAGGAACAACGATTTTAGATTCTGAAGGCTGCGGCAGAAATTATTGAAGAAGACATTCAATCTTTACCATTCGACAACAGTAATTACCCCCAGCCCCCCCCCCCCCCCGCGCCACACACACCCAGTCGAATGTTTGAAAATAGCAATAGTCACATTCCGGAGTCCTTAACTTATTTTTTGGAGCGAATAGTTTTAAAAAATAAGCGACATAAATCGGACCATTTAAAATTAATATGTACGACTGTAGGCCACTGTATTATGTCTGCTATTCGCCCTTGATCATTCATTTCAAGATTACATTCAAGATTACTATGAGGTCTTTCAGATTTCACTGATAAAAGATTTGTATCAAACCGTCTCATGCAGATATTTTCATCTTTTGTGTTGTGTGCATCGTATAATGATACAGCGTAATCCAAATCATTACTCCGAAATGTTCAGTATTTGCAGAAGAACCTTTAAAACGAGTAAATGAAATACAGTAGAACCCCGATAATTCGGATTAATTGGGACCAGGCCCAATCCGGATTGTCGAAAATCCGGATTATCCGGAGAATGTGTAAAAATGAAATAAAATGATGTATAATATTCAAAGAAAATCATCTTTATATTGAACATAATCAATATTTACAGACAGTAAAAATGTTTACTTTGTAATTATAAAATTTGTCATATTCTACCATTTTTGAGGGCCACATGGTCACACATTCTCTTGAGCATTCTTCCTCCTTTTATTTCAATTTTCCGCAAGTGATTTGTAGAAGGGTTTTGGCACGAAGATAAGCAAACAGTCTCAAGAAGATTATTTCCAAGAGTAGTTGATAGACAGAGGTCATATGGACTGGTTGACAAAGATCGGATCACGATCCTTATCAGTCAGTGCGTCTATAAGGACTATTTTACTTTGCTTTCTTGCAATGCTCTTAGTAAAATTTCATTAAGGGTGTATTCGAAAAAACGCTTTTACACCTTCAACAGCTCGAAATTTTCCGATACAGTTTCAGGCACATTTTTAAAAGTACAAACATGAAACTTGCTGAGGGGATTCTTGAGGTGCCGTGTGATGTCTTTTTAAGCTCATTTCATTAGAATTTGAGTTATAAACAATTACCTTATCAGTATGACCCTTTTTTTCGTTCCCAAATCTGCCGCTAGGGAAAAATCGGTTCGAAATGCCGTTTTTGATTGCTTTTTTTGCAATATTTTCTGAATTTATCAAAGAATCGACAATTACGGCACCTTGTGTACTTTCCAAATAAGAGATTTTGAAAGTTTGGTGTATTTGAGAGCAAAAATGAATTCAAAAATAAATCGGAAAATAAGCAGTTTGAATCGAAATACACCCTTAAGCAGTGAGCTTAAGATGACATTTACCGAATGGATTAAATAGAAAAGTGTGAAAATTGGAATTGGCAAAGCTTAAATGATGTATAGTTGTCCCTTTCATAGATAACATTAAAGAGTTTAAATAAGAAAGCTTGAGGTATTCTTCCGAAAAAATTTCAGAAAATGCTTATTTATTCAGAATATGAGGTCGAAATAAATTTATGTTATGGAAATTTGCCGATCACTTCTCAAACTTGAAAAAAAAATTCCACCAAATCGATCCGGATTTGCGGGGTTCTACTGTACCTACAACTAAGAATTCGTGATGAAGAAATCAACCGTTATAATGCTCGTGAAGTTAGAATTATTTCTATGACTACATTTGTTATTATTCCAAAGCATGAGTGTTACTAAAGTTTTTAAAAATCAACTAGAGCAATTCTTTGAATATGAATTAGCTTCTTATCCATTGTCACTTTTTGTTGAGATTGGAATGCGTAAAACAAAAAATCGGCCGTTTAGAAGTGCTTTCAATGTGCAAATGTTGAATTTGACAACACTGATGTTGCTTTTATCATCGATGGAGGTTATTTTTTACATCATGTTGTGTGGGATCGAGAACTAACATTCGATTTTATTTTCGATAAATACATTCACTATGTACATAATCATTATGGTTACAACGTTATTATAATATTCGATGGTTATCCTGACGATAAAAAAATAATAAAAGCGACAGAACAATGTCACCAAGCCACTAAAATATTTTCTTCTGTTGATGTACTTTTTGATAGATATACGATTCTTCCAACGGACAAACAATGCTCATAAAAATACTCATGAAAATATTCATTGCTAATAATAAAATTACTCAGTATATTTCAATGTTATGTAAAAAATTAAATGCTGCTGGTATTTTTGTTAAATAGATGGATGATGATGATGATGATGAATGACGTTGATAATGATGCTGACATTCTTATAGTTGAAACAGCTATAGAACAGTCAAATACAACTATTGTTGTTGGTGATGATGTTAATTTGTTAATCATATTAATTGTATGAACGCATACTGACAAAATAGTTTTTTCCTTGAAACCTGAAAAAGCTCAGGTAGAAACAAGAATGTATTCATTGGAAAGTTTGGAGTTATATCGAAAGAGCAGAGCACATATATTATTTTAACATAACCTAACCGTTTGCGACACAACGCTATCTCTCTTCAAAAAAGGTAAGATTCAACTATTCAAGTTATTTGAAAAAAGTAATGACTTAATTTGCTGCATTTAAAAAAATTGACTCTTCTCCGGACATCATTATTGTTAATGGAGTTGGTTTTATCTTGCGATGCATGGAGCTCTTAAAAACATTAGCTCTATAAATAGCTATAGATATCTAAATTTTGCGAAAAGTACACTGCATAGTTTTACAGTTATTCTGTCTTCCCCCAACATCTGGTGCTACTCGTCAACATTTGTATCGAGTTTAATACTAAGTCAAAGTGTAGCGAAGTAATGTACTTGACCCTGAAAACTCAAAATGAGTATTGAACAAGAAAGCCTTGAAGCCAATTAAAACACTACTTTCACCTGAACCAGAAATTTTGTTTCATGCCATTTTTTGTAACTGCAAAAAGGGTTGCAATTTCAGTTGTGATTGCAAAAATGTTGGTTTGTTTTGTTCAGCAATTTGCATGAACTGTCATAGATAGTCTTGCTCGAATGTTTCCACAAATATAACAGATGATGATGCTTCTGACACCAGTGAAGAAATACCAGATACATCTGATTTCTCAGAGAAATGGGCAGGTGTTTAGCAGCCAGAAGTAGAAGAAGAAGAAGGAAATGCAACTTAAGAAACAAAATTAATTAAAAAGTAAGATAAAATTATTCAAAGTGTAAATACTGTTTTTGTTGAAAAAATTTAAATTTTTATAATAACTATATTTACGATAAAATTTGCTGACTAACAGATATATGAAAAAACGAATTTTTTGCATGCTTTAACTTTGACCTTGAATAAATTGTTTTGCACCAGCCAAATCGATTAAGATATTTGGCATTTAATTTAGAATGATATTTCTAAGGTTTTTGCCAATTTTCAGCTCTTCGCTAATTTTGGCTAGATTAAATGTCTATTTTGACTGGACTAGTATTTAGATCCGTCGAACGTGGTGGCCATGAATTACAAAATAAGCGACTAATAACAAATTCGTCTGTGAACAGTTGGAGCAATAACGACTTCAAGGACTCCTGGATATGAGGAGGTCCACTATCCTGCATGAAAATGGTCGATGTCAGGACCCGCCTTTGCTGTAGTAGCGGAACAACAATCGTCTGCAGCGTGTCATGGTACCCACGGCCCGCAATGGAACGTGGAATAGGACCACGTGCAATTACTTCCTGAAAGAATGGTTCAAGGGGGAACGTCACCGTGAATTCACAGCAGACAGCCACCTTAGGGGAATGTAGGGGAATTTCAGTGAATCCTTGGAATTTACTAAGCCCAAATGTGTCAATTGTGTGTGTTAATTATCCCAATGAGTTAGAAATGAGCCTCGTCGCCCTACAGAATATCCCAAGGCCATGACAGATTAATAGTCATTCTGTTGAGAAAAGCGACTGAGAATGGAAGACATTGCGGCATGTCCCTATTCAAAAGCTCTTGGATATGATAAATCTTGTATAGGAAGTAGTGCATTATCTTTTTGAGCACTTTTCGGACAGTGCTGTAAGAACGGCCTGTCTGTCGAGAAACTGCACGTAGCCCCCATCCTTTCATATCTGTGACTATGCGGCAATAACTGTCTTGACAGCATCAACGAGCATCGGCGTGACAGATTTACGGCCTCTTTCAGGTTGAATTCCTAATTTCACAGTCTCTTCAAATCTCTTAATCACTGCCCGGATACCTTTAGTAGATATTGGTCCAGGTCGTAAATTTTTATACAACGAAATTCATGAACTGAAGCAGAAGCATTCCGCTTGTTTTCGTAAAAAAGCTTCACCAATAACGCACTTTCAACGAAAGATATCGTCATCATTACAGCCGGAAACATCGGCGTAAAACATGGCAACGTCTGCAAACGTTTTATACACTAACTCGTTTTTCATAAAGCAGGGGGTCCCACTCACCGTCTCTATGCACTTACAGACACCAGACAGACCCTTTTAGCTCTCTCCATGCGAGGTTCCCATGTGGGTGCGTTTCGCAAACGCTTTAGGGCTAGTACAAGTGTCGACTACGGTTCCCCCTCGCACCTACGTATGCTTTCGGTCCTTCAGCCGTGAAAGTGTCCAGCGCACGTCACACGGCCCACGTTCCCAAATCCAGGTCAAACTGTCGATTGCCTTCAGTCCTCGCTACCCAAAACTCGATGCGATCCGAATGATCCTGGGCCCCACTAGTGGTTGAGAGGCTCTGCTCTCGAAACTAGTAGACTGCAGGTGCTGGGTTTGAACCCATTCGCGGCCGTCGGCCTAATCGTTCGAAGTTTTCTAGGGATTTCTCCGAATTTTGGATTTTCTTGCTTAATTACGGATTAGCTTCTCTTATAAAGGCCTTAATGGAGGGCATCCCTCCGCTTTCGGGTTAATATCAAATGTGTTGATAATCGGCCGTCATAAAATAAACCAAATCAAACCAAATGGTCCCTTCTATTGGTCCCCCCATACCACTTCAGCGACCCGCGAGACAACGATGCCTACAGAGACACCGATGCCGAGGATACCCTAAAGGGAGTTGCTTTGCGACTGACCCCCACTGTCAAATCCTATGACTGAGGGAAGAGATTTGTTGGGTCCAGATGGAAAAGAAGACCCCTAGCGGAAGCCCTCAGGGGATAGGGAAGCTCCCTGACCACAGGAACACGGTCTTGCTCATGGGTTTTTCGCCCACAATCCTGGGATGCACTGACTTCGGACGATACTTAGGACGCACATGCTGCGTACCATCCCGGGAGATAAACTAATTGTTCGTAGGTGAACTTAGAGTGACTGTGAAAATTTCCTCTTGACACCAACTAAGCTAGGTTTTCCGTGAGACCCCCTCCCCCCCTGCCGCTCCAGTGGAACTTTTCGGCTCATACAGGGAGGGGTCAGAGATTATGGACTAGGCGTCAGTAGCAACCCCAGAAAAAGGGAACGGTTTGGGAACCACGCGAAGCCCAACGTGACCCTGCCATGTACTACCTTACTTCAGAGTCCTCGTGGTTCATAGGCACAAGTATTCTTTCTCAAGGCAATGAAGGCTCCTACCAGAAAGACGAGGGTACCTCTAGGTACCTTTAAAGGACTAAGAAATTGCCTCCAAGAAGTCGAAGTGACATCCGGCTCGGGCATTAGTGGTAGTAGGGGTCATATCACTTTAGCTATCTTTGTCCAGAGTCACGATGCAGTTCACAAGGAACTTAACTCCCAAGGGCCGCCTATGCCCCCCCCCCTTTTTTTTACTTAAATGCTTTAGCTTAAATTACATAGATTTATATATATATATATTGAGCTGAAATGCAGTAAAACACTACATATATAAAAAATAATCGGACTATGGCTACCTGGCACTATCCCTTCTATGGCTTACTATGAGAACCGTAGCTCTAAGGGTCTGAGCGTCAACATCTCAAGCTGTCAAACCCACACAGCTCTTACCCGTGGCCACCGGACTAGTAAACTAGCCACACTCGGAGGAAGTGAATCGTCCTAGAACGACACACATCAAGCATCATATACTACGGGCGCAGCCTGGCTCATGGTCTCTTCGACTGAAAGGATCGCCGGTTCGTAACCACATGGAGGAGCGACCACACCAGTTTTGAATAAAGCTTCCGCTTCTTCGCAAGCATTCAAATCTTATTCCCCCCCCCCCCCTAGAACCGACAGCTTTTCAAGGTTTTACATTTTGTTACCAACAATTCTTGTTCTGGATTGTTAATATTGTTTCTGTATTTCGTTTGGGTCGTTTATTGCGTTAAATATAATTTTTTTCGGAGGAGGCGTCCTCTGGTAGGCATTTTGATTCTTTTTTCGAAATTCCGTGAGCACATTTCGTATACAATATGCATACAAAATTTCATCGCATTCTGTCCACTCGTCTGTGGTGTAGGAAGCTGTTTACCGGGGAAGTTTATTTATAACCATCGTGTACATTTGTATTTTCGACTTTCCTCCCCCTCCTTTTTTTTACTTAAATGGTTTAGCTTAAATTACATAGATTTATATATATATATATTGAGCTGAAATGCAGTAAAACACTACATATATAAAATATAAATATTGGAAATACGAAGAAAAATGAAAATATTTGTGGAACCAAAACAGAATCAGGTCAAATTACCTAAAGTTCCTAAATTAACAACTGCATTTTCACACTTGCATTTAATAATGCAAGCTATAAAAATGCAAAATTTGGGCTTTCGTGCACAATAAATCAATGAAAAGAAGCTAAAAATAACAAGATATAAAAAAAAATACTGGAAGCATTTGCCGCCAAAAAAGTATCTAAATAAATTAGACACAACCAAACTTTGATAGTGCAAGAAATGCTTTGCACACTTAAATGGAAAATAAATGGTTTGTTTTGGTTTCGGCCTTAAAAACCTGCTTCGGTCGATCCTTAGTTTTAAGTTATGGTGGGACTTCGGTAACAGTGTTGTGAAATCTGGGAAAATGTTTTTTAATTGTGGAGCCAATTTTTCAGGGCTTTTAATAATGATTTTGTTGTCGAAAATGTCCCCAGGCAGCTGGAGTGCAGACCAAAAAAACAAGTTCTGTTGGGGAAACTTTTAGGTGTGTTTTTAGTACAGGACGAAATCGAAGTAAAAGCCGTTGGTAGTACCTCAGTTCATTTTTCTCTCCGTCTAGTTTTTAGGGCAACTTTCAGAAGTGTGTGATGCAAATTTTCAATAATCCCATTACTCTGAGGGTGGCATGATGAAGATCGGTACTTTTTAGAGCCTAACAGTCAGGGTAATTGCTGAAAGATTGCAGATTTGAACTGTCGTCCCTGGTCAGTTGGTATTTTCTCAGGACAATCAAAACGAGCAATCCATTCGGAAATGAGTGCAAGTGAAACTCATTGTGCCATGATGTCGCTTAGTAGACTTGCCTCTGGCCAACGCACTGCTCTATCAATTACAGTTAAATAATACCTTTTACCATTTGATTCTGGTAAACATCCAATTAAATCCAAATATATGTGCTAAAATCTATCTATTGGAAGATCAAATTTTCTCAGTTTTTGTGTGCCTAATGATTTAGAACGGTGATAACCCAAATATTTACGAGCCCAAGTTCGACAATTTTTAGATGGGGAAGTCCAAATAAATCTCTGTCGTATTAGATTTACATTACTTTTAGTTCCAGGATGGGATAGCATGTAATTTCCAAAATGCCTGTTTTGTAAAGTTTGGGGCTAAATATGGATGGCCATTGCCTCTAGAAATGTCACAGTAAATTTCTGTTATGGAATTAGAAAGAGCGATTAATTTTGAGTTCTAAACTGGATTGACTGCTTTGCAAAAGCTTCTTGAGTTCTGCATCCTGTATTTTTTCAATACTCAATTTATTATAATCTATAGGAGTAGCTATTTGTATTTCATTAATTCAAGATAGTGCATCTGGTTCCGTGTTTCGTTTTCCATTAACAAATTTTATATAAGTGATGAATTTTTATGTAACGAGTAACCACCGACATTCCCTGTTAGTGTAATTATCAGTTCTTTTGTTAAAGGCATAAACAATAGGTTTGTGATCCGTATAGATAGTACACTGAGGGGCTTCTAAAAAGGTGTCTAAAATGTTTAAACGATTCGTAAATCGCTAATAACTCGCGATCAAAACTTGAAAACTTTAAATGAGTTTCGTTTAGGCGTTTGGAAAAAAATGAAAGTGATTTTAGTTCCTCTTCTGTTTCCAAACTTAATGTAGCACCAAAAGCAAAATCAATAGCGACAGAATGAAGTGCTAATTAGTCATCGTGGGTGGGAAATGCAACAGTTGCTCAGTTAATGCCTCTCTTGAAGCTTCAAAAGAATTTATTGAATTAGCAGATTTGTTTACCGAAGTTGAATCTTTCTTTTTAGCTCCTCGCAAGAAATCTGTTAACAGCGCGAGAATAATTGCAGCATTCCAATGAAAACGTCGAAAATAATTAAATAATCCAATGTATTTGCAAATTTTCGGAAGAGAACAAGTTCAAATGAGTTTCTGGTGCGGATATTGCTTAATAATTTTAACTTTGGATTGTGAAGATCAAGTTTTGTTTGGAAAAATTGCATGCCCTTAGAATGATACATTGCTCTACTTTAAAACAGTTTTTGAAACGTTTATACTGAGTTCATTTTTGGAAAGTCTAGTCAGAACTGCTCTTATATATTCTAGATGCTCAGATTCATTTTCCAAAAAAATTAAAACGTCATCGAAATAAGCAATAGGAAATGGAAGACTATACAGCACTTCATTAAATTACTTTTAAAACGTGCTTACTGTGCATTTTAGCCCAAATTTAAAATATAGAAATTCAAAATTTCGAAAAGGAGTTAGTATTTTTGTTTTAGAGGCATTTTTTTCATGCACAAGAATGTGAAAATAAGCTTAGAGTATATCTAGATTTGAAAAAAAAATTCCATACAGAATATTTGTATGGTGATGTATGTGAGGTATTGAGTAATGGCCTGGAAGTGAGACTGAATTTAATCGCTAATAATCACCACAAACTCCATAAGAACCACTTGATTTTGGTACCATATGAATAGGGGATGCCGAAAAGAGATTTTGAAGGGCGGAGTATGTCCTCATCCATAAGATATTGGAGTTATTTTGAAATTCCTTTAAAATATTTGGATATATCCCGTAGTTTTATGTGATAAGCTGTGTCAGGATATGTTGGTTTCTTAAAATTTGGAATGAGTTTAAAGAGATCTAGGAATTCTTAAAATATAGTTTTAAAAGACATGTCTTCTGAAATCAGTTTAATTTGGGAGCAGCGATGTATTTCGTACAGGAGACATTAGAGTTTTATATTTCATTTCGAACAAGCAGATTAGTTGTTCTGGGTTCTCGGATGGCCTGCAATCTGTAAAGGCCATGGCTAAGGATGGAGACCTTTGCTCCAGATTGGCACTCTAGCTTTTCTAGGGCGAAGAACATTGCTAATAATTCTAACTGGTAGCCAGAATTGTTATTACATAAACTGCACGCCAGTGAGTGAGTGAGCCACGACGCTACTTTCCATGACGCAAAAAGATGCAACCGTACTGATATCAGGGCGAGATCCAAAAGTTAAAATGATGGGGCAGGTGGCCGGGATGTAAATTTGTGTGATGACTGTAATTAAAATTAGGTTTACTGTAATTAAAAATGATCATTTTCATTGTTTGGCGAAAGTTTTCTTAGCCCAAATAATACGTAATAATGCCAACTTTTGTTGTGTTGGTATAATGTATGACTATCGATTGTATACACGAGGGATATAGACCAGATGAGGGCCGGCGTCTTTCTAACGCAAAGTCACCCAAAGTTCGAAGAAAATCACGAAAAATTCCGAACGATTAAGCCGTCGATCGCGATCGGGTTTGAACCCAGCACCTTCCGTATACCAGCTTTGAGACTAGAACCTTTCGGTTACTGATGCTGACCGCGATTCTAAACAAGGATTATCAATTTTCTATTTGGAGTAAAAAGAAAAGGGTATCAGTTGCAAGCTTACGTTAAATAAAAAATATATTTATAAAAATAAAAAATAGCATTTTTTTTGCTGTATTTGCACATAAACATAACGCCAGAAATCTGACAAACGCGAATTTTTTTTCTTAGACAAAATCGAATAAAAACGATAGGATGCTTTTTTCCCGGTAATATTTATTAATGGTGAACTATTTTAAAATCCTAAACCTAAGTTCTTATGAAAGTCTGTAATATAAATGCATATTTTATGCATTTTTAATACTTTTCCGGGAAACATAAAATACCTTGCATGTTGTATCTATGAAAATTAATAAATGTTAAAAAGAAACTGGAGGAGGATATTTTATATTTTTTATAGCATATTTAAAAGATAACGCATGTAGAGAAACATGAATACATTGTTGTTGTTTTTTATTCCAAATAGTTGCTGCGGTAACATTTTATGTTGCTTATAAATTTTTGAAGGATATTTTTTAAAAGTTTGTTTTCTCAAAGAAAAAAGATAATAGTGAATATTTAGAAAACGATTGAAAAAAGGTACGAGCGTATTTCATATTTAGGGGGAAAAAAATCTGTTTGCTTGGCCTACATGCGGAGGTAGATTTCGAAGTTAGGTATAAATTTCACCAACAAAAACTAAAACAATATTAGAGAAAAACCCAGTTTCATCACTGAGAATAAGCCCTAGTGACCTAAACCTTTTGTGAAAATTCTAATACATGCAAATACACACATACATGTATATACGAAATAGATTTTAAAATGGCGAAAACAAAATCAGGCAACTTCAAAATGTTAAAATATTCTAATATTAACATAGTCTTCTTTTTATCATGTTTTAATACGTTTTTACAAACTCATCATATGGCACTATATATTTTTCTACTTTGCGTCCATTATATTTCCAATAAGACATAATATTTGCTTGTTTAAGAAAATCCTTCAAGCTAATTATTTCTTTTTCCATTTTCATGTGGAAATCTTGCTATAGAAAAGTTATGACGCAATATTCAATTTTTCTTAAATTCATCAAACTATTTATTTTTCCATTTTTCACAAGCAAATCTTCTAATAGTAAAATAATTGTTCTAGCAAGAATTTTATTGTAGTTTATTTTTATTATTATTGTTAACAACTATTATAACGCTCAATGGTTATTTTTTTCTACCATTGTTCTGTAAGATCTGGCTTTGTCAAAGCCATGATAAGGCGGTATTCAAATTTTTGAACCCTCCCTATTTCCACCCCCTTGGACCGATTTTGCTCATATGTAATCCCCGCCGAGATGTTAACCATCTCAATGTATTTGGTGAATTTGAAGACGATTCGTGTATAATTGCGAATTTAACGTGCGGATAAAATTTAGTACATACATACATATATATACATACATATATATATGAACTTTTTATTTGGGGAAGATTTTGGGTTCCTGGGGTCATTTAATGAAAAGTTATGAATTTTTTTTATCAAAAGTCGCACCATGGTAACGACTTACGAAATCTACCTAAAAAGTCAAAAATACATGTATGCATTATATAAGGCGACCTTTCTCAACTGTATCCAATGGCTAATTCCTAAACCTTTAGTCATATAGGCGTATAGGTTTAGTTGCAAAAATGATTCAAATGAGGCAAAGAAATATTTTAAAATCAATTTGGGCCAAAAAATGATTTCTTAAAAAATTACGAAAAATATAAAAAGTACTTTTTACTCGTTTGCAACTTATTTTCACAAAAATATGTAAACATTTGGAGCTTACAGAGGCATATATAACCTTCCTACCTACGTGCTGAAAAAAATATTGTTGAAATTTTGAAATTTGAATGAACCAAAATAATAAGTATTTTTCCCATAAGATAACATGGGATTCCACTTTTTTTTATTTCCCACCAGATAAGCCCTCTTAGTGCACCCAAAGGCATAAAAATATGGAAGACTGGGACAAGAAAACACAATGGTAAACCTATGAGTCAACAACTAAATTCGGGTTTTCAGTTGTTTTCCATCAAGATATGTCTTGACAGATCAATTGCATTTTAATATGCAAATCGGCTGTTAACTTATTATAATTTTAGCCGTGAATTTGATCAGGTGATTGCCTCTGTTTCCGCCTCCCAGTCTATAGCTTTATTCTTAATATCGTATTCGAATGTTTCGAATTAAAAGAATTTTATTTTTATATAACTAAGTTAGCTATATTAATATAATTAGATTAATAATTATGAAAGCAATTAAAATAATTATTCGATTGAATTTACTTCATCCAGTCACTGTTAAAAATTTTCTCATTCAATAACTGAAAAATATAAAGTTCTACTTCCTTCATCTAATAATACTTATTTAAAGAAAAAAAAAAACACACTCTAAGATCTACTTTTTTGAACTTCGATAATAAAGCTACAAATTTTATGCATTTTTAATATGCTTGCATAAGCCTCGAAAAATTTTGAAGCTTTTTATCTATGAAAAATTAATAAATGTTTCAAAAGAACTGGCCAAGCATATTTTATCCTTTTTTTATATCTTTTTTGGGAGATAACGTAGCTAAAGATGGATGAAGAGTTATTGGAAACATTTTTCGACATTGTACATGTTTTATTCTACTGTTGTCGGAAGTATTTTGCGTAACATGTAATTCTTAAACATAATTTTTCACCATTTTTTTTTCGTTCCCTTAGGGGGAAGAGATAAAAGTGAACACCTTGTACAAGGCTGAAGCTTTAGAAAAGTTTTACAGTCAAAAAGATAAAAGAGATTTTTTTCCGTGAAAAATATATTGTAGATACATGTGTTGTAATAAAACGATACATAATATGATACATGGTACTAATCACTTACTAACAATGAAAGAGTTAATGAAAAACCATTAAATGTATATTCATATGCATCCTAATGGGATAGTCACTCAATGTGACGTAACAAGTGTCACAGCGAGGCTAACGAAAAAGATAGGCTACCACGGTGCATTCCAGATAGAGTTGTCAGATTCATCACAGAAAATAACAGAAGATTCCTATTGTCACTAGTTTGTTTTAGTTTTATCACGCTATTGTCTTTTTTGTATACCATACTAAACCATGTTGAATGTGCCAGTAATGTTTTCGGCAACAAATTTTTTAAAAAATACGTTATTAATTAATTGATTTAATCTTATTTTTCAGAAGTACGTGTATTTGTATTACATTATTCTATTAACATTATTTAAATAGATTTATAATCATATATAGCATTTTTAATGAAAAATTAATAGAACTATAAGAACAAATGAATCAAAGCATCCTACTATTCAGTACTATTATGAAAATTTTATTAATAAATACTCTAACAAAATAATTGATATTTAAACAACACGGAGATCATAAACCTAACAAAATATTAAAACTTAGCACACAGATAACCTAAATTAAAAATCATATAATGTAAATAATTATAGTCTCTAATAATGTCAAGTTCAGATGATGAAATCCAATCAAAGCGCAAATATTACATAGCTATTCCAAGATTTTTGTCATTCTGATAGAAAATAATCAGTTTTTACATTTGATGTATATGTGTATAACTTTTTTTTTTTTTGGTAAAAGGGTGAAATTTTGAAGCAAATTGCAAAACAAAAATAACCTTTCACACTTTAAAAAATAGATGTAATAGAAAAACGAAAGAAATCATCATATGGGATAATTTTAAAAGTACACTGTAAGATAGGACTAAAAAATTCTAAAAAACGTACAACTTACAGGAAAAACGCATCGTCTGGAAACCCTAATTCCAGATGTCTTTTTTTATAGACCGCTAGAGTAACGTGATGCTTTTTTCGGACAACAGTATAGGTGCATTCGAGCATCATGTGACTCCAGGAAACATGATGCTCGTAAAAAAGCTTATGTAGCCTGTAAAAAATGATACGAATAAATAACCGCGGCAGCCTGTCTTTTTCGTTAGCCTCGTGTCACAGTCAAGGGGACAAAAATGTGAACACTTTAATTCGATTTGTTATGACACTCGGATAATTGTCATTTCGTGATTTCACTGTAAAGTCACTTACTCCATTCAGAAGTCACGATGACCAATTTTTGACTCATTGCACATCACTTTGTTGGTATTTTAAGGCGCAACACTAGTCACTGAAAAAGACCCGGATAATAATGAAAAGTCTATGGAAGCGTTCTTTTCAAATATCTCGCTCAAATTTTAATATTTTTACGTGATTTTTTTGCATACACTCTTAATAAAAAGGAGTGACTATACACTCCGGAGGAGTGAATACTCATTCTATCGCAGACTCAAAATATGCCGAACCTCTTTAGAGTGACTATTCACTTAGAGAAAAAGTGGAATCGTTGACTCTCTGAAAGAGTGAATACTCACTCCTGGGAAGTGAATAGTCACTCTAAACAGGAGTCAATAACTACACTTTCTGAGGAGTGACTATTCACTTTTGCGAAATGAGTGCATTTTTTTACTGCTGTAGGAGTGAGTAGTCACTCTTACTGCGGAGTGACTATTCACTCTTATTAAAAGAGTGCGTTTTTTCACTCCTGGTAGGAGTGAATAGTCACTTTTTTATAGGAGTGAATGTTTATTTTTTATGCAGTGCATTTTTTTATTGCTATTATGGGCATTTTTAAAAAATCGTATCTTTTAAAGTATACAATGAAAATAAATACAAGCATGGTAAAATTGGAACAAAATACTTTATTGACAATATTTATTTAATTCATAGTATGTAACATTAATTAAACTTTTTAAGGGAAAACTTAATTAAAGTTACTATGAATTAAATCAGATTATTGACAGAAATAAACATTTTATTGCAATCTTTCTCCTTGTGTTTGCTTTCATTGGTAGCCCCATAAATATGTATGATAGTTTTAAAATGCCCATAAGCGCAATTTATTAATCATTTTTAAAATCTTAAACAGTCAATATTTTTTCCCGATACCCATCAAGTTTTACATATTATTTTAATAATTCCGTTATGCATGTTATCTATGTTTTTTTTTTTTATTAGTTTTCCAATGTGTAATCAATTTTTTTTTTCTGAAAAACAAATATTAATACAACCCGATGTAATCTAACACAACAGATATTAATACAATAATATATTTTATATTTTATTTTGATCTTATCCTTTATATTTGCTTTGATTGCATGTCCGATAAATCTATGATAGTTTTAAAATACCCATAGTGCAAGTTACTAACCAATATATTAATCAAAGAAATACTTTTTTTTCAAATACTCCTGAAGTTTTATTTAGTATTTTAATAATTCCTAAAATGTACATTAATTAAGCTTTTTTTTTCATGCTTAATTAAAAATTTAAATAGACAGATCTCAGTAGTGATTGTTATTAAATTATATCTAATGTAAATATTATGAATGTGTAATTTAATTTTTATTTTTTGTGATTGGTCAATGTTTTATTATAGATAAATATGTAGTCTAAAATTTTAAATTCTCTGGAAAATGTATATATATATATTTTTTAAAACATATTCCTTAACTTAATCATGATTTCTGATATTAATACAACCATTAATTATGGAACGACAAGGTAACGTCCAATTAATTTTATTATTATTTTTTTTTATTCCCTTATATATTGTATTTAATACAAATAAGAGTTAAATAATTTTGCATGTTTTATTGAAAAAGATTGATTTAGGAAATAGAAAAAAGAATGAAATATAAAAAGAAAACAAATGACTAGAAATGTACTGCTCTTATATTTTGAAAAACATTTTTAATATAAAAAGTAATTATTTATGTCTTTAAAACATATGCAATCTCATACTATATAAATGATGGCATGAAATTAAAAAAAGTATATGTATAATAAAGCAATTTTAGTTATAAACTTCGTATCAGGCATGAAAAAAAAATAATAATAATGGAAATAATTACTTGTATTATAAAAGTAAAAAATGCGTTTACAATATAATAAAATTTAATAACTGTTTCTGGGTGTCCATAATTACATGTTTTTATTGAAAAAAAATATATTTTAATTCTGGAAGTAATTTTTTTATGCAATGTAAACATTTAAAAAAATAATTAAAATAATGCCTTAAGGGGGAAAAACATAATGAAGACAAGTGAACAAATATTGGAATGTACCTTTTTTATTTTCCTCAGTATTCCAAATCTTTAAGGTATACTTTGTAACATTTCATTGCACAGGTTTTTTATATATATATAAAAATATACACTGCTCATAAAAATTTTCGTGCTTTTGTAAGTATCCGAACAATATATCTCTAACATTTTCGTGAAACTAGAATCAAAGCTTTTAAAATGTTTTCATTTGAATAAAAATGATTAAATAAATAAAAAAAATTAGCAACCCGCTGCAAAACCAAGCTCTCTGTTTTGAATGTCATACAAGCGCGAAAGTGGGATAAACATCGTTATACAGAATACATTTTTCGTAATACGGAGATTAATTTACATGTTAATAATGTTCAAATTCAAGGTTCCATAGAAAATTTTGTAAAGTAGAAAACTTCATTAAATAGGGATTTCGTTAAAAGGAAGTTCGACTGTATTATTAATATTAAAAGAAAAAATTTCAAAAGCTTTATTTCTTAAAAATTGCAAAATTTATAAAAGACTAAAAGCTATTTTTCAATCTGAAACTAAAAAAAGAAAAGAGAGAGAAAAATTCAACAATACACTGTCTCCGCACATTTTCAACAAAGTTCAGCTCATTACATTGTGTAGTGTAACCTAAAAGAAGCATCTGGTCATGAATCACACGATTATCTCTGTTTTCGCATTTCAAATGTGAGATCGAGATAAATAGAACCAGGTTTTGAAGAATAAGGAGAAAAAAATCAATCTTTTTCTATATAACAGAAACTAACCCATCAATATAAAATACAATAACTACAGAAATAAAAAGATTAAAATTAATATGGACTTACGGTTACATTCCAAGTAATGAACGTTGATTTAAATCCTGTAAAATTGCCGACATCCTTCTGCTTATCTTGAAAAGAACGTTGAAGAGAAGACTATTTTGATTGGTTGATGACGTCACTCTAAAAATAGTGGACGTCACTCTTAAAAAGAGTGACTAGCGTCATGATAAGAGAAATAATTGCAGCGGGCTAAGTTTAAATCCGCTTCCTCCACGCACATGCATGCGACTTATTCTTTATGAAACGTGTCACAAAAGTGAAAAGACAGAAACAGAAAGAAATTCTATTGAATAAACAATATTTTGCTTTTATTTTGGAGCTTGATATTTTAATTTAGAAACTCCAAACAATTAAATAATATAAGATAGACGATATCAGTGTTAAATTCAGGCACTTTCCTCCGGGAAGGACTTCTATGGTTCCGCAGCGGACATTATAGAGTTCCGAGGGGGGAGGGGAGGGGCGAGAGGGCACGACGTTTCATTGCTCCAGGGAAAGGGATGTCCCCGCCGGAAAATCCCCTGAATTTAACACTGAAGGAAATTGCACTTATATTTCAGCAAAGGAAATCTGAGAAATGTCTATAAAAATATGTACCTAACAGTACAGTATAACAGTTTGAACACTTTCGCTATTTCAGAAGAATATTTTTTAGCATTTGTTTTTGTTATTAGCGCAGAAAACAAATTACAGAATAAAAAAAAAGAAGGTTGACGAAGCAGACTAAGACGTAAAATCAATGTTGAATTCAGGGAGTGGCCCGGGGGTGGCATTCCCCCGGAGCAATAAAATCCCCCCCCGGAAAATTTGGGATTTTGTGTTTTTTATGGGCGAAAATTGCAATTTCCCCCCGGAATGCCATAATGTCCCCTCCCCCCGGAGCCACAAATGTCCCTCCCGGAGAATCAACAACTTTGAATTTGAATTCAACACTGCATAAAATAGGTTTTGAAAAGAAAGAAGACCTTATTAATAAATTTGTATTTGCGTGTAGATTAAGATGCCATGCAATAACTTTGAAATGAAAAATGAATTTACTTCCCATTATCTATATATCTATATATCTATATATCTATACACATATTTACAAGAAAAAAAAATAAGAACAAGAAAAAAAAGAAAAAACGAATTTTGTAGTATAAATTTGCAATTCCTTCGATTCCTGCGCACGGGACGATGGCCCCCATCGTCCTTCATTTTCATTTTGCACCTACGTTTTTGTAACAAATAAGTGTAATTTCAAAGATTACCTTTTGAAATGGTGTAATTGAAAATTAAGGAGTGATATATTTTGGTGTTTTTGATTATTTAAATCCATATATTGATTCAAAGTTGAACTGATATATTTTTTTAAGTGTATAATGCCAGGTTTTCACTCTCGTCAACGGAGTGAGATATCTCACTCTCGTCAGCAGAGTGAGATATTTCACTCTCGATAACAAAGTGAAATATTTCACTCCTTTCTACAAAGTGAAAAATTCCACTCTTTAAAGAATGTATTTTTAAAAATATCACTCCAAAAAGAGTGAAAATGCCTCTGACTCTTCTAAAAAGTGAGTTTTTCACTCCTTCCACTTTTAGAGTGTAGGATAGCTGAGGACGATCTACAAACGGCCTAGTTTTTACTTTTTCAATTTTGCTTACATATTTTTTATATTATGATAGTTTCAATTTCAGAATCAGTTTAAACCGGTTTTGAAATTTAAAGTATATATATATATTAAAATCTGAAAGTAAAATTGAAAAAGTAAAAACTAGGCCGGTTGTGGATCGTCCTCAAAAATTTTGGGTATCCATGAAAAAATTGCTTTGTCATAAATTCTCTACAAATAATAGGTAAACAAAATTAAACCCCAGTTATCCGCCATTCACGGGACTGGATCCTTGACGGATTTTCACAAAAGAAAATAATTTTCTTTTCAAACTTATTTAATTTCTATTCAAATTGATTAGATATTGTCACAAAAAAGCAAAATAAAACATAAAACACTCTAATTTCAATACTGCACGAGATAATGGCATGTAATTAATTAATGAATGATAAATATTCACCATTAATGATGTATTTATTAATGTGAAAGATTATAACAGCGAATATAAAAAATATGGAGAAAACTAAAAGTAGATATATACTAATTTATAATTAAGTCGATATTAGGTAATTATGAAGTAGATGAAATCTTTAAATAAAGTCATTATCATTCTGGCTTGCTTTTTCCTTAAATATCACCATCAGCGGAAGTGCATGGGTCGTTAGGATTCAGAATTATCACCTCATCTTCTTCCTTTTCATGTTGATCTCGACTTGATCTTGGGGATAAATATTTAACATTAATCAAATGTTTAGTCATGTGAAACATTGTTGGTGCGACAAAACATAATAGAGATAAACGAAAAGTGCCAATTTATCACTATGGAAATGTTACTTACTAAGTCGTACTGTTCTTTTCTTTTTCTTTGACACATCATCATCAGCTGAAGTGGATGGTGCATTAGTAGGTATTCTCAACAGGATTGTATCCATAATCGCGTTCTCATCTTTTTCGTCATCATATTTGGGTGTAGCATTTAGACAACACCATGGCAGATGTTACAGATGATTGTACAATTCATGGCAGCTTTCCTGAATCCACACTTAGCTCCACTCCCAGTGGTGTATTTGCAGAAGATGGTATTTAATACAGCTTCAGGTGCGATCGAATGTTTAGCTGTTGTGGGAATAAGATGATTCTGTCTTCGTTTCCAACTCCCATAGTTCAGCTTTTTCTTCATGGTCAAGCCACAACTGTACGTGGTGGTACAACCGGAAAAAATGCTGTCTGGCGGCTCCTTCTGTTGGCGAAAGGGAATGTCAGGTTTGACATTCGATACAGATTTTGCGAAGGAGTGGTATCGGAAATTATTAAAAGATGAAGCTGTGGAGGGTGCTCCATATAATCTAAAAAAAAGTCGGTTTCTTGCTTCTTCAACAGCATCATGGCCGTACTCCCTATTATTGAACACAGTAGCAATTTTATGCACATCTTCATGTTGCCGAAATTTTTTGAAAAATTCAATTTTTCCTTTTTTGAAAACGGCAGATGTCGTATCCTATCCAGTGAATGCATGAGGTACTAAAGTGACGTATTTCAGTCTTGTTTCCTGAACTATCTGTTGTGTGGAAAAAAAAAACCTTCCTTTCAATTTTTCCACGGCCTGGCTTAACGGAAAAAATATCCCGTTTAAGTGGAGTAAGGGCGATTATGTGGCCGAGAAGATCAACATCAACAACTGCCACTCTGTCACTGGCAGATGATTTTTCAATGGCTGTTGTTATGATTAGGATATCTGTATCACCAGTACTCAGTACCCAACAAGATATTCCATTGTCCTTCAATTTGGATGAAAGCATAGCAATTAATCTTGATTTCTTCTTTTCATTTGAAAGGAAGTTTTCTTGCTTAACGGTAATCTCTGTGTCTTTGTTGAAATTAATATCCACTGACTTCTAAAAAGCTTTTGTTATTTTCCGGCTGCACAACTTGATCTCCTTTCTTAAGGTGCTTTCTGTTTTCATTTTTAGTTACAATAAAAATATAAATTTTGATAGATACCGAGTAAATAAATTTGAAAAGAAAATGATTTTTTTGCGAAAAATCCGTCAAGGTTCTGGTCCTGTGACTAATGAATAACCGAGGTTCCACTGCGTTTGCATGTCATTAGTAGAGAATTGTATGCTCTTTAATTTATGTTGGAGTAATTTTTTTCATGAAAACCCATGTTTCCTGAGATATTTTCAAAAATCTAAAAAAGAGGGGGGGGGATTTAATTTTGCCTTTCCCCTCCACTCACTTCCTTTTCATGAGAACTTTTTGCCTAGTCATTAGTAGCCATCAATGAACAAATGTTCCAAACTTCATCTCGGTAGCATTTATTATGGCAAACATTCCTAATATGATTGGAATGAAAATGGTCAAGGTTCCGGTTCCGTGAATGACAAATAACCGAGGTTCCACTGCGTATGCATGTCATTTGTAGAGAATTTTATGCTCTTTAGTTTAAGCTGGAGTAATTTTTTTTAATAAAAGCCCATAATGATTGAGATATTTTCAAAAACCTAAAAAAAGAGGGGGGGCTTATTTTTGCCCCTCCCTCCCGCCAGCTCACTTCCTATCGATGGGGCTTTTTACCTGGTCATCAGTAATTATCAAGGAACAAGGAACAACTGTACCGATTTTTATTCCTCTAGCATTTAATATGGAAAACTGCCCCAAAACAGGCTTATTTGATGGGACTATATTCAGAAAGTGCAGAACGTGCTGTCCTTATTTTTAAATTCATATTTACTCTCAAAATGCATCAAACTGGCACATTCTCATATTCAGAAAGTGTACAATGTGCCGTGCATGTCGATTTTTTTAATAAATCCAGGATGTAACGAAAATAAAATAAAATAAATAAATGTTGTCAAATTTGACAATTTCAACGGAACTTTCTTAAGCGGGAGATCTGGGAATGAACAAAAAATGGTCATACTGAGAAAATAATTGCTTATAAATCGAATTCTAATTAATCGAGCGAAAAATGAAATAATTTAATACTAATGGTAATTTAATACTAATAATAAATGGAATAATTTAATCACTTTTGTGGGAAGACAGATCTCCAAGGTGTGTCAGAAATTGGTTTCTATCAACACATGACAGCGCAAATACCTAATTTAAATTTATATCATGCTTATTTCTTTGACGGCAACTGTTTCTCAATAAACAAAATTTTGAAATTTGACCGACCTACCTAGCTTTATTAAAACTCAATAACCAGTATGCCATGTATTAAACCATTAAGCTTGATGAGATTTAAGGAATGGGCTAAAAATATATATACATTCGCTGGCAGGGCACTTGTGCTTTTTCTTTTTAAGTGTACTGAATTTTCCTAAGTCAGGCGGTTTATTGAGGACGTTTGAGACAACTACACTCGCTATAGTTTGCCAAGGTAGCAAAGATGCAAAGAAGCACTCTTGTCTCATGTATTTCAAGCATGAACTCGCTTTGTACAACATTATTGTAATGAACCTCAGTTTTCAAAACATTTTTCAATCTATCGAAAAAGAGTGTGCATTTCTTATGTACATTTTTACACAATATGCAATAAGTGTTGCTAACATTGTCCCGCACCAATTCTAAAGTTTGCGCCATGAATTTGAATCACTCTGTTTATTTCATGATATTATTTTAGGGCGTATTCAAATCTAATTTGCTTACTTTCTGATTTATTTTTGCATTCACTTTTGCTTTCATGCGTATCAGACTGGCAAATTCTGTTATTCAGAAACTATAAAATGAGCTATGCTTGTCGATTTCTAGCTAAAGGAGGGAAATGTTACAAAGAATGCTGTCAAAGTTGGCACTTTGAATCGAATTTTTGGAAGAGAGAGATCTTTGAATGAAAAAATGGTCTTACTGGGAAAATAAATGTTTATAATCCAAATTCTAATTAATTGAGCGAAAAATGAAAGCACACGGCATCTTGTACATCTCTTCTAAAGTCTCAAAGAGTTTCATGTTTTTACTTTTAATAGTGTGTCTGAAAATGTCTCAGACAATTTCGAGCTGTTGAAGGTTGAAATATATTTTCTCGAATACACCCTTAAATAGAAAAAGGAACCTAAAGGTATAACAAAAACTCGCCTTAAAAAAAAAGGAATTTTGGCTGTTACAGTGCATTTAGAGCCAAGTTCACCAGTTGAATTTAAAAGAAATAAATTATCAAACGAAACATTTTCTTCGTTTTGCTTTTTAAAGCTTTTGAGAAAGCATCTAATACGGTCTCTGAAAGTATTGTATTAGCTATATGATAATACATCTATGACAGAACAGTATTTGTCTGTTGCCACAGATTTAGAAAAATTGATGCAAACCGCTTGCGCCATAAAACATAAATAATGTACATACATTAATGCATGCAGACATTTTCGAAACATACAGGTTTCTTTCGGCTTTACTTTCGTTCAGCATAAATTCTCTACATAAAAATGATAAAAATATATAAATGTTTAAGCTACTTTTATAAAACAAAATATAGTAGGATCAAATGTGTTAAGCAACCTTTATTCTCTTCTCACGATTTTGAGTCACGTTTTTCGACACAAACAACCTTAAAGTAACTATATTTCAAGCATAAACTCGCTATGTACAAGGAAAAATTTAGAAATACTAGAATGAAGAACGAAATCTTACTCCTTTCATGAATTCCATATGAGAAATTTACGATAGAATATAGGTTTAGAAGGATAAAATATTCATGAACAATTTCTTTTCGTTATATGTTTCTTTCGAAGTTCGTGGTTGCTACAGTTTTTCTTAGTTGCATGCTATCACGCAATATTTTGCTCGCCTGTTAGTTTTTTCCCCCCGAAATTTAGATATAAACTAGATATAGAAAACAAATAAAAACTGAAAAATTTTTGCTGGAGAGAGGAAAAAATCAATAGTTTATCAAAAAATTGTCTTGTTTTTATTACATATGTGTTTGAAAACATAAAAATCAAGAAAATTATGTTCAATATGAATATATATTATGATTTAAATTAGTACTTTTCATTCTTTTATTTTTCGGATAGAAATATATAAAATTTAAATTTAATAAAACCAGAAAATTTAATTCAGGCGCCCCGAGATGTCAAATCTGCCTCGCAACGTACAGAAGATAAGTGAACTAGTTTTAATTGAAAACTATAATAGATTTTTTACATTTAATGTACTCATATACACTATATTGCCATTGATTATGGGACACTTGCGATTTTAGACATTTTACTAACTATCTAGAAAAATACATGAGGAATCATCTCGAAACTCTTAGTGTATAAATATAATAGTATACGTTATACATCTCCGTGAAGATTTTTTACCGAAACTCCATAGGGGACCGTCAACAAATTAAAAAAGAATGAATATCTTTTGAATAACCCTGTCAAAACTAATGTAGCAAAAGCGCTCAAATTATAGATTATGATTGAATGCCTTATTGTAATACACTGTGTTCATTTTTATGTAAATAGCATGCATACTCGCAGAGTAATTAAGGTTTTTATAAAAATGGTTCCAAATTTTTCCAAGTTTTTTCCTTATAATTTTCAGAGTTCTTAATATAAAATAATATTTTTTTTAGAAAATGTGACAAACAACATTGCACATAGTACCCTGTAATCAGAATTAAAAAATAATGAAAATTGTATACAAAATGAGTTGGTTTACTAAATAATTTTTTACTGCCCATGCGTCAACGATATCAATATTTCATTTGCATATTATGTTAGCTAAATATATAGAGCAACTTTTGTGAAAGTCACAAAATCATAACTTGAAAATTCTGAAAATAATCGTCAATTGAATAAGTTGAAAATCCGTTATTCTCAAAATGAAGCAAAAACAAGAGGGGTTGTATCCATATATTCATTGATTAGTGTCAATATAGAATACACAATACGGGATGTTAAGACTACTTTTGGATAAAATCCCTCATTTTTTTGCTTCATTTTGGAAACAACGGATTTTGTCCTTTTTCTATAGACGATTACTTTCAGAACTTTCAAGCTATAATTTTGAGACTTTTACAAAAGTTGCTCTATACATTTAGCTAACATAATATGCAAATAAAATGTTGATATCTTTGACGCATGCGCAGTAAAAAATTATTTAGTAAACCTACTCATTTTTCATATAATTTTTATTATTTTTTAATTCTGATTACAGGGTATTGTGTGCAATGTTGTTTGTCATATTTTCTGAAAAAAATATTATTTTATATTAAGAACTCTGAAAATTATAAGGGAAAAACTTAGAAAAATTTGAGGCCATTTTTATAAAAACCTTAATTACTCTGCGAGTATGCATGCTATTTGCATAAAAATAAACACAGTGTATTACAATAAGGCATTCAATCATAATCTAGAGTTTGAGCGCTTTTGCGACATTAGTTTTGACAGGGTTATTCAAAAGATATTCATTCTTTTTTAATTTGTTGACGGTCCCCTATGGAGTTTCGGTAAAAATTCTTCACGGAGATGTATGACGTATACTATTATATTTATGCACTAAGAGTTTCGAGATGATTCCTCATGTATTTTTCTAGATATTTAGTAAAATGTCTAAAATCGCAAGTGTCCCATAATCAATGGCAATATAGTGTATATTGTCCCAAAAAGTACATTTGCTACAACAACGTCATAACTGAAAAATCATTATTTTTGAGTTACTATCACAAGAACAATTTTAACAGTGTGAGCTTTTAACAAGTAGAGTGTCATTTTTTAGCTTTCAAGACTTCCACACGAAACTGATTTTAGATTCAAGAATGACATAAGTCAAATTGCAGGTTAGTTTTGAGAAGATATCGAACAAAAATGTCTTTCCGTTTTCGGCCCAAAACTGAGTTTTGGCAAAAATTTTACTTAAAATTCGGCCGGGATGAAACTACCTGGTTTCCAAAAATCTTGTTTCTTTCTTTACGAAAATGCCTTTTAGAGTTTTATATAAAAAAAAGTTCTATACAGGGTGATTCGAAAAAACGTGGAAAAAATGATATGACAAATCAAGCATACAACAAGGATAAAAAATCACATAGGAACATAGGGTCGCAAACTACTTTATTGAGTCACAAATACAGGGTGTTTCATTCTAGCTATACCCGGTTTAAAAGTAATAATTTCGAGGAAAATAAAAATGTTGTAATGAAAATGCAACGATATGCACCTTATTTTGTGTGAAATACGATAACGTTAAGAAAAGTTCTGGAAAAACACATTGCTCAAGCAATCGATGACACCGTATAAACTGATTATCACTGTCCAAAATGTGAAATGCCAAGTGCATATTGCTGGTGCGCATAATGCAAACTTCTACCAATTTTGTTTGGTGTTTTTACATTTAAAACAAAGGTGAGAATGTCTGTTAAATGTTTCATTATAATATACTTCAGTTTTTTGAAATTTATTACCGTCAACCCAAATTGAGTTAGGATGAAACACCCTGTATTTGTGACTCAATACGTGGTTTGCGACCCTATGTTCAATTTGTCCACGTTTTTTTTAATCACCCTGTAGAATCCTGTAGAAATATATTTCTTTTTTCTATAAGGTCGTTTAAAAGCTGTAGCACTATCTGTAAAAGTTCAATAAAAATGTCTGTATAGCAGTAATTTCTATTAAACTTCTATTAAAGACTTTTACCAAACTTCCACCCGACATTTCTATTAAACTCCTACAGATATTTCTATAGCTTTTAGGCTAGCTTATAGAAAAACGGGCCATAATTCCATAGAATTATTCTATAAAACTTTTTGTTTTATATAGAATTCTGAAAGACATTTTATTTCGGAAATTTTCAACATTAATATCGATTTGAGCTTTACATTAGCTCAAATGAGACAATTTATTGCCAGGAATTTCATTGTTTGTAATTTATCAGTCATGACTGACTCAAGATGTAAGTGTGAGTTATAAAGAAAGCAATGAAGTTTAAACGTATATGCATTGCATATACACATGACTAAAATTTTCCATGTGCTCATTAAAAGCTGCAGACCAAATAGTAACAGAACAATTTTTACTTTGCTTTAAATATACTTTTTGAGAAAGGTCTAGTATATGAAAAGATAATTTACGAAAACCTTTATAAACGATAAATCGAGATGTGTATCCCTAAAACTAATTAAATCAACAAAACTTTAATTAAACGAAATTCGCATAATTAGAAAATCTTTCGTGGGTAAATTAATTACGTTTTATTTTATATGAAAATAAAAAGTTTCGCTTCTAAAACATAGCGAGCCAGGCCCGTAGTCAGGATTTTCTTTCGGGAGGGGCTCAATTTTGGAATTTCTTCTGATCTTACAAAAGTATTTTGTATAATTAAAAAAAAACAAATTAAAAATAACCAAGGCTCAACCTAAAGTGTGTTTCTGCATAGGACATTTGATGCCATTGTCGATTATTGTTACTTCGTATTTAATTTTTAGGTAGCTTTCATTACAAAAAGTAAAAAGCTACCTATTGCAGCCGTCCGGAGGAAAGCACTTCCGGAAAATTTTGGTATATTTTCACCGATCATGACCCCCAGACCCCAAAACCACCCTCCGTTCAAATGTTGACATATATATATATATAAATAACCATATATATATATATACATATATGATTTTTGTCATGCGATAACTAACGTATTTATGAACCGATTTGAATGAAACTTGGTATGTACATAGTACATACAAATGTCTCGACCGAGTTCGTTGGTCAGCATCATCCGCCATTTTGTTTCAAAATGGCGGCCATTTTAAATTTTTTTAAAAATTTAAAATTTAAAATTAAATGCGAAAAAATTAAAAGTTGAAAAATATTTTCCTTTTACGTGTTAGAACTTAACACAAAGATTCCAGAACACTTTGTATTTTGTCTATATCTTAAAAAATGATTGAGTTATAGAACTTTGAATTTTTCTTATGGCTGACATTTTGAAACGATCTGATTTTTGTCACGTGATAACACGCGTATTTATGAACCGATTTCAATGAAACTTGGGATGTAGATAGTACATACAAATGTCTCGACCGAGTTCGTTGGCCAGCACCATCCATCATTTTGTTTCAAAATGGTGGCCATTTTAAATTTTTAAAAAAATTTAAAATTTAAAATTAAGTGCGAAAAAATTAAAAACTGAAAAATATTTTTCTTTTACGTGTTAGAACTTAAAACAACGATTCCAGAACACTTTTTATTTTGTCTATATCTTAAAAAATGACTGAGTTATAGCACTTTGAATTTTGCTTATGGCTGACATTTTGAAACGGTCTGATCTGAACGATCCACAATGTTGCTTTAAAATAGCATACACTTTATGATATCGTGGAATTTGGTGACTCTCTAAATCGCTTAAAATAAAACCAGGTTCAATAAACGATGACTAATTTCTAAAAATTCCTATTAATATACAGTCTTGACAAAAACTTGTTTCAATCTTATAAAATCACTAATTTTATAAGATTATTTCCACTAATTTGAGCTTAGTATTTTTGAACAATGTAACTTACCTTAAAATAAATAAATAAATATATAAGTATATGAAAGCTACCTCTTCCTCCCGGCATTGCCGGAAGGACTTTTTCAATTTATGCTGCAATTTTGACTTTCAAGAACACATCCAATTTTCAAACCGGTTCCGAAACCAAAAGAGTAGACTTTTGGTTTGAGTGTGTTAAAGAGTGTTAAAGAAAAAACTTTCGCGAAACTTCAAAAGCACAAGCTTACAATGTTTGAGACTCAAGTACCCTATGAGAAAAACGTTAAAAAATATTGAAATGCAGAAAAATAATGTGAATTGGTTTAAGACACCGGATTAATATTAGAATGCGACAGTCTGACATTATGAATGCGAAGTTTAGGAACGATTAATCCATAAATGAAATTAACTACACGCATTATTTTTTCCAAAAAAGAATTAACGGCTACAGTCATATGTAATCATAAAAATTATATTTCTATTTCACATCTCTGATTGTAATTTTATAAATGCAATACTCTTGAAAAAATGAATTTGCTAATGCAACAGAAGCAATTATAGTAATTCCTTCTTAGTCATGGTGCTGACTAATTTATTAAGATCTACTGTCCCAATGAAAGGAAATCATTACAAAACAACTCAGTTTTTCATTGGCTATAACACTTCGGGGCTAAGATTTAATTATTTTCATTGTTGAGATTATTTCAGCACTGACTGTTGTTACAGGGCTTTCAACAAAGACTGTCAGTAAATGTTTAATATTATTGTATTACGTCACATTACAGTACTAAAACTTTTAGGCCTTTTGTGTTGGTGTTAAGATTAGCAATTCGTTTACACCCTAATTCATATTCAGCTTTCAATTGCTACATTGACATTTTATCCTGAAAATATTGCTACCGATTCTCTAATTTGCTTGCTTTGATTTTATCAGTGAAGCAAATCCTGGGAAAGTAATGGGAAATCTCTTAGAATGTCTTCATTCGAAATGAATCGATCCTTTAAATTTTGAATAAGACTTTCTACACAGAGAATAAAGACTGTGATACTGTAATACTCTTCAGCGGATGTAAGTTGGCGGTTTGTACGTGTTATCTATCTAAATGTTATTTTTTGGGTCTCTATTTCAATTTGAAAAACGTCTTCCCGAAGTTTTGATGTACAATAAAATATCTCACAAAAGATTTCTATTGCATTTTTCTCTAAATTTATGAAAAACAATTAGGACATCTTTAGCAAGAGTTACAAACGATATTATGTCACGAGATTTTTCTTGAAGAACTCTCTATGATTTTGTCTGACAGAAAACCTTCACACAAAGTGACAGACTTGTGAAAAAATCATTCCTCTCCATGACTGCCAAAAAAATTCCATCTGCTGATGAAATCTTCCAAGTGTTTTTTGAAATATTTTCTGAACTAATGCAAATGTATTTAAGTAGCTCAACAAAAGTTAATATGCTTTCATGACTCTCGATAAATTTTGCGTCACAAATGCGAAGAAGTAATTTATTTTATTTTATTATTTTTTTTCTGGGGTGCATGATGGAATTGCTTCTTGAAGCGCCTAATTTGCCTTTAGGTGATTTTTGAAAATTATTGTCAGTGCTTTAACAAATCCATGATACTTTCGGATGATGGGAATCAGCATGCTGTTAGACAAGGCAAGATTTAACCATTGGCTTTCACAGTGGACGTATCTAATTTTTGGATATTCTGAAGAATTCTAGAATTGACCCTTTTAACATGACCAAGCTTATTGGTTGCTTCATCATACACCTATGCGACGCATTTATACATATCAAGGTATAGTTCATCACAAAGTTGTAATATCACTTTTCTGGAATTTTTAGCAGAGATAACATTTATTAAAAAAAAAAAAAAAAAAAAAAAAAAAAAAAAAAAAAAATCTGAATTATTAGGATTTGAGAATTTTTTAATAGTCCACATATCTAACAAAAAGGGCAAGCTGTTTTGCGCTTGATATGTTTATAGTTTCATCAGCAATTAAGGTAAAACAAATTGCGTTATTTATTTTGATAATTAGTACTTTGGTAGCTGTACCCGAGAGTATTTTAAAGATTTCATTCTAAATATCTGGAATGAATAAAATAGCATTTATACGGATATTTATAATTTCTCGTCTTTCAAATCTAGCGGATTTGAAGTTCTTACAAATACGCAACATCGGTCGCGATCAGTTATACGTCGCTGTGGATCATGTGGTGACACAATTTCACGTTTTAGCGCTAAAGCAAACTGGGCATGTTGAATCCGTTTTGTGAAACTTTTGTGTGCTTTGTGTTACCACGCGCTCTTCTTTCGTTTGTGCTGTCGTTAACACGCACTTTAGTATCGTCAATTTCTGTGTAGAAAAATGCAATAATAAAGTTAATTACTGACACCTCGTATCCTGTTCTTGATTGGTTGCGTCATATTCAAGGATATTAAAATCTAGGCAAAAATAGTCCAAGGTCATGTTACATTTTTTCTCATCCTAAACCGATCGCAGCGTATTATTATCTTTTAGGCTTTTTTAATCTTTTTTTTTTTTGCACCAATGAGTTTCTCATGATTGTATTTTCTTTATAATTGGATTTTTTCACATCATTTCACATTATATAGACGGCTATTAAAGTTTTTGGTTCCTTTCTCTGCAAAATATTTTAACATTAAATGCTTTAAGTTTCCTTTATATGCGGGAAAGTACAGAAAATTAAAGAAGATCATAATATTGCAAGTAAATGTTTTATATTTGTCTCCTAAAGTTAATACATCACATGTGTATTGTACTTAATTTTTCTTAGCCAAATTAATGATACAAAATTACACTTCATCGGATTTTACTGCGCATAAAGATAATTAAAATTTAGTTTTAAAAAGAATTTATATTTTTAGTGGTAAATATCTATTTATAAAATAATATATCAAAATAACCTTACATAATGAAGGATTACTGTAACTGTAATTGAATAAATGAATATTTTTGGAGCTAAAAATGCAATTGATTTTCATGTCATGTAAGTTAAAAACAAATAAACTTATTTTATTATCATAAAGATAAATTTGTTAAGACTTTTCAAACTTTCGGGAGGGGCTTCAGCCCCCTTAGCCCCCTCCTATGGCTACGTGCCTGATAACTCGAGCCACGTGCATAATTAATTATTTATTATGTATACTTCATAAATATGTATAATTATTTAATAATTATGAATATTTAATAAATATGTACAATTAGTTAATAATTCTGTATATTTATGTATGTGTACTGATTACTTTAAAAAAATTTTTTTGATATTTTCATTATCACTTTTTTTTTCGGAATAGGAAAATAAATAGGAACATAAATTAAATTCGTTTTCGGCATTAAAAACCTGTTTCGGTCGATTCTTACGTTTGAGGTTAAGGGAAATTGTGTAGTGTACATTTCGTCATATAATGTCTCTCCTGGTCACAATTAGATGTTACTCAACTTAATTATGCCCTTTTTAAGATTCCGTACTCAAAAAGTATTAACGGAATCATTATAAGATCACTCGTTTGTCTCTGTATTTGTCTGCCTGGCTGTTACAGCCTTTCTACTCGTAAATTATGGAACGTGGAAAGTTCAAATTGGGGGAAGTAATAGAGACTATTGACACAAATATTTACAGATTATTAAATTATCACAGATATAGTAGAAAGAATGTAGAAAGGCTAATTAAATTACTTTATTTATCTATTTATTTATTTATTGTATATCGTGTGGGATGCCATGTTAAAGTTTTCGTAGCGCTGAACTCAAAAATATTTTTCTTTTGATTTTAGGTGTTATATTTTCAAAGATATCGTTTAAAATATAGTGTAAGAATATGTCCCCCTTCATCTATTTCCGAATCTAGTGAAACTAAAATTATAAAAAAATTAGGGGTACTAGACGCTAATTTAAACCTTGCAGGGAAATTATAGAGATAAGCTTAGGTCACATCCCAACAAACACTTAATTAATGGGCCGCTTCCGGTTGGTTAGCCTTGGCCCCAAGTGTCCGATTGGTGCCCACTAACATTGGCCGTAACGGCTTCGTAAAAAATGTGTCACGTCGGCCGCATTAAGGCCACAAACTAATTGGACAGAAGTAAATGAAGATGTCCACAATTACGCCACAATCTTTTTACCAGAAATGTTGTATAGCCTCAAACTGGCCGCATTCATTCTTTTAAAGGCCATTAAAATAAAGGCCAGACGGAAGCTCGCCGTCTCCTTGCCATTTGTGTTTCCTAAACATTGAATTTAGCCCAAAGCTGCCCATAAAAATGTCTTTTAAGGTTATTTAGTAATGTAAAACAGCCAAAAGCCAGGGTTGGCATGTTTTTGACAGTGTGCGGTTTTATCCGGTTAAAACCGTCGTTTAAACCGTCATGGATAAAACCTCTTGTCAAAAACCTCGTCAGAAACCTCAAATACTACACCGATCTGTAAAATTTCTCATTAAACATCTGCCACAAACATACAATATTAGATGAAATATTAAAAATTCACTTTTACTGTATTGTAGATTATCATTTACGGAAAAAAAGAAATTTTTTTTTGTCATAAATCTGAAAATTTGGCCTGCCTCCAAACTTGCTCAACTAGCAATGCTTCTGCTATCAAGCCTCTGCTAGCTCAGCACCAATTGAGAGAGTATTTTGTAACTTTGGATTCATACACTCTAAACTCATAAACCATTTGGGTGTAAATAAATATGCTAAATTGGTTAAGTGCTATAGGATGCTGTGGGGTAAAATTGATCCAGATTATTAACTCTACAAAATCATTTTTTTCTGTTTGAATATTCTAAAAAACAATGTTTTATGGCAATTACAGTAATTTAATTTTTTTGTAATTATTAAATTACAGTATAATTAATTTTAAATAAAAAATTACTCAATGTTTCTCTCTTGTTCTTAAAATGTTTGGAGCGCATTACACATTTTTGATGGTTTAAGCCAGTTTTTGACGGTTTAAACCAATTTTTGACGGTTTAAACCAGTTTTTGACACTTGTTATGTCAAAAACCAGTTTCTGACGTCAGAAACCCAACCCTGCCTAAAGCTAGCTACTGACATACCCTAAATGTTATTTAGGCATATACCAAAATTTATTCTACAAAAGAAAATAACTTTTAGAAGGTTAATTAAATGATAAAATGTTTTTGTATGGAAAAAAATACTAATGTTCACTCAGTTACACTTAAAATAAATAAATAAAATCTGCACTTCCACCCATTATGAACTTTATAAAAAATATCCAAAATATAATGTATGACATAATGAATTATTTTTTTAATTATATATTTTTAAAATTCATATGCAATGCCCTTTTAAATATTTCCATGGCATGCTAATTTTAAAAGTATATTATTGAAAAAATAAATTAATTTATTAATTCACTGTATGATGTATAGTGTTTTTGAAAAAAATTATAAAGTTTAAGGTAAATGGACTTATAGTTTTCCTAAAAAGTGTATGTAAATGAGCATTAATGCTTTTTGTCACGCAAAAACATTTTATCTTTTTGATAAGCTTCCAACAAGTACTTAAAAAAAAAAAAAAAAAAAAAAAAAAAAAAAAAAAAAAAAAAAAATTTGCCCAAATAATGCATATAATCTTAATATGATATTATATATTGTCTATAAAATGTATGTTACAATTTAAAATGTGTTCATGATATACTTTTGTTTATTGTTTCTATGTATTTATTTGCAAGTCTTTTACCAATATTTTATGCTTATTAATTAAAGAATTATTTAGTTATTTTATCATAATTCATTTTTTTATGTATATTGATTTTATTTTGTAAGAAATTTAATGCTTTCATTTTGGCAAATGTGAGATAATATTTACTTTATATTGCGTGATTCACCGTTATTCTAATACATTAAAATTCTATTTAACTTAGAAATTTTTTTTAATATATAAAGTTATAGAGCACAGCCTATCAATCAAAGATAAATATATATATACAAATTATTTTAACTTTTCCTAAATACCGGAGAGTTTTTTTTAATAGTAATTTCTAATATCACTGATATTTTAAATGCTTTTCTAACCTGTATTCAAATTTTTATTCTCATTTTCTAAATTTTATTCATTAACTTTAATCAAATTTGCTATTAAATTTCTCGCTTAGAAAAAGAAAACAACTTTTACTCAAGCTCCTTCTCTCTCTTAAAAAAAAAAAAAAAAAAAAAAAAAATTGAAGCAAACTATCTTAAAGAATCTCAAATGATACAGATAAATATAATATTTCGAAATAATGTGGGCAAACCTCAGCAAAATGAAAAAAAAACAATCATTAAATAATTATCTTTCGAATTAAATTTTACAATATTTTAATTATTTGAATTGAATTTTACAATATTTGAAGAAATAGAATGAAAAATAAAGTAATAAGAATGTATTTATTAAAATACAACATATTGCTCAGTGGTGCACAAAACAAGAATTTTAATATACACTTGTACAATTAAAATAAAATAAAAATATCAACGTTTCGCTCCGTCTTCTGCGGGCGTCTTCTGGAAAATATGATAATGGAAGGACTAAGTTTGCATCTTGATCGAGAGATAATATTTCTAATAAATTAAAATCGAAATGAATTAAAAGTTTAAAAATGTTGTCACTTACACGTGAGTAAAAATTAAGTTATTGTAACGAAATTAAATATTATTTATTAAATTATTTATTAATTATTAAATATTATTTAAAAAATTTCGTTACAATAATTTAATTTTTACTCATGTGTAAGTGGCAACATTTTTAAACTTTTAATTCAACGAATACGGCTTCTGGCCGTAAATCGAGTGTTTGTTGGGATAGTTTTTGAGAAAAGCGCATTTTTCTGTTACACAAAAATTTGGATTTACAATTTGCAGGCATTCAGCAAAGCCGTTGAGGAGTGCTGGAGATACGTATCGTAGCAGAAGTATAAAAGCATTGTTGATAATAATTTTCGAAATAAAAAAAACCCCTGTAATTAGCCTATATATTAACCCCTAAAGGCACAGACGGTTTGAACATGTAAATAATGACAAGGATGGCGTACTCTATGTATCATCGGCTTTTAAAGACTTAGATAACAACTTATAATGATATATTTGTGCAGCGCAATGCCCAACAGTAATACAAAAGCAATAAACATCAAATTGTTAAAAACAGATTAATTAAATTAGAATTAGTAAATACCGTGAGATTCGCGACTAATTTGCATTGAGTTGATCTCTCAATACACCTCTTATGTCTTTATAAATTAATTAAAAACCTGTATGGGAAAAAAAGGGGCTTGGACCAAGGCGACTCACATTGAGGCAAGATACATAAAAACTGACAGAAAATCAAAATGTGAATTTCTTTACCATCTTCTATTATAACAATAGTGCACTATCTTATGTGGCACAAAACAATATTATTCGCCACCACATTTCATCATTCGCACTTCAAATGACGATCAGCTGCAGAGTTTTTTTTTTCCCTGGGACAATATGTAGTACGGTTTGTTTGCAAAATTTGAGAGTTATCATGCGTCATTGTTATAGTAATAAATTTTAAGTTTGTGAAGGTGTCTTCAAGTTCAGGTATGTGGGCATATTTTAAATTTTTTGGATGAATACAAAAGTGCGTTAATAATATTTAAAATCGTTTTTATGTTGAAAGACTATATATCTTCTCTATGCTCTGATGCAATCATATTTTTAGTTATGTTCCAAGGCTGTCCAAGCTTTTGTTTTTGCAGTTCTACAGTTTGTTTATTGCTCTATTTAAAATCATGATAATTTGTTGCCCATATTTGGCCTTTTTTCAGTGAAAAAGGTTTTTGTGAGGGAGGTCAGATCAATTTTCTAATTGGTATCCCAATCATAATTTATATTTGTTTAAGAAACGAGTTCTGACAAGATGTTTATTAAATGAAAAGAGCTTGTTAGCATAAGGGAAATTTGTGAAAAAATAAAGTAAATAATAAAACAGTAATAAACAATTATAAATAATGAACAATAAATACTAACAACTTGGCCTCTGGCTTATTTGTCTTACACGAATGGATTCGTATATTCGTGTGCGTCATACATCTGGTGTATAAATTACCAATACTGAAATAGCAATTTTGAGGAGATGGCAAACAAACAGAAATGAAAAAAAAAAGCACGTATACAAAAAGAATTCCGATGTTATTTGTCGTAGACATGTTATAACCGAGATCATTGCCAACTAGATCTACAGTGTCTCACATAAGTGATGGGACACTTGTGCTTTACAAAAGGAAACTAATCAAATAAATTAAAAAAACATGTACACATTTTTTTGTGTGTGTGTTTCATACTTAAATTTAGTAAAGATTATTACATAACATACATTTTGTCAAAATATTAAAATATTAATTTAATAAAAATACAAATGTTTAGAACGGAGCAAAAAATAGCTCACATAAGTGATGGGACACCATTATATATGCAACAAAAATCGTCTGAAATAAGCAATTAAAATATTTTTTGGGGTTTTATTTTTACTTAAAAGCAATTGGCAATAATTTATAAAATCGTCTGCAGTATTTCTCTCCAGTTTGTTTTGGAATTTTTGTGTTTTTTAGCTCTGTGTAGCCATGAATGCTAAACGAAAAGAAACTTCGCCTGAAATTCGAAAATTAGTTATTAATTTGCATATTGAACGTGGAAAATCTATTAGAAAAACTGCTGAAACAGTTAACTTGAGTCTTTCAACAGTTTTCAATATCATTAAACGATATAAAAAGAATCATATGATTCAGGATAAAAGAAGACCTGGCCGACCATCAAAGCTATCCAATGGAATAAAGCGAATTATCGTTCGAAATATTAAAAAAAATCCAAGAAATAGTGCTTCAAAAGTTGCTGCTGATTTTCAAGCATTATATGGAATAATTGTTAATTCTGAGACTATTAGAAGGGTAATTCGATCTGCTGGATATCACGGTAGAGTAGCCAGGAAAAAATTCTTCGTAAGTGAAAAGAATAGAAAACTCAGACTAGCTTTCGCAAAATACAACATAAATAAGAATTCTGATTACTGGAATAAAGTTATATTTGCTGATGAGAGTAAATTTAATATATTTGGTTCTGACGGTAGAATCTTGGTGAGGAGAAAACCCAGGGAAGAATTTCGCAAACAGAACTTGGAACCAACAGTAAAACATAGTGGAGGAGGAGTTATGGTATGGGGGTGTATGTCGTCCGCTGAAGTTGGTAATCTTGTTTTTATTGACAGTATAATGGATCAGTATAAGTATATTGATATTTTAAAGCAAAATTTGAAATCTTCAGCACGAAAATTGAACCTTCATAACGATTTTAAATTCTACCAGGACAATGACCCCAAGCACACTGCTCTGAACGTTAGACTCTGGCTGCTATATAACTGTCCTGAAATAATAAAAACACCACGACAATTTCCAGACTTAAATCCCATAGAGAATATTTGGCAAGAATTGGAATCAAGAATTTGCAAACACATCATTTCTTCAAAACAACAACTAAAATCGGTTCTTCAAGAAGAATGTGGTAAAATCACTCCAGAAATCACAAAAAAATTAGTCGAATCCATCCCAAAAAGATTAAATCATGTTTTAAAAGTAAAAGGAAATCCAACAAAATATTAAAACCTTTTAAAAAGTAAAATTTTTAGTTAAATATTTGATGGAAAAGTAAGTGTCCCATCACTTATGTGAGCCATTTTTTGCTCCGTTCTGAACAATTGTATTTTTACTAAATTAATATTTTAATATTTTGACAAAATGTATGTTATGTTATAATTGTTACTAATTTTAAATATGAAACACACCCAAAAAATTTTTGCACATGTTTGTTTATTTATTTTATTGCAGTTTCTTTTTATAAAGCACAAGTGTCCCATCACTTTTGTGAGACACTGTATATGACCCATCCATTTGAGATTAATGTATGAAGCCTCCCACCATAGGAATCTGATACTCTGCCCAAATTATTCTGACCAATCGTGCAAACCCTGAACCTAAACAATGACCACGTGCATAGAACAGAAATCGGCTTAATCATTGCTAATTTAGGCAAAGTTTCCTCCATGTCCAATGAAATGGTTCAGGGTTTGAAGCTGAATCCAGCTTCACTTTTTCGGCGGTTTTTAGCAAAATGCGCAGGCCGTTATATAGCTATTTGGCCATGCTGAGATTCAAGAACAGCAACGATGGCAACTCTGCAATGTATTTTTAAGAAACACACAACTTTCAGTTGATATCACAAAGTTTCATTTCGAACAAAATTGATATACAATCATAATAGTTGTTATCAGTGGGTATAAAATAAATATTGAAAATCTCAAAGTTTTCACTCATCACACCACAAGGTAGTTTCTTGAAAAGTACCCATGGTATAACATGCGACCAACGTTCACAAATACCTTATACATGGTTCAGAAATCATACCAGCACTCTAGTTCCTACAGACACATATACTATCTACTATTTATTAAATTACTTATTGAAAAAAAAATAATAAAAAAACCTAATATTTAAAGAGATAATTCTGGTTCTGGTAACAAAAAACAGAGAAATAAACAAAATTCCAACATGATAACCTTTTTTTTCCTTTACAAGCCATCTTGACATGGTAACTTGTTAATGCAAATAACTAAGAAATGCTAATCACTTTATAAAATTGATTCCAACTGCGTTTGAGAAAAAAATATATATAATTAAAAGAATTCATAACAAGAAAGCATTAATTTTCATGAAATGTATTCAACGAATTATTATTTTCTATTCAGAAAATCTGTCTAGAATTTATCATAAAAAATATAGTCCTACATTTAATTTTTACTCCCTTACTACTAGAGTAAAAAAAAAAAAAAAAAAAAAAAAAAAAAAAACATACATGGTTATGCGCAGTGCATTTTTCCCCATCGATAAATCAAAACATGCAATATAAATATCGGTATTTTGCAGAATCGGAAGATGCGTTCATCTCACGATAAAAAAGGGAAAGAAAAAAAAAATTGGCACCTCTTTCTTATCTCTAACGCTCTCCCATCCTTTCAGCTGAACACTTGTGGATGATTTTTTTTATCGATATCTTAACGCTATTTAACGGTTCCTTGTTGCATCCCAAAGATAGGAGAATCAAAGCATAAAAAATATATGTACCTCAACCCTCTGCCTTATAAAAAAATATCGGACTTCATTAACGCATCGCGGGTAAAAGAGGAAGTTTTAGAAGCGATATTGACAGATCGCTGATGATTTATCGCTAAAACACAGTTTGAAGATTACAGGGGAACAAAAAAAAAATTTCTCCTTTTTGATTCTGATAAGCACTGAGTATAGAAGGATAAGGAACTGTTCTTCCTGCTCTGTCATATACCTTTCATGTTACTTATCACATTTCCTCAACCATGTTTCTCATTTCCTTCTTTGGTTTCTTCAGGCAACTCATTGCAGGGGATAATATGAAAGTAAAATAAGAAAAAGAAAATATTCTTCTAAAGAAGAACCGTTTTAGTGTGGGAGTATGCAGATTAATTCTGCGAAACTAGTTTATATTTACAATAATTATATTTTCCCGGTTAGAAAGAAAAGAAATCTTTAATGAGTATTTTTTAATATATGTAACAAATACTTTATGATTTGTTTTGTAGTTTTTCAAAATTAATACATTACTTTTACATACTTTATTTTCATATTTAATAATGTTACAAGTAATGATATGCTAAATTAATTTAAATTACAATTATTCAATTGGTAAATGAACCGGTAAATGTCCAAGATTCGAACCAGGGATGCATTGGCTGAAGCTGCCAATACTCTCTTCCAATTGATCCACCCCGACGAATATTTCACTTCAATAACCTTAACGATCACAGAATTTGGAATGATACTTTGGATCTGCTCAACAGAATAAATCGAATGTTAACCCTTTGTTGCATAGGCTTAACACTTTGCGACGCAAAGAAAATTCATTGCTTAAGTGTTGAAATTGATGACTGACACCGGAATTTAAAAACAGCTTTATTTGTAAACAAGAAAAAGCTATTTTGCAGGAATTTAATAAACCGAATTTTTTTCAACCAAAACTCCGGTGTCAATGTGGCATTTGGGAATTAAATTCATTAGCATTTGGGAATGAATTTTTGTCCACTGTAGTGGACAGTATGCAAAAAAGGGTTAAGGCTGTTCTTAAATCAAAAAGGGCAATTTTGTGACATATGCATTAATTTATTTTTGTTCGTAAATGCATGAAAATAGCAGGTCTTGTTGTTCAGAAACTGTCTAATTGCACTCATTCTTCTGTTTTTTGAAAAACACAATAGATTTTTCATAACAAGCTTTCAAAGTTGACACTTTTGAGCATCTTTCCCGACGAAAGCAGAAAAACCGGTCGAAAAGCAGGGGAAAAACGGGTGATCGATTGGTCGAAATAGCTTATAACTCGATAGGTAATTTAATTATCATAAAATGGAAAAATAAGTTCAATTCGAAATAGCTTCCATAGTCAGGCATTCCAATTTTATATATTTCCGTTAAAAAATGAATTTGTAAATGTGACAAAACGTTTTTCGCTTGTTGAGCGGATCAGTTAAGACCACCCTTAATACTCGTATATGGAATTGCAGAAAACTCTACATACAAACTTATATTAGATTTATTTATAACATAATTATTCAATCGCTAAATGAATTATAACAAATGCAAATCTCCAAGTGGATGAAAAAAGTCCTGACCAGGATTCGAACCAGGGATGTATTGGCTGAAGCCGCCAATGCTCTTCGAATTGAGTCATCCCGGACGAATAGTGGAGAACTAATTCACCCAACTAACCTTAACGATCATACAATCACCCATTTGGAGAATTTACATTTGTTATAATGATATGTATATTAATTTCAAATTAATTGTTAACACAATCCTCATGCCTAACGAAATGATAACATAATCGAGGAAATAGTTATGCAATGAACATGGAAATACAATGGATGATAAAATCTTTGTTTCACTTTGATTGAAAAATTCAAATTGACCATAATTAAAGAGAAACTAGATAAAGTCCAAAATTTGAAATCGATTGGATTTAACCTGACCAAATTTTATGAGCATAAGTTTTAGATCAGAGAAATTTGATTTAAAAAATTACAGTTGGCATTATCACAAAGCGAATGATCGATCTTAGAATGGAATTACTTAGATGACATTGGAGGCAAATCTAAAAATCAGTATAGATAGTTATATGTAAAAATAGCATTGATGATCGAATAATTAGCAGATAATAATATAATTCTCTATAATAGGGTCATCGCTCTATAATAGGGTCAGACCATTTGATGTATCCCATTTCGGAAATTGCGCCAGGATTTAGATATGTCCTTTAATACAAGTTAAGGCACAATGTTTGCACTAATTATAAAAAAATATATATACATAAAATAACCTTTAAATTTAACTGAGTAATTTTTGTATCATTAGATAGTCGACGTTTAACAGTTTTTTCATCATCAGATTTCCTCTCCATATCTACATTTACAAGGTGAACAAGTACGATGGCCTCCGTATTCTCCTAACGTTACTGATTTTTTTCTTTTGACAATATTAAAACAAAATCTTTGCCACACCAGTTATTGACGTTGAAGAATTAAAGACTAAGATTAAAAGATGTGTTTGCCGTTAGAGAACACATGTTAGTGAGCACTTTGCAAAAACTAGCATACCTCATTGACATTAAATGATGTACAAAAAAGGGCACATCTTGAAATCTTATGAAGTGCATGGACTTGTGAAAAACATTATTATAGTACTTACAATATATCCAAACGATAATTTGTCTATTATAATAGTTTTCGCATGTTAAACATTTACTTCGCATATTGTATATATGTTATTCATTTTGACTTTGTTCTCATCCTGTGTATTAAATTTAAAAGTCCGAAAAAAATCCCTGCAATTGATTAATCATTTAAAGGTGTATTCGAAAAAACACTTTTCCACTTTGAACAGCTCGAAATTTTCTGATACAGTTTCAGACAGTTTTATTTTTAAAAGTAGAAACACGAAACTTGCTGAGGGAATTTCTCAACAGAGACGTATTAGGTGCCAAGTGATGTCATTTGACACTCAATTCTTTACAATTTGATTTAGAAGCAATTACCTTCTCAGTAAGATCCCTTTTTTCGTTCTCAAACCTCCCGCTTCGGAATAAATCGGTCCAAAATGGCGTTTTTGATTGCTTTTTTTGCAATATTGTCTGCATTTAATAAAGAATCGACAATAACACAACCTTTCTAAATAAGACAATTTGCTAGTTTGATGCATATGAGAGCAAAAATGAATTTAAAATAAATCGAAAAATAAACAGTTTGAATCGAAATACACCCTTAAAGTATGAACATGCTGTAGCATTAAACTCAGTTTTTTAAAGCCTGTATTAAGAAGGTGACAGCAAAACAAAATTTAGTTAATGATCGGTACACCGACCCCGGGTCAGACCCTTTCAGCTACAGGGTAGCAGAGCGAGCCCTTTCGCAAACCCCTACGGGGCTACTACACAGGCAGATCCACACAGTTTATCCCGCACCGTCCGATGCTATCGGATCTAACGACCCGGCACTGACCAGCGCATATCACACGGCCGCCGTTCCCAAACTTAGGACCAACAGTCAATTGCAACAGCTCTCACCGCCCAGCACTGTAGGAGTACTGAATAGTTCCTTTGCTTGGTTCCCCTCAGGTCACCCCAGCGAGCCGCAGTACAACGACACCTATTGAGACGCAGAGGCCCACGACCCATATGCCGAGATCCCCATGAGGGAGTTGCTTTGCGACTGACCTCCAAGATCAAATCCTATAAATGAGGAAAAACATTTGTTGGGGCCAGACGAAAAGGAGAAAGGACTCCCTAGTGGAATCCACGGAAGACGGGGAAAGCTTCCTGACCACAAAGTCACGGCCTCGCTCATGGGTTTTACGCCCCACCCCCCCTCCCGAAGCGTACCGACTTACGAACACTTCCTAGGATGAATTTGCTGTGTATCGTCTCTGTAGATATGGACTAGACGCTCGTAGCTGAACGTAGAGAGAGAGAGAAATCTACATCTCGACGGCACAGACACCGCCCAGCTTAGGTATTGTGTCCAACACCCTTCCCATTCCCTCGATACCTAGACTCTAAAGGGAGTCTGGGAATATGGACAAGGCGACGGTAGCGACGCCAGGGAGGCCCGGTAAGCTCCACCTAGACGGCATAGACATCGCTTACTAGGGGTTGGTGCGTACGGAATCCCGCGCGCCCCACTCGGTCCCTCCACTCTCCGGTCGGGGAACCGTGCGAGGCCCAAACAAGACCTCGCCATACTCTACCGTTACCCCAGAACCCTCGTGATTCCTGAACATGAATGTCCTTTCCCCGTGCAATGAGGACTCCTATCAGAAGGAGTTAGATACCTCTAGCCATCCCTGGAAGACGAGACCTACGAGACGGGGGTGAGTAGCATGAAGGTTATTTCTGAAGCACTCTTATGTCTGAATCACTGGGAACAGAAAATTCCAGTCACGCAAAAGACACACCAGTCTCGGATCTGGCCCAAGAGGTCCTCTGAGAGAGATGCACCACCGCTTTAACTGGTGAGCGCCCGGCCCAGATGTCTGCGGGATTGAATGTATGCATTTAATCATTTTTAGGGCTCCGTAATTATAAAGTAAAAACGGAATTATGAAAAGATCACTCCTGTGTTTGTGTTTCTGTTTGTCACAGCGATTTTACTCCTAAACTATGGAACGTAGAAAGTTCATATTGACGAAAATAATAAAGACTATTGAGCCACATAATTACAGATTATTAAATATTTAAAAATATGTTTAGAAAAACATTAAAAAAGCTAATTATGTCGCTTGTAAAATTTATTTTATTTTATTTATTATTTTTATATTTATTTATTTATTTGGGCAACGTGTGGGCTATCGTGTAAAAGCTTTTGTAATGCTAAACTCGAAAATTTCTCGAAAGTTTCTACCATTTAATCTTCTTCCTGTAAATGAAGCACTTATACGACATTACCATGCACCAGCTTCAAGTAATTTTCAGAAAGTAAAAATATCAAAATCCCTTTCAAAATTTACTTTGTAGAAAAATAACATTATTGCATGTGTGTATGATAAGAAGTAACATCTTGAAATTATTCATTTGAGGAGCCTTGAACATGTTGATATAATTCATTTCTATAGGCCATTGAACTCAAAAGATGATTTTAAGTTTTATTCATTGCACTAGCTGACCCGCACGGCGTTGCCCGGGTCCATGATAATAATATCAAACGAACCTGAAATTTGTGATTTTATCTCTAATTCGAAATACGTGGCCATTGACTATGAGAAAAATCGGTTTAAAAAAATAAATAATTAAATTTAGAGTAACACACATTTAAAGCGATTTCAATAGGAAATGGAGGCGGAAATATGTGTTCAAGAATTACGCGATTTTCGTGTTAAAATGCTGATTTTTATCCGTAAGTATCACTGTTCAGTCAGGTAACTTTTTGTTGTTTTCACATCGAAATCCTAAGTGTAGCATTTTGATTTTCAAACAAATTATATCACTCCTAGATCCGACTATACCTTGATTAAAATCTAGAATCAATGATTAGGTAAAGGTTAATATTTAGTAATGTAATTTCAGAATTATACACTGTTAAAAAATTGCAGCATTCTGTCCAGTCATTTGACCGTTTTTATTGAAAACGGTAAAACAACCGTCATTTTATGCTATTCTGAATATATTATTGCCCATTTTATGGTCAGAATTCAGTTAAATTACGATTAGGTCACTTTTTTTTTTCAAAAAACGGTCAAATGACTGGACAGAATGCTGCAAAATGTTTAACAGTGTAGTACAAAATTAAGCATATTTCAATCAAAAGATGTGTAATTTTCAACCTGTGGATAAAATCCTAACCGTAACCTAATTGTACTGTATTCGCAACCTACCTGTAACCTAACTGCAACTTAAACTGAGCCAAACTTAAATATATCATAAATGTAACCTAACCGCCACCTTATCATAACTTACCCGTTTTCTGACCGTAACCTAACTGTAACTTACCTTAACCTAACTGTAACTTAATCATAATCTAACTATAACGTAACCGGAATTTAAATATGGCCTAAGACTAACCGTAATACAATTGCAACCTAATTGCAACCTAACTATAACCCAAATGTAACCTAACTGTTAACTAACCCTAGCCAAATTCTAAAGTTAACACTAATTATAAACTAACAAATCTAACCGCGTGCGTGCTACAAAGTACTTTAGTTCCACTTTTCACCGCTACGGGGCGCAGTATGTATTGTACGAAAATCCGATATGGATCACCGCCACCTTGGTCGAATATAATAGGCGTGCAATGCACAATTTGCAGAGTGCTACAGTTTCACTTTCCATCACCAGAATGAGCATTTTTTCGTAAGCAAACCTAAATCCGAACGATAATCCGATTTTCATTCTTTCCGTAGATAGATTACCCAACGGGATGGGGATACAAATAGCAATTTATGAAATTTGTTGAAATTTCTATTCGGAAATAATGATAACCACCACGCAATTAAGAGTCCAATATTAATCAATAAGAATCTCCTACACTGCTGCTGCATGCTCTGTAAAATATGTTAGTTCTACTTTTCACCTCCAGGAGCTCACTAATTCCTTAATAAACCTATATCCGAAGTAAACTTCAGTATTAAGCTTATTCGTACATATATTAGTCGAGAGGGTGGGGAAATCCAATAGGAATTTAAGAAAATTAGTGAAATTACTGTTCGGAAATAACAACTACTTTTAAATTAAGGATGAAATATGTTCTGTACACAGAACATATTTCATCCTACACAGATTTCCACTACCTACAGCATTGTTTTGCAGGTGTGCGTTAAACTCGGAACAATTTTTAGTATTTAAAAGTGAGAAAAAAAGAACAATGAAAAAAGTGTTTAAAAGTATCTTTAAACATAAAAAGTCATTAAAATAGCAAATAAAGCCTTTGTGCACAAATGTTTAAAGATAGAAAATCGAGGAGCTCATTCATCTAACTCAAAATACTTTTGTTTTTAACGGGAATTTCTTTCGTATGATTGACGGTTTGGCTATGGGCTCTTAGTCCGACTTTATGCGATTTGTACATGCATTATTTTGAAATAAAATTGTTTGAAGTCTTAAAATTTCCGTTCTATGTTCGTTACGTAGATGATATCTATGCTTTAGTTGAAGTTAATTCAGATATAAATCATATTCTCTCTGTCATGAATTCTATTGATTCTTGCATTCAATTTACTTTTGAAACTGAATCGAACAATTGCCTTTCTTTTCTAGATGTTCTTATTATTCGCAATGAAGATAATTTTCAGACTACTGTGTTTCGCAAACCTTTTGCGGTCAGTCTTCCACCTTACAGATATTCTTCTCATCCTCCTAACCAGAAAGTTGCGGCTTTTAAAACTTTTGTTTTCCGGGTTTCCAATATTTGTTCAACTCCTCAGTTACTCAGTGATGAACTTAATTATCTAAAAGCTATTGATGTTGATCGTGGTTATTTCCCTAATATTATAGATTCAATTCATAGAAAATTGACAAAATCCACCCAATCTGAAAGAAAAAACTTTAATTCGAACTCCAATGCTTTGGTTGTTTTGCCTTTTTCCCCCAAAATCAGTCAGCAAGTTGCTAAAATTTAAAAAAAGTTCGATTTCAAAGTTATTTTTTCTCCTGTTAATAAAATTGCTTTTCCAAATCTTAAGCACCCCATTGATCGTTTATATAACTGGGGTATTTACCAAATTTCTTGCCAATGTGGTCTTTCTTATATTGGTCAAACTAAACGTGCTCTCAGATTTCGTTTAATGGAACATAAAAGGTATGTCAAAAATCAAGAGCTTAAACGTTCCTCTATTGCTCAACATTATTGGTCTTCACAACATAAGTTTAACTTTTCTTCAGCCACCATCATCCATGAATGTCCTTCCATTCTTGATCTTGATTTTTGGGAAGCTTACCACATCATAAAAAATTCTCAGTCCTTAGTCAATGACTTATCTAGTACTCCTTATTTTCCAAGTATTTGGAAATCTTTAATTTAATACTTTTTTTTCACTCGCTTTTTAGTTTTTGTTTTGCTTGTTCTCCGATAGATGTCGCTACTTGTCCACCCAGTTGGTTTGGCTACTTTCTTCTCATTGGTTGCCTTTCTTTAGGCCGGATTGTTCCCATAGCGGGTATATAAGCCTTCGTCTCTCTGTCTCTTTGCTCAGTTTTGCTATTTTTTAGCTCGCTGCGTTGTGCACTGATGAAGAAGTTCGTTAGCAGATTCGAAATAACTATTTGCTACCTTCTCATACTTTATTTGTGCATTTATAATCGTTGGTTTTCTATCTTTAAATAAAAAGTCATGCATCAAAGTACAGATTATGAAATCCAACACGTTCAGAATAATGTAAAAAACTGCACCGTTTAAAAAATTAAAATATTACGTCTCATTCCACCATGTGAAAATATATTTAGCATTTCAAAACCAAATTTCAGCTGTTCCCATCTACATTCGGAAAATGATCCGAAAACTTTAGCAGCCCTGTATATGATACATCGATAGGTATATATTAGCAACATGCATTCCAAAATTTAATTCATTTAAGAGATACACATATTTCAATTGAAAATTTTCCTTCAGCAATATCCTCTAATGAGGAGAATGGTAGGCAAATACTTTGTGTTGCCGTGTATAAGATGTATAAAATTTATATGTAAAGAGCAGTGTTGTAAAAACTAATTAAATTTAAAAGCGCATACCGAATTTTAAATGCACTCTCCAGCAATTATTAAGCACAGACAGTACTGTAACCATTTCTTTTGTGTGTCCCTGTAAATTAATAAAAAAATGCCATAAATGCTCTTTTTAACGTAACCGTAGTTAAATCCATTGATTTATATTAGTTTAAATACATTAGAAATAGCGGAATGTCATTAAAGTACGCTCCAAACGATTTTCCCCATATAACATAATGTAATCGAACTCTTTTGAATGTCCCTGTAAATGAATTATTAGTCATACATACTTCATATGGAATACCAAACATGCTTTAGTGACCCTAAATAAACTTTATCAATTGCATGAAAATCCGACTATAAATATAGTAGAATTTTCATGCAATTGATAAGGCTTATTTAGGGTCACCAAATACGGGAGTTAGACCGTGGACAGACGGACCGACAAACCAAATGCATAAGCACTTTTCAATTTTCTTGGAAAGTGCTAAAAAGACAGATGTTTCTTAAACTACGATAATTTACTATAATCACGATGTAAAAGTACTCGATAACCGCTTCCAAATCGTCCAATGCTCCTTTATCTTTAGAAACATCCGAAAACAATTTATTTTCCGTTTACAATTTATTTAATATATAAAGCATTTCAAAACCAAATTTCAGATGGTCCCATTTACATTCGGAAAATTATCCAATTTTTTCAGCAACCCTGTATATGATATAGAGATTTGTATGCATTAATAATATGCATTTCAAAATTTAATTCATTTAAGTGGTACACATATTTCTGAAAATTACCCTTCAGCAATTTCCTCTAATAAAGAAAATGGTATGAGAATACTTTTGTGCAGCCCTGTACATCAAGTATAGATTGTACATACAAAGAGTATTATGCAAAAAACTAATTAAATTTAAAAGTGCATACTGAATTTTAAAACGTACTCTCCAGCAATTATTACGCAAATACAGTACTGTAGCTGATTTCTTTTGTGTGTCCCTGTAAATTAATAAAAATCCTATGATTTGTGTGTTTAATTTAATCGTAGTGAAAGCAGATGATTTATATCCGTTTCAATATATATGAAATAGCGTGATCTCATTAAAATACTCTCGAAACAAACCGCATATACCGCAATGTAATCGATTTCTTTTGACTGTCTCTGTAAATGAACCAATATTCATACATATTTCATATGCAATACCAAACATGCTTTAGTGATCCTAAATATGCTTTATCATTTATCAATTAAGTATGTTTACGGGAGTTACAGTGTGGACAGACGGACAGACAAACTGAATGCATAAGTACTTTTCAACTTTGTGCTAAAAAACACTTCTGAGATTAAAAGAAAATTCATATTATCAAAAATGAGAATTTAAGTTATATTTAAAATATTGCTACTCACAACAGTAACATAAAGTATTCGAATGCAAGGAATTATTTTCGCCAATTTCTAATTTTTAGTGGTAAAAGAGCAATTTAAAATATTTTCTGATCATTTATTTAACATTTAAAAAACACATGTCTTGCTATTTAAACAGATCTGTTTCAACTACGCAAATATTACCTCTCAAACAATAAAAGTTGAGGGAAAAACAGAAAGACGAACAACATGAATTTCAGGTTGTGAAATTCGTTGTTAGGTTCTGACGTTATTTGAACTAATCTATTCTCTTAAGGATGTATTCGAAAAAACGCTTTTTCACCTTCAACAGCTCGAAATTTTCGGATACATTTTCAGATACATTTTTAAACATGAATATGAAACATTCTTGAAACATTCATGATGATATTATTTGAAACATGAAACTTGCTGAGGGAATTGTTAAAGAAATGTATAAGGTGCTGTGTGATGTCAATTAATTAGAATTTGATTTATAAACAACTAGGTATAGCCCGTTATCGGAGTGAAAACTCTTAAATTATAATTAATGAGAGATCATTCAGTCGAAGACGGGACCCACCACGTGAAGGCGATCTCTATTAGGCCCCACCCATTTTTTAATGTGGTTGGCTTTCCAGTCTGTCCACTACTTACCAAATAATTAAGGATATAGAACATTATATAGAATAATACATACTGTCTCACCACCGCCCACTGACACCACCAATTTCTCAATCTGTCTCATTTTCTCTTCTTTTTCTATTCTGCTCTCTTTTCTTCGCCAGTCTTTCTTCTCGGTGTTCTGGGGTTTCGTTTGCATATCTTTTTTTATTGTTAATGAAGAGGTCTTCCATTTGTTCTTCCATCTGTTCTTCTTTCTGTTCTTCCATCTGTTCTTCCATTTGTTCTTCCATTTGTTCTTCCATTTGTTCTTCCATTTGTTCTTCCATTTGTTCTTCAATTATATTCGACGATTCACTGTTTGAGAGCCTATCTGTCCTTTTATTTATAGAAGTTCAAAATGAAAAAAGATTTTCTTAGCAGACGATTTTTTGTGATAAATACATTATCTGTTTTATATTTCTTCTGCTTTATTCCTTTTATTTATAGAGTTCAAAATGAAAAAAGATTTTCTTAGCAGACGATTTTTTGTGATAAATACATTATCTGTTTTATATTTCTTCTGCGTTTACCTAAGCTGTGTAAAATATAAAGAAAAAAAATATGACACTCAAATGCAATGCATTCACTGTTTGAGAGCCTATCTGTGCCTCAATTAATTAATTAATTATCCTCTTTATTCCTTTTATTTATAGAGATTATCTTCTCATTATGGCCCTTTTTTTTCGTTACCAGATCTCCCGCTTCGGAAAAATAACTTCAAAATGCCGTGTTTGATAGCTTCTTTTGCAATATTTTCTACCTTTATCAAAGAATCGACAATCACGGCACCTTGTGTACTTTCTAAGTAAGGCAATGCTAGTCTGATGCATTTGACAGCAAAAATGAATTTAAAAATAAATCGGAAAATAAGCAGTTTGAATCGAAATACACCCTTAAATATTCATTATTATTAAATGCTTTTTCAAAGCAAGTGTTTCAGCTCCCTGCTAAAATGTGAAGTTTAGGTGAAAAAACAGTCACTTTGAAAGATTAAGTTCTCAAATTCGTTTATTTATTCCTGTCTCAGCTTTTTAAATTATTTTTGTGAAAGTTTTAAACAACCAATCAACCGAAAGCAAGCGGAAAAAAGAAACCTATTTTTATTAGGGACTCTATGAACCAACCAACCGAAAGTGAGCGTTGAGAAAAAACGATGAAAAAAGGGAAAAAGTCATATTTTTGATGAGAGTGAGCTTAAAATTTTAATTAATTACTGAGTTGATAATTGGAATTTCAAAATTCTGAAGCTCAGGTACATCAGGAGAGATTTGGGGCTACTCTCAAAAAATTTTTGAGCCTCGTACATGCCGTAGATTTGCTAGCCATCGCAGACACATACACAGACAGATCGTTTTGTTCTTTTATTAGCATAGATAACTGAAAAAATGTAACAGAATATTTGTAAATAATTTCGTTTTTTTTTTTTTTTTTTTTTTTTTTTTTTTTTTTTTTTTTAAATTTGTACACGATTTTCTGATATTGGACATCATTTAGAATTCTTATGCAATGATTAATACGAAGAGAAATATATCGTTATTTAACATTTAAGCGATTAAAAAGCCTTGAAACTAGCTTAGAAACGTTGATATTATATTCTCCAAAGGAAGGGACGATCGCCCCATTGCATCTTCCTTGAATCCGCCATTGAGGAAGTTTCAGATATGCAGAAACGTGCCACATACATAAATACACTATATGGCCAAAGGTGATCGGCACCTTGTGATTTTAGACGTTTTGTTAAATATCTAGAGAAATACATGAAGAATTATCCTGAAACTCCAGGTGTGAAAATAAAATAACACATGTCATATATTTCCAGGAAGATTTTTTTCCCTCGAAATTCAATAGGGGAATACAACAAATTGAAAAAGAACGAAGATCTTTTGCGTAACCCTGTCAAAACTAATATAGCAAAAGTGTTTAAACTGTAGTTTATTATTAAGTGTTTTACTGTAATACACTGTGTTCATTTTTATGAGGATATCATGTATACTCGTAGATAAATTAAAGTTTTTATTAAAGCAATCCCAATTTTTTTGAAGTTTTTTGCTTATAATTTGCATAGTTCTCAATAAAAAATAAATTTCTTTTCAGAAAGTACTACAAATAATATTGTACACAATGTCATGTAATTAGAATTAAAAAATAATAAAAATTGAATAAAAAATGAGCAAGTATGTTAAATAATGTTTCACTGCGCATACGTCACCGCAATCAAAATATAATTTGCATAATATGTATAGATCGACTTTTGTAAAAGTCTCAAAAACATTGCTTGAAAATTCTGAAAATAATAATCGTCGATAGAATAAGTTTAAAATCCATTATTCCCAAAATGAAGCAAAAAGATGAGGGGCTGCATGCTTATATCCACCAATTACTGTCAATATAGCATACACAATATTGCACGTGCTACTATATTTTAATACAGCTCCTTATCTTTTTGCTTTATTTTGGGATTAACGGATTTTGAGCTTCTTATATCATTTGGACTGATCTGGACTGGTTTTATAAAAACCTTAGTTTCTCTACGAGTATACATGGCATTCTCATAATAATGAATACAGTTCTTTACAATAAGCCACATAATCATTATCTGCAGTTTGGACACTTTTGCTAGATTAATTTGGCAGGGTTATGTAAATAATCTTCGTTCTTTTACAATTTGTTGATGGTCCCTGTCGGACGCTCCTCTCAGTCCACAAAACTTTGAAGAATGTCCTAGGTAGTTTTTGCTGCCACCACCGATATTAATGGGTGATATCGGTCACCTGCTGTGAGGATTGGGTAAACTAACACTGACACTGTTAATGAACTGAACTAACAGTTTATTTAAGATATAGATATGTACACAAGAAATAATATTTACAACTATTTACAATTACAACTCGGATATAGATGATCCGGTTCAACATTAAATTAACTACAATAAACGTTGGTTGTGTACCGTTCAACTTATACATTCTTCCTCACACTCAACGCACGTTAGATACGCTTTATCAGAGATTACTGCAGAATCTCAATACACAAGGGTACTAGGCCTCACTTCTCGGCCTATAACACTATCCACTGGGACGCCTTGTCCCACGCTCAAAATATACACTATCCAACAGGGCCACAAATCCTGAGCGACCTATCGGTCTCAACGCCAAGCGAGAACTGTCCCTAACCTCTCAGTCCAGAGTTGACCTTGTGAGAGATCTTCCTTCCCCCAGTAGGGCCTCTTAGAGTTCCTCCATTGGTTCAATTCCGCATACCAACCTTGAGTCATGACATCTACTGTTTACACATCACTCCAATAGCTAGATGACAGCTGAGGCACACCCCGCGGCCATCACTTTCATTCATCAACGAGTGCGTCATCTGCACACCTGTGTCAACATCTGTCATTCGTTATTATAGAAAAGAAAGAAAGGTATTTCGAGCTTCACGGATACACAACCCACAATACATAAAATATTCAGATAAGGAAATGTTATTCCTTTCTAATTCAGGGCAGATGTCTTCTAGGAACCTGACACCCCCCACCTTAGCGGAAAATATGCCTCTTAGGGGCTAATTTTCCCCAAACATATAATAATATTACGGAAGAGTTCAATAGTCTCTTTGCAGATTTCTTCATTCTAAATATTACATAGGCATTTTCAGGTGTCTGAACATTCTCTACTGACATCTCTACTGAACCTTATACTAATACTACTATTGCATAAACAATACACATGCTCATTTACTATTATAAACACAAAACTTAAAAAAAAATATTTACACACACAAAAAAAAAAACAAATTAGACATGTGATGACATCCTTTAAGGTTGTCTACTATTTTGACATTGATACTGATGGGCTAGTAACTGGTTGTTCTTCCCAGCTCTTCCTCTGTAGCCTCGAAATTGCATCAGCATTCAAATGTTGAACTCCGGGACGATGAGAAATGCTCAGGTTCCAGCGTTGCAAGGCTAGAGCCCACCTAGTGAGTTTGGGCGACCTTGGGGTTGTTTCCGTGAGAAATTTTAATGGATTATGATCGGTAATGACCTCAATTTGAGATCCATAAGTCCACTTTTCAAACTTCCGCAACCCGAAGAGAACACTCCAAGCCTCTTTCTCTATACTCGGCCAAGCACGCTGAGCCCCTGACAATTTCTGACTGGCAAAAGCTATAGGTTTAAACTGACCTTTTTCATCTTTTTGAGTAAGACAACATCCTACTGCAAGGTCGGAAGCATCGGCGTGAAGCTGATATGCCCGGCCTACGATAGGTGTAGCCAAACTCGTCACTTTACACAACTCATCTTTAAGAGTATTAAATGCTTTTTCTGCCCTTTCATCCCATGGTACAGTATTTTTGACATTTCCTTTGGTTAATTCGGTTAAAGGTATAGCTATCTCAGCAGAATTTGGAATATAAGATCGGTAGAATCCCATTAATCCCAAAACTGATCTAACTTCCTTTTTAGTCTTTGGTCTCTTTAAGTCCCTTATTGCTCCGATTTTCTCCTCATCAGGTGCATGAGTTCCACCCCCAATAACATGACCTAAAAACTTAGTCAATTTCTCTCCAAATTTACATTTGTCTAGTCTAATCGTAAAATTTCTATTTTTCAACTCTTCAATGACAGCCCTGACATGCTCACAATGCTCTTCCCAGGTATCGGAGAAAATGATGACATCATCAATATATGCTTCTGCATACCTCCGATGACCTTGGAGAACCTCATTCATGTCTTTTTGAAACGTAGCAGCAGCCCCTGATAATCCAAAAGGCATTGTACGCCACTGATAAGTTCCGTTATGCGTCGTAAAAGCTGTCAGAGGTTTACAATCCTCAGCCATTTTAATTTGCCAATAACCCCTCAATAAATCTATTGAAGATAAATATTTAGCCGCCCCTGCGGTATACATAATTTCTTGGGAATCTTTCATCGGGAAGGTGGGAACCTGCGTTACAGAATTTAAAGCTCTGTAATCAATACACATTCTGACAGTTGCATCTTTTTTCGCAACGCAAACAATTGGATGGCTAATTTCAGCATTCGACGGTTCGATTAGATTTAATTCTAATAACTCCTGAATCTGCCTATCCACTTCCTCTTTATAAGCTACCGGCACGCTATATAACTTTGGTTTTTTCCTTTCTACACCCGGTTTCAGATCAATACGATGTTCCCCTACTTCCGCTGGTCGTACAGGACCCATAAACACTTCTTTATTTTCCCTCAAAATGGACTTTAAATCTTTGACTTGACTATTAGATAGCCCTTTTATTTCAAACCTCACAATATCCCGTTCTATCTCTTGATCCCGGTTCAAAATAGGAATTTCCCCAACTTCTCCAAATTCCTCATCACCTTCGAAAACAATATTAACTATATTACATTTAGCGATAAATTCTCTTATCTTATTTTGGTGCACATGCTTCCTACTCCCGTCGGCTAACTCAACAATAAACGAATGCTGGTTTCGTTTTTCTACAATAGTTGCCGGCCCCTGCCACCTAGAATATAACTTATTAGTCGAATCGGGGATTAACAGTATAACTTTATCGCCTACCTCAAACGTTTTTTCTTTTGACCTTAAATTATAATGATACGCCATTCTATTTTGTTGAACCTCAGACGACAATTTTGCCTCATTTGCGGCTCTTTCTAAGCGGTTCTTCAGTTTATCCAAGTACTCATGAATCGGCGTAGTATCTAACTGCGCTCCCTTATTTTCTCCTGCCCATGACGACTTAAGAATCGATAACGGACCCTCCGGCGCTCTACCATATAATAACTGGAAAGGTGCGATTCCCGTCGTAGAATTTGGGACTTCCCTATACGCCCATAATATAAATGGTATTTGTTCATGCCATTTTTTTCCTTCTTCCCTAATCGTATGATGTAGCATACGTTTAAGAGTCTGATTAAATCGTTCCACAAGTCCGTTGGACTGTGGATACTGTGGAGTCGAAAATCTTGGACTAGCACCTAACCTTTTCTCAAATTCTTTCGTTAAGTCGGCAGTAAAATTGGTTCCATTGTCGCAGGCAATTACATTCGGAATTCCTGTTCTCATAAATATTTGAAGTAACGCCTCACACGCGGTTTTAGCAGTTAAACTTTTTAGAGGGATCGCATCCGCCCATCTGGTATGCTGATCAATTAAAGTCAGTATATACCGATGCCCTTGTGAACTTTTAGGATCAATAGGCCCAATTAAATCAACATTAACAACCTGAAATGGAAGTTCCGGCCGCGACACTGGGGAAATAGGAGCTCTATCATTTACTTTAACCCCTCTAGTCAATTGGCACTCTAAACATGATTCACAAAACTGTTTAGCTTCTTTTGCCATTCCCTCCCAATAAAAAGAATACCTTATTCTCTGCAACGTTTTCTTGGCTGCATGATGCCCTCCAAATACCGATGAATGCGCTAATTTTAAGATTTCTTCCCTTCTTACCTTGGGTACTACTAATTGCGCTATAGTTTCGCCTAACAATTTCTCTTTATGATACAATAATCCGTTTACAATATAATAATCCCCTTTTTCCTTTTTAGCTAATTCCCAAGCTTTCTCTAATTCTTTACATTCCAACTGGGATTTCTTAAACATATCTGAGTTACTAACAATAGATTCATTATTTTCCTCCGTTTCAGTTTTTTCTGGATCCTGGCTTTGTACATTTTGCGATCTCGCGTCGATTACGTAAACATTACAGCTATCGTTACTTACATCTTCCTTTTCATTCGAGTTATCAATAATAATTTCGGAACTTTTTAATTCTTTGGACTCTATCAATGGCTCCTTAAGATTGACACCTGACAACTCATTAATCACTTCGGGATGTAAAATTACTTGCTCATTAATATTATCAGTTACTGCGCAAAGTACTTCCTGATGAATAATATTAGTTTGCCCGAATTGCGGAATAGCTAGCGGTAGTTTAACTAACGGTGATTTAACAGCTTCACCAAATAACCCTTGTAAATAAATACTACCCGCTCCCTTTAATTTCTCTTCCGGTACTAAATCTTTATGAACAACACTAATCTCACATCCAGAATCAACCAATCCCTTTGCTTTTTGCCCGTTAACACTAACTTCAATTTTCTCAAGTTTATTTAATTTCTCACCAATAACATTAGTTTTCTGCTCGGCCTTTGCCGATATTCTAGCCACAATAGCCCCATTAGGTAACTCTCGATTTTCTTTCACCATAATCTTATGAACACCTGCTTTCTGGTCTCGCCCTTTATTGCCATTATTAGTTCCCTCATTACCCACTTTATTACAAAAACGTTGGTAATGACCTCTCAAACCACACTTAAAACATTTAGGCCCTGAAGCATCATTCGTCTTCTTAAACTCTGTTTTCCTATCCGGAAAAGAATTACACTCATTACTACCATTTTGCCTCCAACTACCACTAAATTTATTATCCTCCCTCGGTCTCATTTTTTTATTGTTTACGTACTTATCTTTACCTTTAAAGCTTTTATGCGTAACCGCATAAGACTTATGTTTAGCATCAAAATAATTATCACACTCTCTAGCAATTTTAGGAGCTTCTAACCATTTACCCTGGTGAGTTAAACTAATATATGCTGCAGTATCCTCATCTAGCGTACTCATTAGCTCATCAGTAACTATTAACTAATTGACCTTTTCATAAGTGTCCGCACCTCTAATTTTACAATAATTTCCCCACGTAGCTATTAAACGCGATACAAATAATACATGGGTTTCATTCGGATTTCTCCTAGCTTTCCGGAAATTTTCTAAACATGCCTTCGGGGTTGGCTCATGTTCCCTTAGGACTAACTCCTTTAATTCCTCATAATTCTCCATTTGTTCCTTAGTTGTATAAATTAACAAATTATCCGCCTTATCTCCTAACATATTTAGTAAAATTTCGGCCTGCTGGTTTTCCGGTACATCTTTAGTTTGGAAAGCCCTTTCTAAACTGTTGAAAAATAAATTCCATCCCTCAGTCCCTTCTGGTACTTTGATAGATAGAGTTTTAACACTTTTGATCAATTTTTCGATGTTACTTTCATTACTAGATTCCCTAGATCCATTAGAGTTATTTGCTGAACCTTGAACTCTGAGCCTTTCCATTTCTAATTCATGTCCCATCCTCAATTTCTCCATTTCTAACTTTTCCTGTTTTTCTAACTTTTCAAGTTCTAACTTTTCGCGTTCTAATTTTCCTTGTTTTTCTTCACGCTCTAACCTTTCCTGTTTTTCTAACTTTTCGCGTTCTAATTTTTCTTGTTCTAATCGTTCTGCAACAATAGCGTCAGATAATTCCTTAATAACCCCCTCGTCATACTCATCACTGTCCATTATCTTTTTCTTAAGCTGAATTCTGGTATCATCTTCCGCGAATTCAACACCCAATTCTTCAGCTATCACCTGAAGATCAACCTTTTTTAGTTTCAATAAGAAAGCCATACCTTCACCGATTGTTATAACCACCCCACTAGAATAGTTAAACCTACCAAATTAATATTTCCGAAATTTCTAACTTAGTACAGATATTTCTCCACTTATTAAACTAATTAATACCCTTCAGATAATCAATGCATTTCATTTCTAACTAACCTACTGAATACTCTAATTTTTCTCAACCATTGATATCACACAATTTACTTCCAATAAAACAAAAAAGTAAAACAATAATTCGATTTGACTGCTACGCAATATAGATTCCAATATATACACTTAGATAACAACCTACAATTTATATAATAATACTGATACGTTGAAATTGAATAGAAGTATTGATGTCAATCAAAAAATCCACATAAAGAAAAATTGAAACACATGCATACATAAATTTCTACAATTATCCTCACTAAAATATTTCAGAATTCAATATTGGTTCTCACACTTAAAACAAATATACTGAAAATCTTTACTTTTATTTTTACTCACTATGGCTCTCTTTTGAGCCTTTTTTTTTCGCTTACTAGTATTGGCCAATTAAAATCTTCATATGCTTAGAATTTTGATAATGCAACTCTTAAAATTTAAACAGTATTGCTTCATTTAACAATTACTTTAACAATAATTTAGATTTAATGCATTAATTTAGTTCACTAATATCATTATAAATAGCATACCATTATCATCTCAAATTATTATGACCTTTCTTTAAAACAATAGCAATATGGTTACTAATTCTTTACACCTATCTGAACACAATTATTTCATTGCACATAAATTACATAGACAATTTACTTAAATTACTATTAATTATACAACAATACAATTTGGTTCGAGATGTCAGAAGAAATGAATGATCAAAACACCTTACCTTATACTTTATTTGGTGCGGTACTCTTCTATTCACAGATAGCTCCACGATGTAGCGGTAATATGGCACAACAGTTCAGTTTAGTTCTTTCTAAAAAAGATACGCACAACACTTTAGTCCACACTAGACGATATGGCACGATACTTTATCACACACTCGACGACCCGGCACGATACTTTAGCACATTCGACGATACGGCACGACACTTTAGCATACAATCGACGATCCGGCACGATGCTTTAGCACATACTCGACGATATGGCACGACCACACAAGAATTCCACTGGATACTCTGGCATTAACAGACTGCAACACGGCTCGCTGGTCACTGGTTTCAGGCGATTCTATCCCGACGCTGCCAACAATTTGTCGGACGCTCCTCTCAGTCCACAAAACTTTGAAGAATGTCCTAGGTAGTTTTTGCTGCCACCACCGATATTAATGGGTGATATCGGTCACCTGCTGTGAGGATTGGGTAAACTAACACTGACACTGTTAATGAACTGAACTAACAGTTTATTTAAGATATAGATATGTACACAAGAAATAATATTTACAACTATTTACAATTACAACTCGGATATAGATGATCCGGTTCAACATTAAATTAACTACAATAAACGTTGGTTGTGTACCGTTCAACTTATACTTTCTTCCTCACACTCAACGCACGTTAGATACGCTTTATCAGAGATTACTGCAGAATCTCAATACACAAGGGTACTAGGCCTCACTTCTCGGCCTATAACACTATCCACTGGGACGCCTTGTCCCACGCTCAAAATATACACTATCCAACAGGGCCACAAATCCTGAGCGACCTATCGGTCTCAACGCCAAGCGAGAACTGTCCCTAACCTCTCAGTCCAGAGTTGACCTTGTCAGAGATCTTCCTTCCCCCAGTAGGGCCTCTTAGAGTTCCTCCATTGGTTCAATTCCGCATACCAACCTTGAGTCATGACATCTACTGTTTACACATCACTCCAATAGCTAGATGACAGCTGAGGCACGCCCCGCGGCCATCACTTTCATTCATCAACGAGTGCGTCATCTGCACACCTGTGTCAACATCTGTCATTCGTTATTATAGAAAAGAAAGAAAGGTATTTCGAGCTTCACGGATACACAACCCACAATACATAAAATATTCAGATAAGGAAATGTTATTCCTTTCTAATTCAGGGCAGATGTCTTCTAGGAACCTGACAGTCCCCTATGGGATTTCGAGAAAAAATCTTCACAGAAATTAATGACCTGTTCAAGCACATTGAGTTTCAGAACAACTCCTCATGTATATTTCTAGATATTTAACAAAACGTTTAAATTCACAAGTGGCCGTTTACCTTTGACCATATAGTATGTATAGCATTTATGTACATATATCATTGTCATATATGATGCAGAACAAAAAGAAAAGTTGACTTTTATATTTCAAGGATAGCTCTCAGCTGAAGTTAAATATTTCTTTGCTTTGAATATCCCACGAAACTCAACTTTTCTAATCATAAACTGCCAATCATTTCCTTGGCATTTCTGTATATTTTATTCTTTGCATAAATTTAAAGATTTATAGCAGTGAAATATTTTTGTATATATCATGTCAATCAGAGAAATATCCTTGATTTCTAAGCTTTTAATATGCTGTTCATATTTAGGTTTGTTTTGTCAAATAGCGAAACAAAAATCTTGCATCAATTTAAAGAAATTCAGTCTTATACTTGATTAAATTAGAGAAGTTTTCTATTTCTAATCCTTTAAAACATTTATTGTTGCAGCTTATTTGTCAAATGTTTTAGTAAAAATGTTGATTCTAGTATAGAGATCTCATATGTTTGACGTCATAAGTAACTGCAAGGAAAGTTGAAATTTAAAACAGAATTCATACAATCAGAAATTATTTGAAGCAACGTGACAGATAAAACTCTTACGCGCTACAAGGGAGGAATTTTAGAAGTAAGAAATAATTCGAGATTTCGAAGTACCTGAAATAAAGCGAGTACCACTCAAACTGAATCTTATATGAATTCAGACTGCATATACTTTATTCTAAAAATTTTACATTCTGAACTTCATTTTTATATTCATCAGGAAATTCTATTTCAAATCGAATTTGAAACTCCACAAATGTTAGATTTAAGCTATTGCTTGGATACGGTTTATTGATCCAAAATCTATTTTATTATTTTCTTCTGTCAGAAGTTTAGATTTCAAACAACTGACAAAATTCTGGAATTTGGTTTATTTCCATCAATATATTTTGAAAGTTTCATAAGCGAATTCCATTCTATCCGGGAATTTATTTGATGAGGTTTGACAAACAAAATTCATTATCGGTAAAATATTAGGTAATTATAGGAGGTTATATGACATGTATAAAGCGTGCTTGTGTCGAATATATAATACATATATTTTTTAAACAAATAACTTTAAACATTTTGCTTAAAGTTTCGTTTATGTGATGTTGCAAGTGATAAATATATAATTAAATATTGTTTGTTTTAAATATTACAAATATTATGACGTTATGATTACTCACGGAAAAAGCAAACATGGATGAGGATGTAAAAAAGTTTAAAATGCAATTCCGGTTATTAATACACTATCTTTATACATCAGAATAGTAACATACAAACATAGTAAAACACAATTAACTTAGATGATTTCTGTCATAGCTCTCTATATAAAAAATAACTAGTTACTCATCAAACATTATGTCTTTATCGGTTATTTCATTTTGTAAGGCAAAAAGCAAAATGTAAAATTTTTGCAGACTTTGCTAAAACCAAATTTTAAAAATATTGGATAATATTTAGAGGTTGCGCATTTTGATCAGTTTTAGAAAAGTAGGCAAAAAATGTGATTTTTTTAATGTTGATTACTTTTATTGGAAAAACTGAAAGGAAGAATCTTAAAATAACACTATAATTAAACACTCGGATTAATAAATAGTATCATAGTCAAAACATGCGTTATATTAATCAACTTTGAATGATGCAATTCATTCTTTTGTCCGACTGGTGACGACTTTTCTATGATGATCGAGTACCTTTAACAAGAATTATTTTTGCTGTTCATCCCTGACTGATACGTCAAACTTTTATCAGAGCAATTCCTTTATCTGCTGTTTTATTGATCACCTTCAGAACAATGACACAGCTTTTTAAACAATCACTGCAATGTTCTGTCATGTCGTTAATACCAAATGATTCAAAGAACGTCTTTGCTTTTTCAATAACGAAATGGCTCAAATCTTTCCTTAAAAAAACTAGGTTTTTACTCTCTAATTGTTTCATTGCCTTTTACTTTGTAAGTTGGGTTTTTAAATTTTTAGTCACATTTTCTTTATCAACCAACGTAATACATTCGTCCAAAAAAGCCAATCGTGTATTTGTTTTTGACAAATATCAAAGTATGCTTCTTAGTAACTATGAGAACACTTTTTTGACGTTTACAACTCAGTAAGTGCTCAGAAACTGTAGTATATTCATATCATTCCTTGGAGCCCATAGACTAACAATTGCCTTGTGGTAAAAGCGAACATAGAGGAGGCTCACAAACTGTGCCACCCGTTTCATTTCTTTCAATTTTGACTGAGGAATATTCAACTGTTTAGTGATGAGACAATTTTTAATGTATATATTGCCTTTGTCAATCCCTTAGCTTAATGAAGAGACGTAGGAGTTTTGAAACTGAAGTCGTTTTCAGACGAACGTCCTTTGTATATTAGTGATTGTTGTATTAACTCTTTGTTGTTTTCCCTTGGATGACTTCCGTCTTTTATTATATTTTCCTAGCTCGCTAACCATTTTCACACGTTATTCATCTAGAAACTCTTGATTTGAACGGGGTATTCTTCATCCAACATTGTGATATATAACTTCTTATCAAATGAAATCCACAGACTTTGAAATTTCCAAAAAATCTGGATGCCAGGACTGCTTGATGGTATGCCGCAATACTCCTCAAACACTCCTTTCAATATTGATTATTGGGTGTGGTGACGGCAAGTCAATCACAAAAATGTTGATTCGAATTCTCATTCAATTCTAGGACATGCACTTGAATCAGTCTTGTAATAGATGCTCTCTTATCAAAAGTCATCCAATACTATTGCCACGTAGCCCAAATCAGTTCATTTCCCAATAACTGCATCAGCCATATAATATACTCATTGATACCTTTGAAGAGGACAAGTTGGCAGAGCATCAAACTTGTAGCCGTTGGTTGCAGGACCCAGAATAACTGCCATCTAAAATTCCACCAAATACGCCAATGGCGCCAAATGCATGTAAAATCCGTCGTGGATGCAAAAGACCTTCAAGTTACCTATGAATTATACCTCTGAAGGTACTTGCTAGGTGAAGATCTCGTCATCTGATCAAGGCAATTCAAAATCATCTTGAAGGAACTCGGAAGGAACTCGGAAGCAAACTGCATAAGGGTCTCTATGGAATACTTCTTGGAACTGAGTAAAGAATATAGCTAGAGAAAATGTGTTATCCCCGGCTTGATAACAGTGAACCTCTAGCCAAACTTAAAACAAGTAAGAAAAATCATGCGTTAAGCATAGATTATGAATCACTTTCCAACACTTAATGAAATCTTTAACAAAACATTGTTATTTAGGGAAATAATAGTGTATAGCCAAATGTACCCAAATATGTATTCCAGTACTTTTGAACAGCCCTGTATTTCACATGTCAGTTGATATAATGGGAAAATTTAGTTTAGCAAGAAAATACCCAGTAGCTTGAAATTTCTTTTTCAGCAATTCATACTATTAGATGGAAACATACTTGAATACTTTTGTTCAGCCCTGTAGTTTACATTGTACCTTCATTCGTCAGCATTAGGCTAAAATTTATTGTAAACTAAAACACATTTAAAACAACTGAAATCACATTATCATAAATCATCATTCATAGGCGTCCATGTACCGAATTCTTTGCGTGGCCCTGTATATTCCTTTATCTACATTCTGCAAACATTTCTCAGTAAATGGAATGCAGCTCAGCGTAAAAATGCATAGCTTATTTAAGAACCACGTTTAAATAATTTACGCTCATATTCAGTAACGTCGGTGAGCTCTTTTGGGTAGCCCTGTATATCAACTATAACATATATACAAACCATATAATGTGCATATACTTAGCGAAATATAAATGCGAATAGCATAATTAAAATGCATTTCATCTCTCCATCAGCCATCATCGGACACATATACGGTACTTCGGAAAGAATACACTATTTGAAATCTTTTGTATGGCCCTGTAAATGCTATGTACTTCATATTATGCAAGAGAGTAGCGTATAATTTATATTAAGCGTCAGTGACATATATCAATTTTATTATACATGAAAAAGCTTAATATATTTAAAATATGTCACACACAATTCCCCCTTTTACCATTATCTAATGGAATTCTTTTGTGTGGCCCTGTAAATGAATAATAGCTACATTTTTACCTTATATTTTATAGAATGCATATTTTAATATGTTTGACAGAGTATAACATCTTTAAAATTCCTTTGAAACGATTTTTCCCCATAGGCCGTAATGTAATAGGAAACTTCTGATTCGCCTTGTAGATAAACTAATCATGGTAGAAACTTCATTTTCGATAGGACTTGTGCTAGGGTAAACGTCAATAACGTCCTAAAATTTCATGGCAATCCGAGTATATTAACGATTTTTCCCCATAGGCCGTAATGTAATGGGAAACTTTTGATTATCTCTGTAGATAAACTAATCGTGGTAGATACTTCATTTTCAGTAGGGTTCGTGATAGGGTAAACCTCAATAATGTATAAAAATTTCATAGCAATCCGAGTATATTTACGGGAGTTAAAGCGCGGCCAGAAGGCCAGATGGCCATCCGGCCAGACGGACAGACGGACAGACAAACCGAATGCATAAGCACTTTTCAACTTTGTTGGAAAGTGCTAAAAATTGCTTGTATGAGTTCTATTCACATTTGAAGTGAGCAAAAAAAGAAAAAAAATACCGGAACGAAAGAAACTTCTTTTTAGTTTTCGATGATGCATAATGCGGAAAAGAGGCCTTTGGTGGCACAAATCTCAGACAAACATTTAGAAAATCCTTGATTTACAGAAATGCCTTGACGTTTTACTAAAACTATTAACCTTTGAAATTTTATAGCAAATTTTTTTATGTAAATCAAAGTAATTCCTATTATATTTACTTGGTTAGTTATTTTATAATGCAAAATACCTAAAGAAGCTCTGATTATGCATATCTAACTGATATGCACCTTATAAATTAATCGATTTCTGTATACTTTTTTGAGTGGAAGTAGGCAAGAATTGAAAGTTTTGTTTGAATTGCCCAATGATACCTCTGTTTTACCTTTGTATGTTCTTTTATCTTACTTTGTTCTTTTCGATGCGTCGATGTACCATAGTTTGGGGTGGATGAACATAGCACGCTTTGATAAAAAGGAGTCCTTGTCCGGAAGTAGGGAAGAGATGAAGGGTTGTGTTTCTTTACAAATTACGAAATAAAATATTCTTAGCTTCATATATTTTGAATTTTCTTGATGAAACTAATACAAATACAATTAGTCATAGTGAATTTCAAGGAGGAGATAGAGAAAGGGAAGTTATATAATGAGGCGTGTTTATTTATTATTTTTTGATGCTCCGTGCTCCGTTTGACTGCTACATTTGTTGAATTTGAAGGTGAAACATTTGTCTTGAGCCATACAGTGCTCTTGTAGATCGTTTAACGTGCCATTAATGGATTGTGCGTTTTATTAAAAAGATTTTAATAACTAATACGAAAGGCTAGGTAGTGTAAAGGCACCCGGTGGTGTGAAAAAAAATCTGTTTGTGATACCATGCAAATTGAAAGACATGCAATTGCCAAGTTCTACTAGCATCTGCACCACTACTAATAATATTTGCGAAATGGCGTAAAAGAAATCGTGATATTTGTGTTCAATCAGTGACTGATACTTTTAAGAAGGTGGAGAGAATGTTATTAAAATCTGGTTTAATGCATTCATAGTTGTAGATTATGGATCATTAACGGAAAGATTATGGATTACTACAACAAATGTCGATCATTGGTGCCATCGCTTAATTTTAGGGACTATAAACAGAAGACAACTCACCAAGAATTTGTAGAAAGGATGAAACTTCGAGATTGCAGTTTGAACGTTTAAATAGTTGAATAATTGTAGTTATGACTTTAAAAACAGAACTGGCATGAAACATGTAGTAATGCACTGCGAGTCTGCTACTACAGATAAAGAAGAATCTGATACGTTCTGCCTAGAATTTCAAAAAATGTTTGAAACAGTCCACAATATTGTCCACAATAAATTTTCCATTGTGATCAAACTGATTTATTTTGAAGCGAATGCCGAAAGATCACTGCATAAAGAATATTCCTAAACATAAACACAGGAAAGATTTGCAAACTTTACTTTTTCGAGCTTACAAAAATAGCTATATGAAGCTGAAGCCACTTCTTGTACATCATTATCAAAACTCAGAACATTAAAAAAATCACTTATGTGGAGATCAGATAGAAAGGCGTGGATTACGTAAGTTGTCTTCAAAGAATGGCTGTTTAAAGTTTGTGACTCCTAGTATCAAGGATTGCCAGCAGATCAAAGAACTTGCATTGAAAGCACAGCTCTGTTGCTACCCTATTGTTACTCCTTTAAAATAAAATACTTCATTCTCTTCAAACATTATATTTTTTGTCCTTTATAGGTCTAAAAGCAAGTCAGAGTATTTATTTATGTTCTTAACATGATTTCAAAGCGTTAAAATTCCAATATAAAATATTTTAGTACTTTAATTTCTGCATTATAATTAATGTGTTGCGTACTTCCAATGTATTGGGTGAGTGCAAAAGTTAGTGCGGAGGTGCAATAGATGTCGTTAGAAGCGGCGTAAAGTGTTGTCATTAATACTGCCATCTACGTAAGACAAATCGTTGGAAAGGTGACGTGTGCAGCTTTCATTTCAAACAAAATAATTTGTGTAGATACAAACTGTTTGAAGAAAATTTAGTTTCAAAATGATTGTCGATAGGGTGCATTTATGGCAGGTTATGCTTTACGAGTTTCGGAAAAGATTAAACGTTGCAGAAGCCGTAAAAAACAATTAAGAAGTTTATCAAGATCAAGCATCACCTATACGAACTGTGGAAAAACGGTTTGCGATATTTCGCTGCGGAGAGTTTAAGCCTTGAAGACGGACCACAATCCGGACGACATTCACACGTTGATGTCGATATTGCGCGTACTTTAGTTAAAAATACTCCCCGAATTTCAATAGAGGAAGTTGCTACAGCACTTAACGTTCACCGATCAACCACTTTTTGGCGTTTAAAAAATATAAGATTCGATTTTAAGCTCGATATTGGGGTGCCCCATTTGCTGACTGAGAGGAACAAAATCAAGCGAATTTCTGCTGAAGTTTCTTTACTCGGCCGGCTCAAAAACGAGCCGTTTTTCGATCGATTAGTGACGGGCGATGAGAAATGGGTCGTTTATAACAATGTTCAGCAGTGTGAGCATGATGTCGCGATGGCAAAGACCAGTTTGCTTCCGATGAAGGTGATGCTCTGTGTTTGGTGAGATTGCAAGGGCATAATTTATTTAGAATTTTTCCCCCACTGGCCAAACGATTGATACAGTCAAGTACTGTCGCAAATTAACCAGTCTGAATCGAGAAATCAAACATAAACGTCCGATTTTTCCAAATAGAAAGGGTGTAGTCTTTCATCATGACGACGCCAGACAACACGTTTCGAAACAGATGTTGCGCAAACAGAACAGCCTGAAATGGCATAGCCTAACTCATCCACCGTATTCCTCTGATATTGCACCATCTGATTATCACTTGTTCTGATCATTGCAAAATCATTTAAATGGAAAAAACTTGACTCTTTAAATGCCTTAAAAAACGTCGTGTCTTCGTTCTTCAAATCTAAACGGCGCAAATTTTATGATCCGGGCATCCATATGATGCCAGAATCTCTGCATTATTTATTCAGATAGAGCTGTTGTGTAAGTCATAAGAATGCAGCACATCAGCGCCACCTATTGAGTGATTTACACCAAAAACTAATCGGTATCAATCTATATCATGGATCCCCTGAATATAATTTTTTATTAAATTCCGTGCATTAGCTCTTGAGATAGAATTATTGCAAAGATCGTGAAAAATGAAGACTAGCAACCCCACTTGATGAGTAATTTGCTCCAAAATGTAAACAGCATCAATTCATGTCTAGAAATAACTGAATCTGATTTTTGATAGAAATCCGTGCGTTAGTTATTGAGATATATAGCTGTTGCGTTATTCGTAAAAAATGCAGCATAGCAGCTTCGCTTGTTGAGTGATTTCCAGCAAAAACTAATCAGTATCAATTTATATCAGATACTATCTGAATATTTTTTTTTTATCAAATTCCATGCTTCTTGAGATAGAACGCCCACAAAATTTATATCACATAGAGACAGACAGACAGAGTCACAGACTTACAAACAAACATTTTGCAAAAACATGTTTATTATTATTATTATTATTATTGTTGTATTTTTGACCTCATAAAACGTGTAAAATCCTTTAAAAACAGGAATTAGAATATTTTCACGAATCCAGTATTTTCTTTTTTTTAAATAGAAGAGTGTAAAAATGTTTCAGGTATACATAACGCACTTCTGCGATAATTACTTCTGCGGTTTCAAAAAAAAAAAAAAAAAAAAAAAAAAAAACATAAGCTTGTTGCTTTGATAGCTCTGCAGGTGATAAACTTCTAAAGTTTAGTAATATATTCATTGTTTGCTTGCGCATATGTCATGTGCAGTAGAGAAAAACGCAGACGATTTTTAAATTACAGACAGTATAGTTCATTTGTTGATCTTTGGAATACACAGAGAACGAGAACATTTTCTTTGTAAAAATAGCCTTTTATGTACGTATAGTGCGTCAAAGTTTAAAAGGTTAAGCAAAAAATATTACAAGAGTATCTCAAAATTCTGTACTTGAAATAAAATATGTCCAAGAAAGTTTACAATTGCTTTTGACATGTGTAAAAAATTCATGCCATTGCTTTTGTAATCAGTATTGGAATATTTTTTTTCTACAATTAATGCTAAGGATTACGTGAAAAAATAAAGAAATGCGTAGATGAAAAAAAAGTAGGAAAAAATATTTTTTCTGTTTGCTTTTCTTTAAATTACAATCATTTTGTAAATAAATAAAAATCTATGAATAATCTATATAATTGAAGGAATGAGGCTAAAATGTCATAATTCTGTTGTCAATTTATTTATTTTTTTTTTCTAGAAGTTTTTATTATTTTATTTTGTGAATGATTTTAATGAGAGGAATTTCAAAATATCTATACGATATACACTATCAGAAAATAATGATTAACCCAAGAAAAAAGAAAAGAAAAGAAAAGATAAACAGTGTACAAAAAATACAATAATGCATATAATCACAGGCAAAATTCATCAGTTCAAATTCAATATATTTTTTTAATTTTTCGAGATTTTTTTCGAATTTAGGTCTAATAAAACAAGTTTACAAACCAATTTCTTAATTTTTTCACATTCATTTGGATTTTACTTAGGGGGTCAACTATTTTAACCAATTGATTTAAGTTAGCGATTAAATCGTGATTTTAACTAACAATTAAAAAAAATCATCGATTTAATTCAAAATTGATTTAAATCTAAGTGTTTTAAACGACATAAACGTATTAATCTTATGTCAAAGTTTAAAAGCGATCGTTTTTTTTTTAGTTTTTTTTTTATTTTAAATAATTTCTGAGCTAAAACGCATTTCTGTTACAAATTTAAAAATCGATTTTTTTTAAATCGGAAAGTTGTGGTCCGATTTTTTATAAATTTAGATTTTATGAATCAGTATACGAAAGAACGTCCGTAATCAAAAAAACCACATTTGTAAAATCGCTGGTGAAAAAATATTATGCTGCGATTATCAAATCCTAGTTTAAAATTTTTTCTCTTTTTCTTTCCGTGTCACATGGTCTGCCTTTGAAAAAATACAACTTTGAAATTAATTATTAAAAAAAAAAAAAAGCGTTTTTGATTGTCGAAAATTAAAAATAAAGCATATTTTGAATAAGAATGGAATTTTTCGTCGGATGGTTTAAAAATCTTAGCTCAAAAGTTAATATTTTTTTAAAAAAATTATCCTGTATAAAAGTTCTAAGTTTATTTCTGACTGCAAGACGCACCTGTTTTATATTTTTTGAAAATTGAATTTCATCGGACATCTGTCACCCTCACAAACGGAAGAAAACAAAAGATTTTTTCTCGATTTTTAACGAGTTTTTATGGACGAGATATTCTTTGGAATTTCTGTAAGCTGTTTCCCCCCGCCCCCCCTCTTGTGGAACAAATTTCGAATTTCTGGAATTCGCAGAAAAAAAAAGTTAACGCAGCTTCAAGATATCATCAGTCTTTTTCTGCTGTTAAAATGGTGCATGTTTTTAATCCGTGGAAGAATTCGTTTTTGTAATTTGATAAAAAATCCATGATTATGTTGAATTACGAATGCCTTTCGTATCTTGCTTTTGATATTTTTAATTAATAATGTCCACTAATTACCACTTTGTAAAATTTTTATGACTTGTCGTTTTATGTGATACAGCTATAAGCATTCAAAATTATAAGTCTCTAACATATATAACTGTGACAGACAAGCAGAGGAAAGAGACAAATAGGATTTGTCAGATTAACAAACTTTAAAGAGGAACTTTTTATTTTTTCAAATTTGTTTTGAAGAAAAAGTATTACAACTGTGATACATTAATGTACTTTCCGATGTTGACTACGATTTTCTCTCATCGAAAAATTAGTTTTTTAATATGTCAGTGACAAATATTTATCAATTTTCACTCCATAAATTGGTCCAAAACGCATTTAATTCTACGCATTATTAAACGGTAGACTACGGAAAGCTTTTGAAAAAAAAAAAAATGAAATAGATCAGAATATAAGGGTACCAAATCTGGAGAGTGTGAAGAATGTAAAAATTAAACACTTAAAAAAATGCTCAGGTTTTGTCCGATTATATCCTATTTTAATTATATAAAAATATACAAAAATCAATAAAATTAAATTTTATAATACTTTCACTCGTAGAGCAAAAAAAAAAAAAAAAGTCTTTTAAATAATATAAAACATTTTGTAAATGCACCTTTTTTCTGTATTCATTTTAAAATTTGAAATTTAAAAAAGCGTATGAATTATTCCTTAATCCAATAAATGGGTAAATCACCTAACAAATATAAGTATTAAGACGAATTAAGAATTCTTAAGTTTATTAAACAGCAAAATGTTACTTCGGAATAAAAGTAATTAATTTTAAAAAAGAATAATATCTTTAATATTAATAGGAATTCTTTCATATTAATGATACTTTTGAAGACGCGATTAGAAAATATTTCTCATTCTGATTCTTTTACTGACTGTTTTATGTACTAGTAAAGCGCAGATTTTGACATTTCAATTTGTGATGTTAACCTGATATTAATTAGAAAATGTGTCATTCTAGAATGTGGAAAGAATTTAAATTAAATTTCAATGAGATTTGATTTTCGTGCATTTAATGTACTATGTATTATTTGTTTGAAAATTTTAGGTATTCACATTCTGAAAACTGAGATTTTAAGAGGTTTCTTTTCATCTATTTTTTTTTTAATTAATTCAGTTTGAGTTATAATCTACAGTGTAAAAAGCAAGAAAAAATTATGCATCGAGTACAGATTATGAAACACTCAAACACATTCAAAACATATTCAAAATAATGCAACAAAACTGCACCGTTTAATAAGTTAAAATATTGTGGCTAATTCGATCGTATAAAAATACATAACACATTTCAAAACTCAATTTCAGCTGTCTCAATCTACAAACGAAAAATAATCCGGACTCTTTGAGCACCCCTGTACATGGTATGTACATTTGTATCTGTTAACTGTATAAATATCAAAATGTATTTCCATTAAGAAATACACATGTTCTTAAATTGAAAATTCATTCTCAGAAATTTCTGCGAATAAGGATGATAGTACGTCAAATATTTTATGCAGCCCTGTATAAGAGGAATAATATTTATATGTAACGAGTAAAAGTAAAATAAGTAAAATTTAAAAGCGCATACCGAAATTTATGCCCCTGTAAATGAACGACAAATTCTATGAATTCCCCATTCTATCGTAATTATCTTGTGATGAAATTAAGTGATATATATCACTTTCAATATATTTGAAATAGCGTAATAAATAATCTGCAAACTGTTTTTGCTCATGTACCATAATACAATAGAATTATTTTGTGTACATCTGTAAACGAACTAGTAATCCCACATATTTCATGTACAATATCAAACATGCTTTAGTGATCTTAAATAACACTTATCAGTAGCATAACAATCGGAGTAACACTGTAAAAATAATTTCCGTTAAATAACGGAAATAGTTCTGGTAATCTAGACGCCAGTACTACTTCCGTTATTTAACGGAAAAAAAATTCCGTTTTTTTACAAAATGTTTCCGTTTTAATATTTTTTTTATATAAAAGTTTTCGCTTGAAAGCCAAAAAAGAATTTTCAAGGACAAACTGGCTTTTTTATTCTTTAGACAAGGACACATCAGATTAGAACACATACATTTAATTTAAACAACTTTGAATAAATGTCACTTACCCTCGATGGGGATCGAACAAAGCACCTGTCCCATGGCAGCTTGTAGTAGTGTAATACCATTACGCCATAGTTACGCATACAGTGCTGGCAAATATCTTTACTTATTTCGAATGATTTTATAAAGCAAAGGCCTTATGTTGAACTCGGCATTAATTTTTATTGAGAATTATTTTCTATATGAGTGTATAGTTCTAAATGTTTAACAGATTTTATTTCCATAATTTCGAATATTTAGTTTTTTATTTCAGTTCTATACAAAATAAATTTTAGACTTTAAAATATTACACGTATTAAGAGTTGAATGCATTAAAAAGTTTTTTTTTTTTTTTTTTTTTTTTTTTTTTTTTTTTTTAAGGAGATTTTTAAAAGTTTATTGTAATATTATTCATATTTATTTACTTATTTATTTTTGAAAGAATATTCTTAAAGTAATATTAAACTATGTTAAAATTAACGCACCAAGTGTATGCAGTGTAAGTACTCGTTAAATAAAGGGGTTATGAAAATCCTGTCGTAGCAGTTACCATAGATAATGATCTAAGGACTTTCAGAAGCATATCAAAATTGAGCAGGTGGCAATGTTTGATGCTGCCATCTATTGAGGCGTAGCCGAAAATCTTCCGCTGCGTCTGCCTTCTTACCCACTGAATGCAGTTCAAAGGAAGCTTCTGCCCTTCGGGCACACGTCAACATCAAAACTCGTTTGGTGGTTCTCGCTAAAAAGTTTTAAGATTTTTATACGAAAAATTCGTTTATACAGTTTACAAAATGAATGTTTGCTTCACTTGCTAAAATTGCATTTGCAATAGCTACTAAGAATTTGTGAGTAATGGTTACTAACAATAATTTTGGAGCTGTTACTAAAATTTGCTTGGTGGCTCATACTAAAAAGTTTTAAGTTAGTTATACAAAAAATTCTTTTGTTCAGTTTACAAAAGAAATGTTTGTTTCGCTTGCAAAAAAAAAAAGTTTGTAATGGTTACTAAAAAATTCTGTGGAATACAAATTTACTAAAAAATTTTTAGTAACCTCATGATTTTTTTTTTACAGTGTGCCAGATGACTTAAGCACAACAAGCCCCTCTTAGCAGGGCGGATATATTGGCTATGAACAATAGTGGTTTTATTTCGGTGGGACAGTCCCCATTGCTTTTTTTTAACATTATTTTTTTTCCTACCCTGGTGGGACAGAAAGAGAGTTACTCCTTGTAAATATGTATTTTATATATATAACCTTTCTTTTTCATAGTTGTTTCGTTCCCATTGGCTTGTTTTTTGTCCAAAACGGGACAAAATCACGTTGGCTATATTTCGGGAGGACACATTGTACTATGTTACTATTTGATGTATAAATTCAATTAAAAAGATGAAAATACTTAACCGAAAGTTGATATGATCTCAAAAACCGAATTTCTGGTCTTAGAAAATTGATTAATACACGATAAAAGCTAAACAGAAACTTTTCCAAAAATCATTGACATAAAAAATAATTTTGTTTTAATAAATGCTTTTTAAAATCTTAAAAAAAGATTTGTTTCGGTGGTTTCTAATGATAAAGAAAGTTTCTTAGATTTTTGGGGGTAATTTGAAAGAGGTTGCTCACTTTTAGTTATATTATATTTCCGCAGAATAAGAAGTATTTCTTTTAATCGAGTGTCTACCCAATGACTCTATTTCTGTCACTGTCGTACATAAAAAAAAAAAAAAAAAAAAAAAAAAAAAAAAAAAAAGATTTAATATTTATTTTTTAATGAAATTTTACTGAAAATTAATTATTTATATAGAAAAATGACGAACAGTGTTCAATTATACTTACACAGAAACCCATTTTGGTTCATCTGATAGCTATTATTAGACCTGGTGAATTTTATAACGCTAAATTACAAAGTTCCAGAATCGATAAATGTTTCTGGTGAAATTATATTTTTTTATTTTATCGCAGTATAAATTTTTTAAAAAGCAATTTTCGAACCACTTATTGGACTATTAATGTAGATTTCTTTTTCTATGAAAAGCATTTAAAAATTTAAATTAGTGAATAATAACTATAAAATATTGAAAAAAAAGTTTAACAATTCCTTCGAGAACCTATGCATTTCATTTTGAAAAATTACAACATTATATTCATATTTTTGTGAGGAAACAAAAATTGGCTTTTTTCCCCTTCAAAATTAGAGCTTTCTGGCAATACTAGCCGAATGTCATAGCTGCTTATGGTGAGCAGTGATTTGAACTTTGCTAGAAATTATAATGTCCTACCTAATTTAGACAAAGTAAATTTTCTAAATTGTATGAAAATATTAATTTATTTTACGACTACTTTTATCAAAAGACCCATTGAACACAACAACATTGCATTTTAAATATTCGAAACTTTATTCCATTCGATTTCAAAAGAAAATAGTATATCTGTAGTATTATTTTGTATTTCACAAAAAAAAGAAAAATAAATAAATAAATAAAATGAAATGAAAAATAAAAAATAAAAAATAAATAAATATATAAATAAAAACTATTTAATGATTTTAAGAGATTTTAACAGAATTATATTTACGGTTTATTCATGTATCATTTGTAAAGAAGAAAAAAAATCTTGTTTCTGATTCCGACAATTATTAAACAAATTGCAACCTGATTCAATTCTAATACGTTCAGTATTCTAAGGGTAGAGAGGGCATGAAATTTGTAGCGTATATCATTTGGCAATTTAATTCACTTTAGGCATGAAATAAACTAATAAAAGTCGAATAATAAAAATTAAAAGCATAAAAAAATATATAAAATATGATTATAATAGAGAAATTTTATCGGTCCTCAAATTTTTATGCATAGAGCTACAAAATACATCAGAAAAAAAAATAAACAAATTCTTTGCATGTAAGAATGAAAATTATTTTCTGAATTTTAAGGAAATCGGCATTTCTGATTTGAGAATATACTGTATGTTAAATTTTATCAAACGAATAAATAATAAACATATAACAATATGTTTTTTCTCTTTTTTTTTCTTGTTTTGGTTATTTTAATGCGCTACCAACATTTTATCCGATATTTTAATAGGAAACAGCAGGCACTAGTGGACCAGCATAAGAATATGACAAGTTTATCTTTTCTTATACAAAACACGAATACATTTTTTTTCATTTCTAAACAGGTTGGTGTACCTATAAATATATTTTAAAAAGCTATAAATTTTAGTTTTAGATAGGACTAAAAACTATTTTAGCATAACAATATCCAAAGTTTGAAGACTGCATTGAGTAAGAAATGTTTTCATGACAATCTTCCCATTTCTGATTTCTGTCCCCTATAACCTATTTACATAAAAACACAATTTTGTAAAACGGGCATAACAGAAACACGTTTCTTACATAAAACATTCAACAAACATATGAAGAAGAATAACGAATTTTTGAAATTAAAAATAAAGTAATGTTATTCATGCATAAAATTAATTACTAAAGAACAATCTGCCAAGTAACAAGAAATATTCCCAGAAAAGAAATTCTGGTAAGTTATAGGACAACATCTGAGGCATTACTTCTCCTACTGTTTGTTTCAGCATCTGTTATTGACATATTTTAGATAATGACTTGGGAAATAAGGTGCAGATTTTGACATTTCATATCGTGCTGTCATTGTGACATTAATTAGAAAAGTGTCATAGTAAAATGTGAATACAAATTTTAGTTTAATTTTCATTGTGATATTTTTTCTTTTATATTGTTGTTAATTTTAATTCATACATATTTCTCGTTCATTTCGCATCTTATTATCAGGCCTTGATATGACTCTATATTATATAAATGTGTACAATTGAGAGAAAAAAGATGTTCTCTGAAGGTTTATTTTCTCGTATAAAAGCTGTATTGTTTTTATGAATGATTATATGCTCTATTTTGCCTGAAGAATTCCATACATTCACATTTGAGTTCAAATAGTTCAATAATCAAGTTTAATCATTCAAATCCGCGAATTAATCGAACGTTTTTTACGTCCGTTTGTAATTATGTAATACGTAGCACATATAGCCTTCGTTCAATCCATCTGTCCGTCTGTCTGCATGTAAAATAGAGCAAAAACTACCCAATCGAAACGTTGAAAATTTAAAATAAGGTGGTCTGGGGTAGTAACGCTAGGCGGGGTAATAACGCCAAGCGCTAATATTTTGCATAATTATGAAATAATCTGGTAAATGACACTCATGTGCTCTGCGCAGAAGAGTTTTGAGTCATATAAATCGCAAAAAACAGCTTCAAGTTAATTTGTTTAATTTTTAGGTCTTATTGTTTTTACAAGCAACTAAAATTAACGCTTGATCTAAAATTTGCGAGGTAGGTTTTGTGATGTGATGACTATTTTTGTATCCGGAAATACTTTGTTAATTACATAAATTTGTAGTACATTTCATGGACTTTCAAAATGTTGTTGAAGATTTTGGATATCTTCTCGAGATAATTTGTAATTTAAAATGTACAGCGCAATAACTATAACGGGGTAATAACGCCAATCCTTGGCATTAATACCCCGGATGATTCCCTACAGTGGCCGAGCTACATCCTAAATTCCATTCAAATAAACACAATTAAAACTGTGTAATGTTTCTAATAATTCTATTTAAGCGTTCCTTTTTAAGCAAAAAAGAAGCTCACGGTCTGATATTCTTTTGCCTCATCCCTCCCCCCATACCACATCTTTATTTTTCTTACACTTTCACAAAAAATTGAACATTTTCAATAGCTTAGAATGCAATTTGTCAATTTCTAAGTTTGAAGAGTTTGTATTTTTAGAATTGGGCAATCTACATGCAATTATTTCATGCAATCATTCATCTTATTTCATAGTTTTGTTTGCATGGCGTTATTACCCATATAAGTGGGTAATAACGCCAAATAGCATTGGTCAAGAAATCCCGCCATTACTTTTAATGAATACATATCTGTTAAATTATTTTTTTTATATAGATAGTCAATCAGTTGCTGTATCAAAACATATATTTGTTTGAAAAATACAAACTAAAACTGAGCCGTGAAAATTGGTAGAACCTTAACGTGGCGTTATTACCCCAGGGTACCTTATATAATTTTTCCATAATTTTGTCGGGTCATTTCAAATTATGAAAATTCGAAGTATAGTTTGTTTACAGGACAATCAAAATTATTCCATTACATTACAGTCAATGGGAAAAAATAGTTTCAAGTGCATTTTTATGATGTTACATAAACATACATTTTGAACATAAAAAAATTGACATGCACCTATGAAGTATGTACTAAAATATAAATTCTATACAAACTGAGGTGCAAAGAATATTTGTTTTAGATTTATAGGGTCACACAAAAGTATTTCATTACATAATGGTACATTGAACATATTGACGATTAACGTGTTTGGGGTGCGTTCTAATTGTATTAAACTATAATCTTATGTATTAAAGCAATAGCCTTTTTTATTCAGCACACTCAAACTGCTCTCTGCGCATTCCTGCTTGCGCAGATCCGACAACAGAACCAATGAGAGAAGGGATAGTTACTGTCTCTAAATGTTAGCGTGGTATGCCCGCGTTCGTTGTTTGTTGTAGCAGAGCCAATGGATCTATTGTGTGCTTTTAAAATGTGCAATTAAATATATGTATGGATTTATTTTATCGCAACGTAATTAGTATATTTTTAACATAGGATTTCAACAATATAACCTGGTAAGTGAGAACTTTTTTTTGAATGGCAATGTAACATTGGGTCGATCGAGTTTATTTATTTTGATTTTGCCCGTTTTTATTGAAGGACATAATTTAACCGTCTCTTCTATTGCATAACACTTCTTATTTTGTTTTCAATCTTTAAGTAATTCCTTATTGTGATCTTCATTTCTGTCATATGAAAAATACATTTCTATTTTGCCATGGGTACACTGAAGTAAAATATCCCCCTTACGATGTTCGCGAAAACTTTTCTCGGATAGTATTTTTTTGATCGATGCTTAATTTTATATTTCATAATATTATTTATTTTGATTTTGCCCGTTTTTATTGAAGGACATAATTTAACCGTTTTTTCTATTGCGTAACACTTCTTATTTTGTTTTCAATCTTTTTCTTTTTTCTAAAGTAATTCCCTATTGTGATCTTCATTTCTGTCATATGAAAATTTCATTTCTATTTTGCCTATAGCATTTACATTTGTTGCATTATCATTTTGAAAATTGATAAAAAATAACAAAAGACAAAACATTGCAAATTCTAAATTCGTATTACTCAACTAAATAAACGTAGGTCTTGCAAAAAATAAACAAAATAATAAGAGATCAAAATAGATGCCTTATAAATAACTTACTTTTTTAAATCTGCAGCTACAAAATATATATATATATATATATATATTTTATTTGGACATGCAAAAAACATTCTGAAATGTCTCAATCAATCACAAGATTTTTGTGGGGACTTCTACTGATTGATAATTTTTGTGGGGTTTTTACATAACTGAATGACTTTTTTTTCCATGATTGATTAATGAATTTTATAATTTTTACCCCACATGACCAACTGTCGAACTGATTGACAAATTTTCTATTTTTCATGTAATGGATCGAGAACTTTTGTGATTTTTTTTTTTTCTGATGAACAAAGAAATGTTACATCTTTTCTCCCTGCAATTAATGGAAGCTTTTTTTTTAAATTTGTTGTTTTTTTCTCGCAATCTTTTGATGTAATTTGCCGTTTTATTGAATTTATCCTTCTTTCGTGATTTTTTTTTTTTTTTTTTTTTTTTTTTTTTTTTTTTTTTGAGAAAATGTCTTTTTTTGTTATCTTTTTGAGAAATTTGTCTTTTTTTTGCTATTTTTTGTGAAATTTACATTTTTTTTTTCGATTACCTAGACAAAATTTCTGTGCTTTTGAGATCTTTGGACGAAATTTGTGTCTTTTTATGATACCTAGACAGTTTCGAAGAAGTTTATCGTTTTTCTCGAGTTCTTTCGATGGAATTGTCGTTTTGTCATGATCTTTCGATGTACTATTTTCCCGTTTTATTGAAGATCTATTTGCAAAATTTGTTGTTTTTTTTCTGCGAAATTACCTTTTTTTGTGATTATTTGATGAAATTTGCTTTTTTTTTCAATCCTTTGACGAAATTTGCTGTTTCCTCACAATCATTTGTCAAAATTTGTTGTTTTCTCACAATATTTTGTATTTTTTTTCACAATATGTTTAATTTGCCATTTTTTAGAGGTTTTTTTTTGTCAAAATTTGCTTTTTTTTCAAAAATCTTTTAAACGTTTTGGCAAAATTTTCATTTTTTGCAATATTTTCACGAAATTTGTTTTATTTGAGATACCTGGACAATTTTTTTCTGCAGTTTTTTGACAAATTTTTTAGAGATCTTTTGAAGAAATTTGTTGTTTTTTGCAATCTGTTGACGAAATTTGCTGTTTTTTTTCACATCTATTTACAAAATTTCCAGGTGTTCTTCTTTTTTTTTGGGGGGGGGGGGTATTTTGACGAAATTTGTTATTTTTTGTGATTATTTGCCAAAATTCATATTTTTTTTATACTTGGATAAAATTATTTGTTTTCTCAGGGATTTTCGGTGAAATTTGTCATTTTCTCACGATCTTTCGATGTAATTTGCTGTTTTATCGAAATTATCTTTTTTTTGTGAAATTTTTCATTTTTTTGTTATTTTCAGAAATTTGTCTTTTTTTTCATCTTTTTTTTTTTTTTTTTTTTTTTTTTTTTTTTTTTTTGCAAAATTTACCTTTTTTGTGATCTTTTAATGAAATGTACCTCTTTTTTTCATCTTTTGACAAAATGTGTTGTTTTATCACAATCTGTTTACCAATATTTGCATTTTTTGAAGTACCTAGACAAATTTAAAGTATTTTCACGATCTTTTGACGAAATTCACGTCTTTTATTATACCAGGAAATAATTATTTGTTTTCTCAGGTATTTTCGGTGAAATTTGTCGTTATTTCTTGCCATCTTTCAAAGTAATTCGCCGTTTTATCAAATTATTCCTTTTTTCGTGATTTTTTTTTTTTTTTTGTGAAATTTGTTGGTTTTTTTTTTTGTTATTTTCAGGAATTTGTCATTTTTTTCACTTTTTTTTTTTTTTTTTTTGCAAAATTTACCTTTTTTGTGATCTTTTGATGAAATGTGCCTCTTTTTTTCATCTTTTGACAAAATATGTTGTTTTCTCACAATCTGTTTACCAATATTTGCATTTTTTGAAGTACCTAGACAAATTAAAAGTATTTTCACGATTTTTTGACGAAATTCATGTCTTTTATGATACCAGGAAATAATTATTTGTTTTCTCAGGGATTTTCGGTGAAATTTGTCGTATTTTCTTGCCATCTTTCGATGTAATTTGCCGTTTTATCGAATTTATCCTTTTTTTGAAAATTTGTCGTTGTTTTTTCGTTTTTTTTTTTTTTTTTTTTTCAGAAATTTGTCAACATTATGTAAATGCTATAGGCAAAATAGAAATGAATTTTTCATATGACAGAAAAGAAGATCACAATAAGAAATTACACAATAAGAAGTGTTATGCAATAGAAAAAACGGTTAAATTATGTCCTTCAAAAACAAGGGCAAAATCAAAATAAACTTGATCGACCCGATGTTACATTGCCTATCAATAAAAAAGTTAGTTCTCACTTACCAGGTTATTTGTTGAAAAGACTAATTTACTCCGATCCTATGTTAAAAATATACTTATTACGTTGCGATAAAAAATTCCATACATATATTTAATTGCCTATAGAATGAGGGAATAAACATATGTCACTCAGCACACAGTTCAATGGGTACACTGAACTGCAGTATTCCCATCGTAAGATTACCCAGAAAAAAACATTCTGAAATGTCTCGATCAATCACAAGATTTTTGTGGGCTTTTTTACATAACTAAATGACTTTTTATCCATGATTCATTAATGAATTTTATAATTTTTACCCCACATGACCAACTGTCGATTTTTGTATTTTTTCTTCAACTGATTGACAAATTTTCTATTTTTCATGTGATGGATCCAGAATTTTTTTTTTTTTTTTCTGATGAACAAAGAAATGTTGCATCTTTTCCCCCTGCAATTAATGAAAGTTGTTTTTTAAAATTTGTTGTTTTTTTTCTCACAATCTTTTGATGTAATTTGCCGTTTTATCGAATTTATCCTTTTTTCATGATTTTTTTGAGAAATTGTCGTTTTTTGTTATCTTTTTGAGAAATTTGTTGTTTTTTTTTTTTGCTATTTTTGCGAAATTTACCTTTTTTTGCGATTACCTAGACAAAATTTATGTGCTTTTGAGATCTTTGGACGAAATTCGTGTCTTTTATGATACCTGGACAGTTTCGGAGAAGTTTATCGTTTTTCTCGAGTTCTTTCGATGAAATTGTCGTTTTGTCACGATCTTTCGATGTAATTTGCCGTTTTATTGAAGATCTTTTTGCAAAATTTTTTGGGTTTTTTTTGCGAAATTTACTTTTTGTGATTATTTGATGAAATTTGCTTTTTTTTCAATCCTTTGACGAAATTTGTTGTTTACTCACAATCATTTGTCAAAACTTTTTGTTTTCTTACAATATTTTGAATTTTTTTTTCAGAATATGTTTACAAATTTGCCATTTTTTAGGGATTTTTTTTGTCTAATTTGGCTTTATTTTTCGAAATTTTCATGAAAATTGCCAATTTTTTTAGACGCTTTGGCAAAATTTTGATTTTTTGCAATACTTTCACGAAATTTGTTTTATTTGAGATACCTAGACATTTTTTTTTTTTTTTTTTTGCATTTTTTTTTTTTTTTTTTTTGCAATCTGTTGACGAAATTTGCTGTTTTTGTCTTTCACATCCATTTACAAAATTTCCGGGTGATGTTTTTTTTTTTTTTGGGGGGGGGAGGTATTTTGACGAAAATAGCTATTTTTTGTGATTATTTGCCAAAATTTGCATTTTTTATGGCACCTAGGCAAATTTTTGTACATAGTAAATGATTTCTAGCATTTTTTTAAAAAAAACTTTAACAGTAGAAAAATAATCTTCAAACATTTTCAAGAGTTTGTGACGTGTGTCGCAGCGTTGCACCGATTCTGCGCCTGGGATCTTGTCATGTTGGTGTTACGTTGGTAAATGGAAAAGCATATTGAAATTTTTAAGAAATATTAATTTTTTTATAGCGGCAAAATACTTTTTTTTCTTTGGTTCTTTCATATTGTTGCCGTCAAGTTTTGACGGGTTTCACCTAGCCAGAATAAATATCATTAATTTTTTTAATATGTGAAATCGACATGTATTTTTGATTTATGAAAATGTAATAGAAAAGTTAGTTGAAAATGCAAATATTTATTTGTTGAATGGGGTGGGTAATGTAAAAACAAATTAACCACTGAGAGGATTATTGTTACAGTTGTTGCTAAATGCAAACTATAAATTCAGTCTTATTTTGCTGCGAAGTAAGTGAAGTATGTATATTTTGTATGAAATGAGAAATGACGGTAATTTATGATTTATTCATGTCATGTATAATTTATTGGTGTTGTATTTGTAAATGGAAAATTATCAAATGAGAGAGATTCTAATTCTATAGCAGCATGTTTGAATGTAACTCTGCCAATTGCGGGTCATTTGCCTGGATGTAAAATGCAGATTTTTCTTTTATTTATTGAAATTTTTGCTGAAGATTAGTCGTTAAAAAATCCTTTAATAGCTGGAAAATACCTTTTATTTATGTGGTGCCGTCAAGTTTTGACGGGTTCCATCTAGTAATAAATAAATCTATTTACATTTTATAAAATTGATATGCGTTGCTGAAGTTTACTACAAGCTACTTCCTGTATAATATAAAAAAATATGGCATTTACAGCAACATACAAAAGATTTCGGCTATTACACTGCATACGAATCATTGTATACTATGTATTTCTCTTGACGTGTGCAATTTGCGAATTTTTTTTCTATAAATTTCATCCACATGAAGTCACAGTCATTGGCTACTTGATGACTTCCATTCCATCAGCGCTTTCAGTTCTTGAACCCTCCCCCCCCCCCCCCCATATTTTCTGATGCATTTATTATTTTTATTAAAAAAAGTAAAGAAAACAGATTTTTCAAATTTATGGTTCTTCAATAAGGATACCTACAAGTTTTATGATTTTACGATAGAATACGATTTTTGAATGTGCTAGAAAATGTTGATTTTGGATTTACGAAAAACATTGTGATAAATTAAGCAAAAATAATTTTTTTTAATACGAATTAGTAATGTTTCTTTTTTGCTCAATGCTTCTATCGAAAGTTTATTATATCTGTAAATATAATTATTTGAAAAACAATAATTCTTACATTAAAAAAATAACAATTAAAATACATGTTTCGTATAAAATTTCTAAATATGTAAGCTTAAAAAACCAATATGAAACTCTTAATTTTATGAATTTATAAGATATTATCTATGTTTAAGTTTATTATTCTAAAATTATAATATCTGAATCACAAGCAATACGAATTGTTTAATAAAAATGATAATTTTATTAAAAAAAATTCATATAAATAAATGTAATATCATAAATAAAATTTTCTAAAAAAGTAATGATTTTCCATAAGAGTTTTTTTTTTGGGGGGGGGGGAGGGGGGTTATTGGTGCAATATTAAAGTGGGAACTAAGAGGTAATCAACCAGTCCTTAATTTAGATAAATGCATTTTTTCTGCAGAAATATTCGATTTGCTTCAAGTTTGGTACACAGGTCTATTCTGATAAGGTGAATCCCTGATTAGATTTGGAAACTCATTGATAAAGTATAAAGGGACAGTAGGGCTTATTTCCCCAATTTAATTTTTTTTTTCTGAGCGGCATTATTCCTTGAAATAAAAGTATAATATACAATTAGTGTGGCCTGTGAACTCAATGGCTGTTTCATTGAGCACTTTTTTAAATTTAATTTTTGTCCTGAAGAAGCTTTTCAGGGATTATTTAGATGAGGCTATTTCCATGAGCACTTGTAGTGTAAGTCACAAGCTACGATTTTTGGCTACTGGTATTATAGAACAAAAAAAATGCGATTAATTTTATTGGCACTTTCTCATTAATTGAATAAGGCCAAGCAGACTTTTCGAAAATAACGGTGGCTAACAAGCATAGCAATTAATAAGTTATGTGACTTACACTACAGAACCCATCGAATTAGCCATGAGTGATTACACTAGTTTACAGTACATCTGTTGCCGAAAAAGTTTTAGCTGTTGCTGACTACATATGCTATGCTAATTTCAAAAATATAATTAGAATATTTTAATCAGCTCTAGTTTCTGAGTTTCAGCTATGTAGGTATTAAACAGAAAAAAAAAACATGTATTTACTAAGAAAAACTTCACAAAAAAAAAAAATCATTAAATTCTAAAAAACTTCGTTTTAAAGCTCTTTTCCGATGTATGGACTTTAGAAAATGACGTATCAGAGACCAACAATAGTCAGACATCATATTCGTATCCCAGAAACCCTGATAGAACTCTTCCATGACGCATAAGTCCTGATACATACCCTCTCCCTGCTCTTCGCTCATATCTCCTAAATTTTCCGGAAATCTGTCGAGTTGTCTACTGAAGAAGTGGAGCTTTATGCTCATATCGCACCCCATATTTTTTAATTGTAGCAGAAAGTCTCCTACAATCTCAATATAATTTTCAGATTTTTTATTTCCGAAAAACTTATTTTAGTATCTGAGGAAAGCAATTTTTTTTCTTTTAGTCTTGCTGCTAACAATTCTGAAGCTTGTTTAGAAAGATTTAAATCTCTTACACGATCATTTAACTTATTTTGGGAAAAGCATTTTGTCTCATTTGACATACCTTCAAAATCCGCAACATTTTGTGATGAGCTTGGTCCTTCAATGTCTTGTTCTAATGGTTCAGATATATTTTTAGACTCTGAAGAGTCAGGTAAACGCTTCACTGGACGTTGAACACAACTAGTACTTGGGTACTACCATTTAGCTCGACTTTTAGTGCTTAAACTATTTACGTTCATGCTACAAAAATAACCGTCTTCGAGATGAATTCATGGTTCTCGCCAAATAGTCGGTGTTCCAAATTTAAACGCACGTATCTTAAATATTCCACACACGATTTAAAAACACAATTGGGGGTCCAAGACTTCTCATTTTTATACAAGAGCATCCCAAAATACTCAAAATAGGGATTTTTCACCAACTCTGATATAACTTTTCTACAATTGAACACATATTCGCCGCATATATAGCAAAAATGATCGGGATTGTTTAAACAACGTATTCTTGAACTACTCATGACGCAAAAACTTGAGAAACTAATCTTAAAAAAGTAAAATACGCCTGTTATCGATTAATATGTATGCTTAAATGATAAAAATCAAAAACAAAGTAATTCGAGCTGCTCAAAAGATTTCTCGGTATGATTTGACAAAAACAAGTCATAAGTGAACATTATCAACCACAGAATTCGCGACAACAGACAAAAAGTTTAATTTTGTAAACCAGTGTTATTTATTGTTGCTAGAACGCCACAAATAGGAGAGACACACAAAAAAAAAAAAAATAATAAAGACTAAGCTACTAAGATATTTTGTGTGCTCAGAAGATTCAGAAAGGGGAAGGCGAAATTTGGAGAGGTAAGCTTAGGAAATATAGATGCTAGATTGTTTATTGTTACAACGACGTAACAAATACCGTAAAATAAATAAATAAAAAATATAATTTAAGAAATTACACCAATCATTTGAAAATGTTTCACTGGAAACATTCATCTATCATTTTAAGCTAAATACCAGTTGTTTTATTGTGTATTATCCGTGCCACTGCTATAAATGACTTTATACATGCTGCAATTTGAAGGCACGGCTCGTTTAAGTTACATCACTCCATTGTCGCCAAGCATAAAAGTTGGCGACGAAAGAAACATTTCAAACTATGTAACATTGTTGGTGCGAAAGTAACCATTATTAAAATACAGCTTTGGCATATATACTGTTATACTTGTAAGACTTTGGCATATACTGTTTGATTTTACAGAGCAGAGTTTTGGTGATGGAGGTTTTAAACCAAAGTCGATCGCTGCACATGCTTGCTGTGAAGGGTCCATCAGACATTGAATCAAAAAAGTTTTTTTCCAGTTTTTCCCAAGCCGATTGCTTTTTAGTTTTCTTTTTAGGTGGTGGAAAATTAAGAGTAATAGCTATAACATTTTCCGGCTTGTTAGAATCACTATTGGCACTCAAATTTTCCTGGTTAGATCCAACCGATTGTAAAACGCCATGGCTAGTGGATTGATCGCCCTCGAGACATGATGTTTTACAATTAATCGGTTCGGCATTAAATTGCTTCCTTTTTCGTGATCGCCTTTCAACACGTAATTGGTTTTCAGCGGCTCGATAATCTTTTGATTTTCTCGTTTTCTGCATTGAAAGCCTTTTTGCGCCAAACCAGATACAGTACTACTTAGTTATCCCGTCGACCAATTTCGCCAAATGATACGAATCGCCAAACTAATAAGCAACTTATACATGTTGACTAAATTTTTATTTTAAATAACAAAAGAACAAATAAATTAGTAAAACATTAATAAAAAGTCGAAATAAAAATCACTTTATGATTATTTAAGTACGCGTATTGTGTTTAATGTCACTGAATGCGACATTCACGGTCATTCATTTCTTTTGCTTCGGCTTTTTCCGTATCAGTTAATATCCGTCTACCCATTTTTAAATTTGTTAGTTTTCTCCTTTATTACAATGATTTTAAACATTTTAATTTCCTATTGAAATAAAAATTCTTCTAAAAGTAAAGAATTTAATTTAAATTCAAATAAAAATTCTTCTAAAAGTAAAGAATTTAATTTAAATTCAAAAGTGACCACGTCATTTTGTCAATCCTCCACCGAAAACAACAACCATTTTTCATCGGTTAACAAGAGGGTAAATGTAATCGCAGATTGCACAGAGGGTTTCGTTTAATAGTTATCCATAACAACTTATCCTTTAATTAATAAATCCAAAATGTTAATTTAAATTAATTAAATTTTTAGATCTATGGTAGCACAAATAAATTTAATTTAAAATAATTATAAACGGAAGTTATTTATTTTAAACAAATTATTTAAATAAAATCCAAAATCCTAAATTTTTTTGAAAATCTGAAATTAAAATTAACAAAAATATTTCACTTCGCGTGTCAAAACAGATGATAAATTTGATGTAATAGATGAAATAAAAATCAATAAGCGCGTTCTTCAGGTGATTTATTTAATCTATTAATTTTGTTGGATACATAAATTTTTTTATATGTGATTAAACTAGCGTGCAACAATAAGAAAAGAAAAAATGAATTGATGATATTAAAAATATATTTTAATTAAAATAATAGTCTTTTTCAAAATTTAATGTTGTGTGACAAGAGATATTCAGCTGTAAGTAAGCAAAATTCTCTAACTTATAATTTTTTTGTGTACGGACTCTATGACGGACAGACAGAAAGACAGAGGACAGATATGAATAGGGTTTCGTCAGATGAATGAAACCCTAAAAAATGAAAACAGTATTAGAGATTTTTATACTTGATAGCTATTGATCAAAAGAAGATAAATGGAAATTTTAGTTTGAGGGAGTTATTTTGGTGGTTGTTTATATAATTTTTGTTACTACTGACTAAACTGCAAGAAATAATTTGAAAATTAAAGATTTTAAACTTTGAATGTGAATGACAGTGTTGTCTGTACACCGATGAAAATCGATATCAGTTTTCGGAATTTGGCGAGTTTGATTTTTTATTCCCTCGCCACATGAAGAATTTCAGGCATTTTAGCAAAATGGCGATCTGCAGAAAGAACATTAATTTACAAGCAGCGGCTATCCTTGACCATTACCCTCGTATCCTTAAAGTAAATTAAAGTATTATCTTTTTAGGTTTCATACTGGAAAACATTTTGCATTTTAAAGAAAACTTTACAAAATTCTTTGGTAGTGGAATAAGAATATTTAAAAAGAATTTAAGGGGAAAAAAAGATTGAAGATGAATACTTAAATTATGCTTTCTATAGAAATTATTAAAGCTGTTCCCACATACAATTTTTTTGACACAAAGTTTAATTCATTTTTGTTTAGAAATGCATGAAAAGGATAGGTGTCTGTTACTCAGAAACAAATAAAAACATATTCAATTTTTTAATAAATGTAAAAATTATATAAAAAAAACCCTTAAATTTCTTTTTCGTTAACCGGATTTTCGGACTAAAGGCAAGCAATCAATCAAACACCAGACACACACACACACACACAAAAAAAAAAAAAAACCTATCACGTGATTAACATTGATTATGACTCAATAAGTAATTAATTATTAAGTCAAAAATCGTAAAACTAATTTTGATTCTGAATTGCTTCAATAGTCAATTTTGTACCATTGCAATAAAAAATCATTTGGTAAATTTTTACGAGAGCCGCGTTAAATAAGTGTTTTGCAATCATTAATAATTCTGTTAGCTTATGAAGTTACAATATTCTATTCATGTTTAAAATTAATTCTAAAAGAATAATTCTTTATATAATGCAAACCTTTTCATAGAATAATTTTGGAAAATTATTGGAAAACATCTCACATTTTACTTCTGTTACTGCCAGTTTCAGATCCTGTTATTAGCATATTTTAGATTATAACGGAAGTATTAAGGAGAAAATGTTGCCATTTCATATCATGCGGTCGTCGACACATTAATTAGAAAATATGTCAGTGTAAAACAGCTAAAGAATTTAAACAAATATTCATGGAAATTATTTTTTATCGTTATAATGTGGTGTTCATTTTTGATCAGTAATAATCAGTTTTGTTTCGTCATATATTTTGTAGAACATGGTATCGTTTTATAATATCTCATTGTTCGATTTTCCTAATTTCAACTAATGTCGTCAATTTTTAATTTAAATGTACAATTTAAACTATAAGAATTTAATGTACATAAAAATAATAAAAAATCATAGCATATAATGTGTGTGTGTGTGTGTGTGTACACATATGTATGTATGACACTGCAACCGAAAAGTACCATTTTTTTTTAGAAATTATACTTTCACATGCCTACAATTGGTATGTTATAGATTACGATAAGATATTAAAAGAATGGACTTTGCCATCTTATATTTCGTTGTTCCACTATAAATAAAAAGGCGCGATTATGCACTCCGGAGGAGTGAATATTCCATCTATCGCAGAATCAAAATATGCCCAACCTCTTTAGAGTGAATATTCAGTCTAAACATGGGTGAATAATGATTCTTTCGAGGGAGTGATTATTCACTCTTTCTAAAGAAGTGCGTTTTTTAAATCCATGGTAGGAGTGGCTGGTCAATCTTTCATAGGAGTGAATTTTCATTTTTTGTGCAATGAATTAGTTTATATGTTGCTTTTATAGGCATTTTAAAACAATCGCACCTTTTAGAGCATGCAATGAAAATAAATACATGCGTGGTAAAGAGTGGAATAAAATACATTATAGATAATATTTATTTAATTCATAGTTTGTAACATTAATTAAACCTTTAAAGAAAAACTCAATTAAAATTACATATGAAATAAATGACATTACTGACAGAAGAAACTGGCATTTTACTGCAGCTTTTAATGTTTTATTAATAACTATATAATAGGTGAATGTCATATGGTTAATAGCGAGCGATTTCATTTTAATTTTTGTTTTAAATATAAAATATTCTCATTTACCGTAGTGCTTTGTAAAATATTGCTATTTTAGAGTTATATTCTTCTAAAATATTTTTAATTTTCCACTTAAAAAACAATGTTTATCAACTGACATATCTTTTTAATAAGTTCTAAGCTTGATCTAAATATTAAGAATGTGTAAGTTTTTTTTATGTGCTGTGGATGTGATTGCTTTATTATGCAACATATTGTATATGTTTATTATAATTATTATTTATGTTATATGAAACAATAGGATATGTCTTTTTTATACCTGTAAATTTTGTATCTTGTGAATATAAGCTATATAAATTTTTAAAATCAGAAAAAATTGATCTAGAAAACAGAAAATAAATAAAACGAAAAGAAATAACATAATATCTACTGCTTTTAATTATTTGAAAATACTTCGAATATAAAAAAGTAGTTATTAATAATTTAAAAATATATTCAATTATGTATTATATAAATAAATATATGCTTTTAAAAATATGTAATAAGGAGCAACTTTATTCATAAGTTTCATATCAGGCATTAACAACTTTTTATTTATGCCTAAAGTATCATGTTTAATTTTTTAGTGCTAAAATTACTTGTATCAGAAACGATTCCAATAAAAAGGAATTTAATAACTTTTCTGATATTACCCAGTTTCGAAAATTTTGACTCATGAACAAAATATAGTAGAAAAATTCTTATATAAGGTACCTGTGCCCAATATGGACACCCTAAGGAAAATGTATTTTTTTCAGCCTCCTGTACAAGTCATGGGACTCCAAAAATATGTGACCACTATCCTTGGACTATTGACTATCTTTATTAAAATTAGTGACCTTGTAATTATTCTGGTTTTATTTAGATGATAATAACAAAAAAATATTTACAAGTGTCCATATAAGGAACTACCTGTCCCTATTATGGACAGATGCTTCCTTTTTGACTTTCTACACAGTGTGTATGGAAGAGCCACTTTTCCAAGGGATTTTAGAGGAGAGGGAATAAAAAAATATATCATAAAGTATTCGGAGGAGGAGGGGGGACAGTAAATATCTTCAGAACATGCATTTTAGAAAGGGGGGGGGTCATTCTCGGTTTTTACACTTCGTAGACCCATGCAAAGCCCCTTAGTATCTAGTAAATATTATGGAATAATATTGTTGGTTTTGCTTAGCTTTATTGCATCTGTCTGAGAATTTACATGTGTTATTTATTACTCAGTCCTCACAGCATGGGCAAATAGAAACTTTTTCACTACGGGCAGTAAGTCCCACATAATCCTCATGAACATATGTGCCACATGTGATGCATGGCCGCATGTTTGAAAAAGCATCAATACTGCAAAAGAAGCAGTACCAGCTCTCCTTTGTTGAGGAAGTTATACCATTGGTACCTACGATTTCGCCAACAGATATACTACTGGGAGGGGGCTTCTTTTTATTTTTCTGCAAGGGTTTTTGGGGGGAAGGTTTTTGGGGGATTGTTCAAATGGCATCTTGTTGAACAAAGATTTTACCATTTTGATGCCTTTTCAATTTATTGCTTGGCAACGTTGAATTTTCTTCTTTCTTACAGCTGTAGTCGATGGGGTACATACGCTGTCCATATTGGGAACCGGGCGTAGTTTTACTAAATCTTGTAACAAATGAATAAGGAAAATATTTTTAAACAAAATATGCAATAGCAATCGAAAATATGTTTTATTAGCTTTCTAAAATACTTCACTTTTCAACATTTAATGTAATTTTACCATATTTAATAAGAATTTAAGCTTACAAGTAATTAAGATCAGCACATCTGGAAACAACAAGTTTCCTCCTAAATGGCGACCAGCGCGCTTTTTTACACTTTCCATCCTTAATTATCTTTTCAACTGCTTTTCTTCGCGAGAATGTTGAGCCATCTCCCGATCAAAATTATTACCTTTAAAATTATTAAGGGTGTCCATATTGAGAGCCCTGTCCATATAGGGTACAAATAACTTATAAAAAAAATTGTATACCAATTTAAAAAACCAAAAATGTATTGATGAATGCTTTATAAATGTACCATTAAACAGAAACATTAATTACAATTGATGAATAAAATGCTTCTGCGTTTATTTAAGTTTGAAAAATCTTACTGTATTATATAAGAAATTCCTATTATATTTTTAGAAATTTAGTAAATGTTAAATCTGAAACATCGGATACCAAAATTTACGATTTTTAATAATAAATTAAAATATTAATTATAAGAATAAAATTTCTCAAATGTATTAGTTACGGCAATAAGTAAAAAAAAAAAAAAAAAAAAAAAATCACAATATTTTTGCAACCTGAAAACTTTTCCTAATATCATAATTACATATAAATTCAATATTTAACACAAAAAAAAAAAAAAAAAAAAAAAAAAAAGATTCATATACTGCAAGGGTTTATATTCAGTAAACAGTAAAAACAGAATAAATACAACATAAAATAAACACAGTTTAAAAACGGACTCAATTTAATGTTTTTATCTTCCTTTAATGGAACTATGCATCATTCAGCTTTTCAAACTCATGTGCCTTTTTTTGTTTTTGAGCAACGACAAACTAATATTATCACAGTATTGAAGAAAAAAAAGATTAAACTAATTATCCTTCATTGGTTCATTCACAAAAACCAAGTGACTGAATTAAAGCATTGCAATTTAATTATTAAAACATTTATATATCATACCGTTATACTAAGAAAGTATAACATGGACTGTGAAATAAAAATTTAATACTAAACTAAAAAAAAATTATAATAAAAATAATTTTTAAAAACTTTTAACTTATATTCATAAGATAGAAATCGACTGGAATAAAGTATTAAAATTAAAATGTGACTTATCCTTTTATTCCATAAATATTTAGAATAATATCCATTTGTTTCAAGTTTCAACCGAAATAATGGCGTAGAAAGTGTATTCTTCATGCTCGTGTTTTTATTTCATAGAGACGTCGTAGAAGATGCGCAAAAATCTTGATCTTGTTTACTGATCAAGATTTGTGCCGAAAAAGAAATGCTGAATTATCGTTTTGAAATAAGACACTTTCTAGGTAGTTCCAACATATTGCTCGGTTCGTCTATACTATGATCATAGTAAGTCATTTAAGTATCTTAAGGGTGTATTTCGATTCAAACTGCTTATTTTCCGATTTATTTTTAAATTCATTTTTGCTCCCAAATGCAACAAAGTTTAAAATTCTCTTATTTAGAAACTACACAAGGTGCTGTAATTATCGATTCTCTGATAAATGCAGAAAATGTTGCAAAAAAAGCAATCGAAAACAGCATTTTGAACCAAATTTTCCGAAGCGGGAGGTCTGCGAACGAAAAAAAGGGTCATACTGAGAAGATAATTGTTTATAAATCAAATTCTAATGAATTGAGCGTAAAAAGACATCACACGGCATCTTATACGTCTCTTCAAAAATCCCCTCAGCAAGTTTCATGTTTATACTTTTAAAAATGTGTCTGAAATTGTATCGGAAAATTTCGAGCTGTTGAAGATGGAAAGCCGTTTTTTCGAATACGCCCTTAAGTTAAGATGTATCTTAAATTGTGTGGTTCCGGTAGTTTAATTAGAATCTGTATCTAAGTTACATTATATTTCGTAGTACATGTCTTCTTTTAGAAATTCTGCTACAGTTTTCTATCTACAGATTTAAATTTCGGATTCTTTCACATTTAAATGAACTGTGAATCATATAAAAGTGGATCTTTAAAGCTGAATAGTTTCAATAAAATTAAAATAATTTCATTTTTTACTGCCATTTATTTTTATATAACAGTTGTAATCATGTAACTATTAACCTGGAAAAAACCTCGATAATTGATTATGATATAGAATAATAAACCTCCAGTTTTCATGCAATAAAAACTTCTAAAGTCTGATCTACAGATAAATCTGACTTCATACATTGGAGATGTTTGCAACTATATGGTTATACAAATATACATGAGTAAACTATAAAACAAAGATAATTAAGCGTCAAACATTATTCTATTAAATAATGTGAAATTGCTATTGTCTGAATTATTGATCTTTCGCTAGAAAAACTCCTTGAAAATGATACATAAGGTTTGTTATGCAAAATTTAAATCAATGTTTTGGTGAATTTTTACATATTTCTAATGATCAAAACAACGCTGAGAAATAAAAAGGTTTGTTATTTTTAAAACTACACTATTATTCAGTCTGTTGCCTGAATAAACCCAATAATATTTCATCTGGCATTAAGTTAAGCAGCTAGGACTTTGCTACCGCGGAATTTGCTTTATAAACATGGAAATTTTATCTGAATTCCAAATACTTTTTTCTTACCTATGCTAAAAGGATAAACCAACAAAAATTCCATTGAATCACCATTGGCATTTCAAAAATTTTTTGTACATTACAAATATTGCTTTTTAGTGATAGTAAGTAACTGCAGGTGAAAAATGTATCGTAGTAAATCTGCTTTCTTCCTTTAATTTGCTTCAAATGAAAAAAAGAATTTACTTCAAATGAGTTTTTCTCTGAAATCGCTTGAAGGAGGAATTACATAAAAGTAAAAATTAAATTCAAAAAAGAACAAATCTAAATCAATAATTGTTACTCAGATATACCTTACCAAAATTTCAAATGCATTTTTCTTAAATTAAAGCAAAAGATAAATCGCTAAATATTGTTTCAACTTCAAACTTTCATATTGAATAATTATTTTTTAACCATTTGGACTCCGGTGTCTCTTACACACACATACACACACTTATATATATATACACTGGTGTGCAAAATTTAAGGACAAGTCCCAAAATGCCAATTTTCAAGCGATTTTCAAGAGATAATTTTCACGCGAATATTCAAAAGGAAGTAATATAATTAAAATAATTACTATCCCTGCTTAAGAGCCCACAATAGTCACAGAAAAATTACTCAAAAAGACCCGGATGACCATGTAAAGTCTATGGGAGCGTTCTTTTCTAATATCTCGCTCAAATTTTAATATTTTTGCATGATTTTTTTGCACAAGATAGCTGAGGGCAATCCACAACCGGGCTAGTTTTTACTTTTTCAATTTTTGTTTCAGATTTTCTTTAAAAAATTACTTTAACTTTCGAAACCGGTTTAAACCGGTTCTGAAACTGAAACTATCGTAATATAAAAAATATATAACCAAAATCAAAAAAGTTAAAACTAGCCCGGTTGTGGATTGCCCTCAGCTATCTTGTGCAAAAAAATCATGCAAAAATATTAAAATTTGAGCGAAATATTAGAAAAGAACGCTCCCATAGACTTTACATGGTCATCCGGGTCTTTTTGAGTAATTTTTCTGTGACTATTGTGGGCTCTTAACATATTATCCATATAACATCTCATTCAGGTCACACATAGTCACAAGAGTCACAGTCACTACGGCGAAACAAAAAATAGGAAATTCCAAAGGTCTCTTTTATGAGTCTCAAATGACTACTATATGTGACTCCACTAAGAGTTCATTGTGTCTGCTGCTTTGTGTTGAGTCCCCAGGTGACTTTACAATGTCGTTTTATTAAGACTCTTATGTGACTGTCATTTGGAGACTGAATTTCAAAGTCATTGTGAATGTTGCATTATGATAAATCAACAAATAATGTCACATTTAAGTCACATGTTGACTTTCTGTCACAAGACTTTCTCAAATGGTGACAGAGACCCTACTATAAAGTAACCACTGTGAAAAGTGGTGAAAAGTCACCGTGTGACTTTAATGGGCCATTACTTGGTAATTTATCATAATGCAACGTTCACAATGACTTTGAAATTGAATCTCCAGATGAGAAATCACATGAGAATATCAATGAAACGACATTGTAAAGTCACCTAGTGACTCGCCACAAAGCAGCAGTCACAATAACCTGTCAGTGGAGTCACATATAGTAGTCATTTGAGACTCATAAAAGAGACCTTTGGAATTTCCTATTTTTTGTTTCGCCGTAGTGACTGTGACTGTTGTGACCATGCGTGACCTGAATGAGATGTTATATGGACTAGCAGTTATGCAGGGATACTAATTATTCGAATTATATTACTTCCTTTTAGCTATTCGCGTGAAAATTAAAGCTTGAAAATCCCTTGAAAATTGACATTTTGGGACTCGTCCTTAAATTTTGCTCACCAGTGTATATATATATATATATATATATATATATATATATATATATATATATATATATATATATATATATATACATATATATACATATATATATATATATATATATATATATACTGGTATATAAATTTTACTTATTTTATCTAATGGAGTGAATAATTATCATTTCAGTAACTATCCTAACGGCTTGAGTTTAAAACCGGCTTCAAATTGTCATAAAAACGTAAATTATTTAAATATTAACATTAATTTAAAAATTGGGGAGTTAAGTACTGGTATTTATGATAAACGAAATAGTTTCAATTTTGATACACTAAAAATGCTACATTTTGGTTCTAACGTTCACATATCAGTTTATAGAAATATTTTTATCAATGGGTTAAATCGTATAAATAAATTGATTTCAAATACAGATAAAAAGATTGACGAATTTTTTAATTGGTATGACGAGGCTGTAAGTTATAGTTATCCTACGAGGTTTTTGAACAGGTTACTATGAGACTTCGCAAAAAAGCAAGAATTTTCGGATTGCCGTTGAAAATAGGTTAATTCAAAGGAAGGTTTAACTGTTTGTCTAACTGTTTAAGACCTGTTCACTTTCATTTGAGGTTTGGTAGCTAAGTATCGCCGGCCTATGCATCTTGACTTTTTGATTTTCAACCAGGTCGTGGCGGGGGTTTTGGTGAGTGTTGCCTGGCATAAAACTAGTTTAAACCGCACCGTAAGTTAGAAGTCTTACGGTTCCGTCTTCAGAGGTCTATTTTTCGTTTTTATTCTTCTTGTTTAGTTTCTATATTCCTATCTTCTTATGACTGAGCTGTAATTTTTTGTTTAGCATTTGTTTTCCTACCTTTGTTAGTTTTCAAGTTTGTTCAATTTTTCTTGTTTAGTTTAATTTTTTTTTTCAGTTCTGTAAAATTGTATATTATGGTGTATTTTTTCTATATATATATATATATATATATATATATATATATATATATATATATATATATATATATTACACCACTTTAAAAAAAAAGTATCCTTCAAGTACAAGATTTAAAAAGTGCTTTGAATAAATTACGCAAATTTTATTATCCTTTATTGCCAGTGCAAAAAACAAATTTTGCAAAGAAAGATCATATTGCCGCAGCGGCAACAACAAAATGCAAAGAGTTAAGCATTAAAAACATTTTGTTTCATGTTTAAATCAAATATTTTCGTTTGTAATATCATCACTCTTCAAAACTATCTTTATTTGCAGTTCTGTTGTATTTCCATGTATATGATCTACAGCATTTACACGCACAGCGCAGTCTGCAAAAATTTAAACTCAAAAACTCTTAGATGTACAAAAACAGTATGTTTTTAGCCAAAAAGTAACAAATTTCATAAAAAAATTAATGGAAAAAAAATGCAAAACAACATAACTGTAAAAATATTAAATAATTGAGACAAGAACAATAAATACAACTTCTATCTCTTCGGAAGGTTGGAGGAGCCATAAAGCATCAAACAAAAATTTTTATCCTTATAGGTCGACCCACATACACCAACAGTGTAACGAAATCAAACATATTTATATAATTGCAAACACACCTAACAAGGACTATTCTTCAAATATAGAGACCATTATAATCCACGACTTTCTGCCAGATTCCAGATTTGATGGAAGAGTTGCCGGCTCCTTGGAATTAAAAAAAAAAAAAAAAAAAAAAAAAAAAAAAAAAAAAAAAACAATTGACATGCTTTTTCAACTTCATTTCAATTCGACGGCCCATCAAGCATGTCGTTGGAGGCCACGTATTACTTGTCCATCACGGATATGCATAATATAAAACATATGTAAATTATTTATAAAATGAATCGCAATTCCAAAATGAAATTTAAACGTATATTTAAATATTTTTAATACATATTAATGAATTGTTGTCTAACCAATTTCGACAAAGTATATAAAACGCCAAACTACTCAAGTAGTATCGAATTGCGTAAAAGAAACATCCTTATAACTCCAAAAGAAATAATCATATTAACTAAAATTTTACTGCGTCGGATTAAGCGTCTTATATCCAATTAAGATGTATCTTTGAATTGAAATTTGAATGAAATACAGGGTCATGAAATATCGAAGTGTGTGGAAAATAGGAGTACAAATATCTCGGCAACTAATTATCCAATTGACTTGTTCTTCACTCAAAATTTGTGTTGATTTACTGTTTTTTAAATCCACTCCTCAAAATAAAAAAAATCGAAAATTTTTATACACCTTTTATCAGAAGGGATATTTCGAGAATTCAAAAGTAATATTTCCGGATAATCGATAATTGACATGATAATCGATAGACTTCTTTCCACTGTTACATGCCAAGTGCATACCAAATTTCAAGTCTCTATCTCAATTTGTTCGGGAGATAGAGATTTTACAGACAGACAGATAGACACACAGACAGACGGACGGCAATTTTTTTTTTCTAAAAATATGTTTTTCAAAATCTTCAGAGTCTGAAACGTGTAAATCCGTCAAAAGTTTTTTTTTTCGATTTTCTAAACGATTGCAAGATTTACCCTGTACTTCGTATGATGGATAAGTAAAAGTGTTGCATTGATCTAAAAAGGCCGTTATCGGATGGAGCTATGTCTATACCGAAATTCATGAACTCCAATAATTATAGCACTAATACTCCTAATATACGATACAAATTCTGGTAACTATAAGATTAAAAATTTCTCAGACTTTTTGCTCAACCTAATAATTTAAGAGAACTTAACTAATACCATAGATTCCAAACTGAAAGGTGCAACTTAAATAGCAAAATTGTGCCTTCCAATACTCATAAAATACACAACAAAAAATAATTAAAAATTAAGTTTTGGATATTTTATTAAGTTCTACGTAAACGTAACGAACTTTTAAAGCTACGCCGTACCTAAAGTATGTTTACCACATTAAAATATCAAAATACAAACTTACCGCAAAGATATTTATTTTTTAAAACATTATAGAGTATTAATATACCATAAAGTAAAATATTTTTTACAAGGAGAATTTCGAAGCGAGTTATTTTAAGAAATATGAATTCTTGTATAGAAATAATAATTTTTGATCAGACATTGTTAAACGCCTTACATTCAATATCTAATTGCTGTCATTTACAGCCCTTTATATTGGCATTTTTTAGATTATGACATAAATAAGCAGTCGATTTTGCGATTTCATATCGTTCGTGTTCCGCCATGACATTTAATGGAAAATGTGTCATCATGGAATGCTGTAAAAAATGAAAATTAATTTCGACTAAATATTAAATTTCGCACTTTTACTGTGCTTTTGTTTTTTTTAAGCATTAAGGGGGTATTCGAAAAAACGCTTTTCCACCTTCAACAGCTCGAATTTTTCCGATACAATTTCAAACACATTTTTAAAAGTAGAAACATGAAACTTGCAGAGGGGATTCTTGAAAGGACGTATGAGATGCCGTGTGATGTCTTTTTACGCTCAATTCAACAGAATTTGAGTTATAAACTATATTACCTTATCAGTATGACCCTTTTTTTCGTTCCCAGATCTCCCCTTGGGAAAAATCGGTTCGAAATGCCGTTTTTGATTGCTTTTTTTGGAATATTTTCTGCATTTATCAAAGAATTGACTATCACGGCACCTTGTGTACTTTCAAAATAAGAGATTTTGAAAGTTTGGTGTATTTGAGAGCAAAAATGAATTCAAAAATAAATCAGAAAATAAGCAGTTTGAATCGAAATACACCCTTAATATTCAAAATTAATTTCTTTATGTAACTTGTAGAATAAGATACATGTCTATATTAGTTAGTTATTTAATTTTTTACAATTTTAACTAATATCTTTTAACTAGTATCCTCTTAATATAAACCTGCAATTTAAAATTGTAAAGTATCTAGTACATATAAAATGTATAGCAATCCCCACAATTTTAATAATGTTGCATATTAACTTAAACATGTTTACTACTAAAATTTGAAGTTAGAACAGAAACAATAAAATGCATTATTCATAAAATTATAAATTTATTTAGCCGCAAAATTCATAAATACTTAAAGAGAGAGAGAGAGAGAGAGAGATGCAAAAACAATCACAGAAAAAATTTAAATAAGAGGAATGTTTTAATTGACATGATAATTTTGGGATTGGGAAAATATCTCACTTATTTTTCGTTAAGGATGTTCTCAACTCAAAAAGGGCTACAGTACGAGATAGATATTAACTTATTTTTGTTCGAAATGCATAAACTAGCAAGTTTTATTGTTCAGAAATTATCTAATCGAACTGTGTTTTCCATTTTTTTTTTTTTTTTTTTTTTTTTTTTTTTGCAAAAGCAAAAAATTTATTTGAAAATACTATCAAAGTGAGCGTTTTAAAACGAATTGCTGCCCGAAATAAGAATAACTACTCAAAAAAAGGTAAAAATGTCTTTGTCAAGTGATAAAACTGTTTATAACCCTGTTTCCGGCAAGGAATTTTCCCTTTGGACCAAATGTACGACCTTATTAAAAGTTCAAATCTCATAAAAATAAGATGTACCTAGACTTCCCGGGCTACATAATATATATATATATATATAACTATTGATAACTATTATTGTTTTTTACATTAAATATATTTTATTAAAATGCCACTAATAGTACCATAAAAAATTTTATAAGAAAAATATTGATTATACGTTCAGATTACGATTTTTATTCTGACCATTTTAGAGGTTTAAATCCGCAGTTTGATTACATGTCTTAAATTTGTCATTTATTTGTATTTTATTATTTTATTTATTAATTCAGGAATGCTTAACTTGATTAATGAACGTTTTAATTTCGTTGTTGAATGTAAGCTGGAAACAAATGCTCAACTTCATGAAGGGGAAAAAATCTGTAATTCTACCGATATAAAATTACAGATATCTCTACACTTGCTTTAATTTTTTCCGGCTCTCTGTACAGAGAAAGATGTAAATCTAAAAAACTATTTTTTGTAAAACTATAGAGATATGTAGTTTTAAAAAAGAACTTGTTAAAATTATAGTAATCTTACTATCTTATCTGTAACCTATGTTGCAGTTGCATAAAAAATTTCAGGTATCCCAGTTTACCAAAAAAATTCTTAGTAACCCTACAGATTTTTTGATTTACATTTTTGATTTACACTGAAAACGTGTATCTGTTGCATTGATTTTGTTGTTGCTATTACCTATTAAGTTCCAGGAATTCCAATTTCTTCCCCCAAAATTACTAACTTTATTGATTTTTATTTAATTTATTTTTTTACAGAATATTTTTCTTAATTCAAGTGTAAGTAAATTTGCATTCATTATAATTTTAATCGCCCTGCACACGATATATATAAAAATTCAAACTTGAATCTTATTTTAAAATTAATAAAAATAGCGATGCAAATTTTAAGAAAATTGCAATGATGTTTTCAAACGAATTATATTTGAAAGTACATTTAATTTCCTATTTGACGATATAAAAATTTTAAACATGCGATGTTTAGAAGTTCCGTAACGATGCAGTGAATCATAGATTAAATCATCTGAGTAGCCATATTTCAGAAAATGATGTCAAAATTGACGTTTCGACCGAATTCCCAGACACGATAATGCAGAAGAGGAAAACAAATCGCTCACATGCAACAGCAATTACTTAAAACTCAAGATGTGAGTAATTTAAGGGTGTATTCGAACGCTTTTACATCTCCAACAGCTCGAAATTTTCCGATATAATTTCAGACACAATTTTAAAAGTAGAAACAGGAAACTTGCTGGGGGGATTTTTGAAGAGACGTATAAGGTGCCGTGTGATGTCTTTTTATGCTCAATTCATTTGAATTTGATTTGTTCACAGATCTCCCGCTTCGGAAAAATCGATTCAAAAGGCCGTTTTTGATTGCATTTTTTTTCCATTTTTCTGCGTTTATCAAAAAATTGACAGACAAGGAACCTTATAAAGTTTCGAAATTAGAGAATCTGCGAGTTTGATGGGTTTGAGAGTAAAAATGAATTCAAAAATAAATCGGAAAATAAGTAGTTTGAATCGAAATACACCCTTAACGAAAAAAGAAATGAAAATGTCTTCATTTTCAAATCATTTCAATAAAAATCCCTGCAAGTGTCATGCTTTTACAATTAAAAAAAAAAAAAAAAAAAAAAAAAAAAAAAAAAAAAAAATAAGAAACTGTGTTAGTATGATTCACATTACACTAAAGAAAAAAAAAATCTGTGATGCTAGAGATATAAAGATACAGAAATCTTACATCTGTATAATTTCTAAATCTGTATGCGTACTAAAATTTTATCTGTAAACTATACAAAAAAAATCCCTGTCGGCTTGACCAATAGGCGGAGGTAGATTTCGAAGTTAAGAGCTCATTTCGACACAAAAAATAAAATATGATTAGAGATAAATCTAGTTTTCAACTTTATTTGGCCGCTTTTGATGAACTTTTAATTTCATTTTTCTGTAAGAACTGCTTTTATCAGAAACATTTTAAGTGATATTCGGCACAAATGCCCACTTTGACAGAATGTTTTGAAATATATTCTGATTTTATGAAAAAATAGACCAATACGGCGCATTATATAGTTCCTAAATAAGAGAAACTGTCAGTTGAATACATTTGAAAGCAAAATTGAATTTTTAAATGAGTCATAAAATAAGCAATTTGTTATTTGAATACTTTCTCAATTCTTCAATCGCGATCGCTTCGGGAAATTTTGTTCGAATTGCACACTTTGACAGCTTTTTTTAAAAAATGTATTCTGCCGTTAAAAATAAATAAATAAAAAACAAAAAACAAAAAAAAAAAAAAAAAAAAAAAAAAAAAAAAAAACTGGACAATACGGCACATTATACAGTTCCTAAATAAGGGAACCTGTCAATTGAAAGCGTTCGAGAGTGAAAATAGATTTAAAAATGAGTCAGAAAAATAAGCAATTTGTTATTTCAATATTTCTTCAATTTTTCAGTCACAAGCGCTTCAGGAAATTCTGTTCAAAATGCCATTTGACAACATTTTTTGAAATATACTCTGCCTTTATCATAAAACCGACCAATATGCCACATTGTAGAGTTCCTAAATAAGAGAACCTGCCAAATGGATGGGTTTGAGAGCAAAATGAGTGGGAATATAAGCAGTCTGGAATTGAGATTTTTTCCCTACAACTCTTATTATTGTTTAATTTTTTTTTAATGTAAGAATTGGTTCTATGAGAAACTTGTCAATATAAAAGTTGTAGATACTATTGAGAAGATGTACGATAAATTTAATCGGATTTAATATCTTAAAAATTGACGAAATTATGTTTTTTTTTCCCTTCTTTCTTCCCCCTTTTTGTTTTCGTTTTTATTTTTTTAATCAATAAGAGGTGTTCCTATCAAAAACCTGTCAATATAAAAGTTTTAGATAATATTAAAAGAATTTATAAAAAAAAAAAAAATAGTTGGATTTGATAGCTTGAGAATTGACAAAGTTATGAATTTTTAACTCCCGAAAATCGTACTTTTTCGCCCCTTGTACCCAGTTTTAATTTTATCAAAAATCTGTTATACAGAAACTTTTGACCCATTTTTAAAAGTAATATAAACTTAAAACTGTTTCGATATCTATTTTCATAAAGAAGTTATGGGTTTTTTTCGGTTTTCACAAAACACCTCCCTATTTCCACCCCCTTGATCCGATTTTGCCCATTAACGAACCTGACCGAGATTTTATACCCCTTGATTTTATTTATCAGTTTGGAAGAGATCTGAGCAGAATTAAAGAAGTTATCGAGTCCATAAAAAAGTGGTATAGACTGATAGATAGATAAATAGATAGATAGATGGATGGATAGATAGATAGATAGGCAGATAGATAGATAGATAGATAAAGATTTTTACTGATGGTAGTTTTGGGGTCTAGGAGACATGATCGGTGTAGATCTGCAAACATTTTTCTGAAACTCTAATATGGGAGCGATTGCAATAGGTTGTATTTCATACGAAATCTACCTAAAAAATATAAATCTACAAAATAAGTTTTTGTAAAGCTATAAAATTCTATAGTTTTGCAATTTCATTTGTAACCTGATTTGCTGCTACATAAAAAGTTCTACACATCCGAATTTCCTAAAAAATTCTTAATAGCCTTACCTATTTTTGATTTACATGGCAAAGGTTTATAATAATAACATAAAAAGCTCTTAAGATAATATAGTTTTCTAGAAAAATTTTAATAATTTTGTAGATTTTATTTTTACAGTATATTAAGAGGGAGGAAATTTTCGATATTAGTTTTAATCCTTTCAAGAACGGTCCTTACTCGGCGTGACCACTTAATTTTAATTCCAAAACTGACAAATGTCACCTAGGATAGTCAAGTAAAATTTCTCTTTTATGAAGAGAGTGTAGAAAAGCAGGTTTTTATTTTTTAAATAACTAGTTTGTAACTCTTCTAGAATTGTTTATTATTATTATTATTATTATTATTATTATTATTATTATTATTATTATTATTATTATTATTATTATTATTATTATTATTATTATTATTATTATTATTATTGTTATTATTCTAATTATTATTATTATTTTACGAGCAGATATTTTCAGCATTTGAAAAGATTGACAGTAAGGTAACTTTAATAATATTTTATGAAACATATCAATAATATTTCTTGTCTTGCTTTGCTTACATAGGATTGCGGTCTATTTTTTTTAAATTTTACAATATATATATATATATATATATATATATATATATATATATATATAAGTGACGTTTTGAAGTTAGGGGGGCAGAAACATCATCGCCAGGTTTCCCTTGCTCCGCACAGCATGGCCAGCGGAAAAAAAAAATAAATAAAATAAATAAATGTAGAAGGTCAAAATAATCACTCCTTGGCTGCTGCAAGTTCATTTTATTAAACTGTAGCTATAATAGAGGGAAAAGCTCCTGTTGCAGACGATATTTTATCGAAACATCCAAAAAATATTCCATGCTTTACTACATCAAGTCGTACTCATGCAAGAGCGCACCCAAGAATCCTTCTTCTCATCCCCTCTCATCTCTCTTACCACCTCTGGAGCTTCCTCTTTTAAATCTAAAAAGAAAATTCTAGAACATTCTCTAACCTCAAACCATCATTCTTTTATGTAAACAGAATTCTTGTCCAGCTACGAGACTATTTTCCACAGACGATAATCTTATTTAAAAAAAAAATTATTTAACCAATTTATAATCGACTCAGAATTTCTTAGGCAGACGATTTTTATAGATGATTAATTTTAAGAGAAAAAGAAAAGAAATGAATTTATTGATATGCACACTATCAAAGGTTGACGGAGGGAAAATAAATAAATAGATAAAATAAAATAATGATATTTTTTGAAAGGTATGGTTTTGGAACAAATTTAATAAGACTTTCTTAAAAAGGGTTGATAAAAACATAGAAGAAATGAGTTTTATTTGGAATATTAAGAAATAAAGTTTAATTAAGAATATTTTTAATTTAGAGCCATCTTTTTTAAATTTACGTATACGGGAATAATGTTTTTTAAGGCGAATTAAGAATGTATATCGTCTGCATAAATATTAACAGATTAGATCTAGAAACAAGATTTTAATTTAATAATTTGAAGTAAGTACTGAATATTATTATAAGAAAATTAAGATAGTATAAAGGTTAGTTTTGGCGAAAAAAATTAAAATTTGTAATATATATATTTACTTAAAAAATCCAAATTCATTAAATGCGAACATCTAAAATACATTTTTAAAAAACAAAATATAATAAATGCAATCTTCAAGGCTAATAACAGATTCCTTATTTTATGAAATTGTATTCTAAAACAATTGTATCCCTTGTCTAGTCAAAAATTAATACGAGCTGTTTCATAGATATGATAATTTGGGTTACATTATTGGAAAATATTTCTCAGATTCTTTCTGCTACTGGCAGAATCAACACTTGCTTTTGGCATGTTTTAGATTATAACAAAAGCAATACGGAGCAAACTTTGCTATTTCATATCAGGCTGTCGTCAGACATTAACATAGAAAAGTGCATTATTGTGGAATATGAGAAGTATTTAAATTAATTTCTCCTAATAGTTTTATTCGTTTAATGAACTTTTCATGTTAAAAACAGTTTTATTTCTTCGTATAGTTTATAGAAGTCAATACTGTTTTATACATCTTTTTTCATTTGCTAAATTTTACTGACTTTTAGTTACTGACATTGATTTAACTGATATTTAGTTTGTTGCACATAATTATTCGATATTTTTCATATTTTGCTGTTCTTTTCTGGCACATAGTTCTTTTGAAAATTGGTTTGGTAGCTCATGAGATTGCTCATAAATCGGCATTTAGAATATCTTTAGAATGTTTTTCGCGCATTTTAATCCATTTTAAATTTTTATTTTTTTAAGAAATGTTCTTAGAGATCATTTATTTCTAATAAGCATAGGTGCCAACCTGACATCGATTATCCGTAATACATGCGTTAATTTGACCCTGGTTTAATGAGTTTCGAACCAGAATTTTTTCAAAGAAATGAAATTAAGTATGTTCCAGTAACAATCCTAAAATTAAACAAACAAAGATTCAAGAAATATATTTTCTGGTTTGAAATGATGTTAACCTGGATCAAACTAATGCAGGTATTACGGAAGATTAGTTGAAAGTTGGCAGCTATGAATAAGTAACTACCATTCTAAATTTTATAAATCTGGGCCCTTCAGTAATGCAAAAATTATACTTTTAGAACGTTTTTAGTTTCTGCAATGCCTTTGGGTAGTGGCAACTGACATAAAATATACCATATCTTGGAGCAAGGGCTATCACAAATTTACATACCATTACTTTTGAAATCTATTTGATACTTCCTGAAATTGCGTAGAAATCGCCGTCTAGAACGTTTTTTAAAACGCTTTTTGGCGCATTTTCATCCCGAATTTTTTTAGGAATGTTCTTAGAAATCATTTATATCTTATGAGTAACAACTGTGCCAAATTTCATGTTTCTAAACCCTTCCGTAACAACAAAACAAAACCAAAAGAAAATAAAAAAGAAAGAAAAAGGAAAACCAAATTTAGAACTTTTTTGTTCTTGTAACCCTCTGGTAGTTATAAAGAAAGGAGGAGGGGGCTATGTTAGAGCAAGTACTGTCACCATCATTTTGACTACATTATCTTTTAAATCGGTTCGTTACTTCCCAAGTTTGCTTAAAAGTCATAATTTAGAACGCTTTTCGCGAATTTTCATCCTTTTTAAATTTTGTATTTTTTAGAAAATGTTCTTAGAGATCTTTTATGCTTTATGCCGATTAATTAATTGTGCCAAATTTCATATTTCTAGGCTATTCAGTAACACGAAATCGCATTTTTAGAACGTTTTAGCTCCTGCATCCCCTTTCGGTTAGTGGCATCGACATAAGATATACCCTATGTTCGAATCGGGGCGAACACTATCGTTTTGATGCCATTACTTTTCAAATCAGTTCGGTAGTTTCAAAGTTTAACCCCTACAAGTAAACAAACTTTACCACTTTATAATATAGGTATAGATTAATTTTAAAACCGATTTGGTAGTTCCAAAGATTAGCCCCTACAAATAAGAAAACTTTATCTCTTTATAAAAATAGGTATAGATCATTGTATCAAATTAATTAAGTCTGAAACAATTGTATCTCTTATCCAGTCAAAATTTAACACCAACTGTTTCATAAGTAATGATAATCTGGGGTACATTATTGGAAAACATTTCTCAGATTCTTCCGAATACTGGCAGATTTAAGGTGTATTCGAAAAAACGCTTTTCCACCTTCAACAGCTCGAAATTTTCCGATAGAATTTCAGACAGATTTTTTAAAAGTAGAAACATGAAACTTGCTGAGGGTATTTTTGAAGAGATGTACAAGATGCCGTATGATGTATTTTTACGCTCAATTCAATAGAATTTGATTTATAAACAATTATCTTCTCAGTATCACCCTTTTTTCGTTCACAGATCTCCCGCTAGGGGAAAATCTGTTCAAAATGCCGTTTTTGATTGCTTTTTTTTGCAATATTTTCTGCATTTATCAAAGAATTGACAATTACGGCACCTTGTGTACTTTCTGAATAAGACAATTTGCCAGTTTGATGCATATGAGAGTAAAAATGAAGTCAAAAATTAATCGAAAAGTAAGCAGTTTAAATCGAAATACACCCTTAATACCTGCTATTGGCATATTTTAGACTATAATAAATGTAATACGGAGGAGATTTTGCTACTTCACATCAGGCTGCCGTCATGACACAAACCCAGAAAAGTGTACTGTTATAGAATATGAGAAGTATTTAATCAGAGGGTGGAATTTTTTTGAGATTCGCTTTAATCCTTTCAAGAACGCTGGTTACATGGCGTGAACACCTTATTGTAATTTCAAAGCTGTTTTAAGATTATTTAAACAATAAAAATATATATATAATGAAATTATAGAAAAGAAGATTTTTATTTTTAATGAATTCGTTTCCAATTCTGTGCAAACAAATTATTTTATCAATTTAGGAACAGAATTTTTCTGCCCCTTAAAAGATTAACAGTAAGTTAACTTTTATAATATTTTATGAAACGTATCAATATTATTTCTTGTTTTGCTTTGCTTAAATAAGGTTGCTAATCTATTTTTTTTATTTTACTATATATAGATTTATTAAAATATCCAATTTTGTTAAATGTAAGTGCATAAAATACATTTTTTAAAGTATAAAATAACACAAATACAGTCTTAAAGACGAACAACGGTTTCCTTATTTTATGAAATTGTAAAGTAATGTTGTATAAAATTAATTGATTCTAAAACAATTGTATCTCTTATCTAGTCAAAAATTAATTCAAACTGTTTCATAGTAATGTTAATTTTGGTTACATTATTGGAAAACATTTCCCAGATTCTTTCTGCTACTGGCAGAATCAACACCTGCTATTGGCATGTTTTAGATTGTAACAAAAGTAATACGAAGGAGACATTGCTATTTCATATCAGGCTGTCGTCATGACACTAATCTAGAAAAGTATATTATTGCAGAATATGAGAAGTATTTAAGTGTGTATTTCGATTAAAGCTGCTTATTTTCCGATTTATTTTTAAATTTATTTTTGCTGCCATATGCATCAAACTGGCAAATTCTCTTATTTAGGAAGTACACAAGGTGCCGTGATTGTCGATTCTTTGATAAATGTAGAAAATATTGCAAAAAAAAGCAATCAAAAACAACATTTTGGACCAATTTTTCCGAAGCGGGAGATCTGCGAACGAAAAAAAGGGTCAGACTGAGAAAATAATTTTTTATAAATCAAATTCTAATGAATTGAGCAAAAAATTACATCACACGGCACCTTATACGTCTCTTCAAAAATCACCTCATCAAGTTTCATGTTTCTACTTTTAAGAATGAGTCTGAAAATGTATATGAAAATTTCGAGCTGATGAAGGTGGAAAAGCGTTTTTTCGAATACAACCTTAAATTAATTTCTGCTTCTAATGTTATGCATTTAATGTGTTTTTCATGTTAAAATAGTTTTTTTTCTTCGTATAGTTTATAGAAGTTGTTATTGTTTCATATTTTTTATTTATTAAATTTAACTGACTTTTAGCTAACTGATATTTATTTAACTGAAATTTAGTTTGTTGCATATAATTATTTCAATAATTTTTATATTTTGCTGAGACCACTACGTTTGAACAAGCAATGTCACGTGATTAATTGAAAGTGATTTTCAGATAATAACTAAAATACTTTTTTTGCATAAAATACACAAATGCAATCTTAAAGACTAACAACAGATTCCATATTTTATAAAATTATAAAACAATATTTTATAAAATTAATTAATTCCAAAACAATTGTATCTCTTATCCAGTCAAAAAATAATAGGAACTGTTTCATAGTAATGATAATTTGGGGTACATTATTGGAAAATATTTCTCAGATACTTTCTGCTACTGGCAGATTCAACACCTGCTATTGGCATATTTTAGACTATAACAAAAGTTATATGGAGGAGACTTTTCTATTTCTTATTAGGCTGTCATTGTAACATTAACCTAGAAAAGTGCATTATTGTAGAATATGAGAAATATTTAAATTAATTTCTATTTCCGTTTTTTGCGTTGAATGTGTTTATCATGTTAAAAAGTGTATAATTTCTTCCCATAAGTTTATGAAGTCGATATTGTTTTATATTTTTTATTTATTAAATTTAACTGACTTTTAGTTAACTGACATTAATTTAACTGATATTTAGTTTGTTGAATATAATTATTCAACAATTTTCATATTTTAATGAGACCTCTATGTTTGAAAAATATACGTGATAAATATATTTGATTAATTGAAAGTCATTTTCAGAGAGTTATTTTTCTGTTTATATTGCTTTAAAAACTGACACAGTGTGAAGAAAAAAAATGTTAGTGTAATAACTACTTAAATGAATAATTGTTTTTATTATCGCAATTATTCATTTATGTTTTCAATATTAATTTTATTAAAATTATTATTATCATTATCATTATTATTATTTAAGATTTATGCAATATTAATTTCTACCCTTTTGAATTTACAAGTACGTTGTGCATATTTAAGAATATATTTTTGTGTGATTTTATTGATTTATTTTTGCGAAATCTCGTGAAATGTTTTATGTACTTAATATAAAATTAAAAAAAAGAAAGATAAATCATTCATCAAGCACAGACTATGAAACACCACTTTCAAAATACTTTAACAAAATTTCGTTATTTGATAATATAAATGCGATACCTATGAAAACATTTTGCAGAGCACACAAAACATTTGAAAAACAGATTTTAATAATCACCGTCAATTGTTAGAAAAGAGCTTGAATTCTTTTGTGCAGCTCTATCTATAGACTTGTATATATTTTGCACATTATGTATTGTAAAATACAGTAAAATTGTAGTATTAGTAAAACAATTTTTAACACAGGCAAAAATCCATGTTCAAAAGTTTCTAGCAATAGACCCAAATGTACTCGAATACTTTTTCATAGCTTTGCCTGATTAATATATTTTTATACGCGTCAAATATTGTGTTGAACTTTAGTTCAAGCAAAAAGACACTTAAAACTACTGAAATCATGTTCCAAACTATAAAGACTCCCAAAAAATATCATATATTGGTGGTCATAATGAATTTCTTTGAATTACCCTGCATATAATTTTATTTATATTTTATTTATTATTTATTTATAAGGATTTCATTAGCAGTAGCTGGTGCAGATTTTCGTTTAGAGGAGGGGGGGTGCGGGTCACCAGCGACCGATTAACTTCTGAAGATATGGGAAGCACTGAGTCTTTTCGGGACCCCCTTTCATTTGGGAAATGTTTTTTAAGTTCGAAATACCTGCAAAGTCACCGGCCCTGCACATATTATTCCGAAGCATGGCTCAATTCTGTTTACATGTTTTTCATGAAATAACCTTTTTTTAAATATACCTCCATATATATATGTGCAATAATTGGACAAATATTGTCAGGTTCTGAGACCACATCTGCTAAAGATTGGAATTTCCGTTATTTCTCTATCTTAATCTCTTGAATATTGTACTGGCTGTGTACCAGAATTTTCAAGGTGACATTCTTTCTTTGTTGAAGGGAGAATTGACAGGTAATCCTCTACAGGTGGTGAGTGAGAAAGAGGAGATTGCTGAGAGACGTGTTCATCCGTCAGTGAGGTATGTGGATGATGAGCAGACAATGTGATGTTGATTTAATTGGGACTATTGATCCTAAAAGTTCACAAGGGCATCAGTATATACTAACCTTAAATGATCAGCATACCAGATGGGCGGATGCGATCCCTTTAAAAAGTTTAACTGCTAAAACCGCGTGTGATGCGTTACTTCAAATATTTATAAGGACAGGAATTCCAAATATAATTGCCTGCGATAATGGAACCAATTTCACTGCCGACTTAACGAAAGAATTTGATAAAAGGTTAGGCGCTAGTCCAAGATTTTCGACCCCACAGTATCCACAGTCTAATGGGCTTGTGGAACGATTTAATCAGACTCTTAAACGTATGTTACATCACACTATTAGAGAAGAAGGAAAAAAGTGGCATGAACAAATACCATTTATATTATGGGCGTATAGGGAAGTCCCAAATTCTACGACGGGAATCGCACCTTCCAATTATTATATGGTAGAGCGCCGGAGGGTCCTTTATCGATTCTCAAGTCATCCTGGGCAGGAGAAAATAAGCGGGCGCAGTTAGACACTATGCCGATTCATGAGTATCTGGATAAACTAAGGGGATGCTTAGAAAGAGCCGCAAATGAGGCGAAATTATCGTCTGAGGTGCAACAAAATAGAATGGCGTATCATTATAACTTAAGGTCAAAAGAAAAAACGTTTGAAGTAGGTGATAAAGTAATACTGTTGATCCCCGATTCAACTAATAAGTTATATTCTAGGTGGCAAGGGCCGGCAACTATCGTCGAAAAACGAAACCAGCATTCGTTTGTAGTTGAGTTAGCAGACGGGAGTAGGAAGCATGTGCACCAAAATAAAATACGAGAATTTATTGCTAAATGTAATATAGTTAATATTGTTTTCGAGGGTGATGAGGAATTTGGAGAAGTTGGGGAAATTCCTATTTTGAACTGGGATCAAGAGGTAGAACGAGATATAGAGAGGTTCAAAATAAAAGGGTTATCTAATAGTCAAGTCAAAGATATAAAGTCCATTTTGAGGGAGAATAAAGAGGTGTTTAGGGGTCCTGTACGATCAGCGGATGTATTAGAAAACCGTATTGATCTTAAACCGTGGGTGGCAAGGAAAAAGCCAAAGTTATATAGTGTACCGGTAGCTTATAAAGAGGAAGTAGATAGGCAGATTCAGGAGTTATTAGAATTAAATCTAATCGAAGTGTCAAATGCTGAAATTAGTCATCCAATTGTTTGTGTGGCGAAAAAAGACGCAACCGTTCGACTCTGTATAGATTATAGAGCTTTAAATTCGGTAACTCAGGTTCCAACCTTTCCGATGAAAGATTCGCAAGAAATCATGTATACCGCAGGGGCGGCTAAATATTTATCTTCGATTGATTTATTGAGGGGTTATTGGCAGATTAAAACGGCTGAGGAGTGTAAACATTTGACAGCTTTTGCAACGCATAACGGAACTTATCAGTGGCGTAGTATGCTTTTTGGATTATCAGGGGCGGCTGCCACGTTTCAGAAAGATATGAATGAGGTTCTTCAAGGTCATCGGAGGTATGCGGAAGCATATATTGATGATGTCATCATTTTCTCCAACACCTGGGAAGAGCATTGTGAGCATGTTAGGGCCGTCATTGAAGAATTAAAAATAGAAATTTTACGATTAGGTTGGATAAGTGTAAATTTGGAGAGAAACTGACTAAGTTTTTAGGTCATGTAATTGGGTGTGGAACACATGCACCTGATGAGGAAAAAATAGGAGCAATAAGGGATTTAAAGAGACCAAAAACTAAAAAGGAAGTTAGATCTGTTTTGGGATTAATGGGATTTTACCGATCTTATATTCCAAATTATGCCGAAATTGCTATACCTTTAACCGAATTAACTAAAGGGAAGGTTAAAAATACTGTACCATGGGATGAAAGGGCAGAAAAAACATTTAATGCTCTTAAAGATGAGTTATGTAAAGTGACGAGTTTGGCTACACCAGTCGTAGGCCGGGAATATCAGCTTCACGCAAATGCTTCCGACCCGGCAGTAGGATGTTGTCTTACTCAAAAAGATGAAAAGGGACAATTTAAACCGATAGCTTTTGCCAGTCAGAAATTGTCAGGGGCTCAGCGTGCTTGGCCGAGTATAGAGAAAGAGGCTTGGAGTGTTCTCTTCGGGTTCCGAAAGTTTGAAAAGTGGACCTATGGATCTCAAACTGAGATCATTACGGACCATAATCCATTAAAAATTCTCCCCGAAACAACCCCAAGATCACCCAAACTCACTAGATGGACTCTTGCCTTGCAATGCTGGAACCTGAGTATTTCTCATCGTCCAGGAACTCAACATTTGAATGTTGATGCAATTTCCAGGCTACATAGAAAGAGCTGGGAAGAACAACCAGTTGCTAGTCCATCAGCATCAATAACCAAATAGTGGACAACCTTAAAGGGATGTCATCACTCGTTATATTTTTTTTCTGTGTATGTGTAAATATTTTTGAATATTGTGTTTATAATAGTGTATTAGTACGTGTATTGTTTATGTAATATTAATATTAGTACAAGGTTCAGTAGAGATGTCAGTAGATAATGTTCAGACACCTGGAAATACCTATGTAATAAGCATAATGAAGAAATCTGTAAAGAGATTATTGAACTCTTCTGCGATATCACTATATGTTTGGGGAAAATTAGCCCCTAAAAGGCATATTTTTCGCTAAGGTGGGGGGTGTCAGGTTCTGAGACCACCTCTGCTAAAGATTGGAATTTCCGTTATTTCTCTATCTTAATCTCTTGTATATTGTACTGGCTGTGTACTAGAATTTTCAAGGTGACATTCTTTCTTTGTTGAAGAAAGAATTGACAGGTAATCCTCTATAGGTGGTGAGTGAGAAAGAGGAGATTGCTGAGTAGCGTGTTCATCCGTCAGTGAGGTATGTGGATGATGAGCAGACAAGCAACATGTCACTACTCAAGAAAGGAATGTAGAATGTGTCCAATGAATAAGCTCCAAAGGGGGTCGACATTGGGGAAACACAGTGATTTGAGAAGAGCAAGTCTTGTCTCAGATTGGAGGAGTTCGTATCTGGGCTCGTACCTGGAGAGTAGTGTAGGATCGAGGTCCTTGTGCGTAGTGTTCTGGGCCGGATATCGTAGGCCAAGCATCCATGTGTTGGGAGATTCGAAAGTGATCTCCGATAAAGTTAATCTAACGTGTATTGAGTGTGAGGGAGAAAGTGTAATTTGAACAGTACACAGCCAACTTTTACTGTATCTAATTTAATGTTGAACCGGATCACCTATATCCGAGTTGTAATTTGTATATAATTGTAAACAGCGTGTTTATTGTGTACATATATTCTAAATAAACTGCTAATTCGGTTAATTGACAGCGTCAGTGTTCATTTACACAATCCTCACAGTGAGTGACCGATATCACCTAATAATATCAGTAGTGGCAGCTATAACTACCACGGACTTTCTTCAAAGTTGTGTGGGCTGAGAGGAACGTCCGACAAATATATAAAAATGTAAAAAAAATGATTTTGCATAGTATTAGCGTCAAAACTTATAAATTGGATAAAAAGTTTTAATTTAACATGCATAAAATGCTAATGTTTTGAAATAATTCTTTCCATTTTCGCAATAGTTTAAATTAATAATATTTTAAAATGTGCATACAAACCAAATTTAAAAAGTATTCATATTCAATGTGTAAAATAAACATAATCTAACAATCTAACATTGCAATTTTTTCAATAAGAAATTTCGGGCTCCCTGTTTTCTCAATTTTGGGCCCCTTCAAAATTTTTCAAGGGAAACACTTGCTTCTCGTGCCTATTCGGTAATCAGGGCCTGGGGATCACAATTATGAAATCAATTATTGGATCTAAAGTTTGTTACAATTCTAAATTGTTACTACAATGACACGTTAACGAATTTATAATTTCATTCGTAAATGCATAAAATATGTATTTAAAATGGGCATATGCATAAAATTGAACTTTAGTTCAAGCAAAAAGACACTTAAAAACTACTGAAATCATGTTCCAAACTATAAAGACTTCCAAAAAATATCATCTATTGGTGGCAATGATCCATTTCTTTCGATTACTTTGCATATGATTTTATTTATATTTTCTTTATTATTTATAATTTTATCTTATTTAATCTTATTATTTATGATTTTACGGAAGTATTACTGGTAATCTGAACGCCAGTACAATTTACTGTTTTTTAACGGAAAAATTTCCGTAAATTCCGAGAAATATTCCGTTGGTTTTTTTTTTTTTTTTTTTTTTTTTTTTGGAATTTAAGGAAATTTTTCTTTTAAAAAACAGTAAATTGTATTGGCTTACAGATTATCAGTAATACTTCCATAAAATCGTCCGTTTTTTTACAGTGTAGTTCTTGGTGAAATAGTATGCAGTACTTCGGATACAGTATAATAACAGAAGTCTTATGTGCGTTCCTGTATATACTATCTACTTTCTGTTATACAGAAAGTAACTTGTAGTAAGTTTCAGCAACGTATATTATTTCGTAAAATGTGAAATAGTTTAATGTAATTAAATGCGCCCCAAACAATTTATCCCCCCATACCATATGAATAATACTTTTGTGTGGCCTTGTAAATTAATAACACTCACTCTTTGTTCCACACATTATACAATATATATATATTTTAGTATATACTTCATAGATGCATATCAATTTCATTATGTTCGAAAGTGTGTAATAGCATTAAAATGCACTTGATGCACTCATACAGCAGGATAGTGCCATATAGTAGAGCTCAGCTGCATCTCTAATGTTAATCATACAGCACGATAGTGCTGTATAGTAGACCTCAGCTGCATCTCTAATGTTAATTCCAAAATTTACCTCTTAATAACTTTGGACCTAATCATCGGATCGCAAAGAAATTGAAAAGGCGAAGTATTCCACTACAGACCTCAAAGTTTCTAAAAAATCCTCCAGATCCGACGATTAGTTATAGAGATCCAGAACCCCTGTTTTGTTACTTTTTTCACGTGAAATAAGAAAAAAGACAACTCAATCAAACCTGGAAAGATTCAGCGATGTGTAATAGCTTGTTCGAAAGCTTTTAGTTTAGGTATGTGCCTTTCAAAAGTCCTATCAAACAATATTCTATATTAAGGAAATAGTACCCGTTTAGAATTTATATAACGCTATACCTTTCATAATTTAACATTATAGAAATCTCTCCTTTTTAATTGCTAATTCAATTATTTATTTCGAGTTGCCACCAACTAAAAAACAGTTCAATAATTTAAAAAAGAAATGATAACACGTGTTCTTTTTTTTTTTAGTTCAATAAAAATTTTGATTCTCCTGATAGATTTTAAATTTCTGAAATTGACATCATTCGAAGCAAAAAATACATATTTTTCAAAAACATATATATAAACTGTAACTAAATGTGTGTTAAAACAACATCGCACCTTTATTTGAGTATTTTCGACGTCAAAAAGTTACTACAATACAGATATTTCAATTAATAAAAAGGGTTAATTTAGAAAAAAAATTCTTCTATATTTATAAAAATAACGATTTGAAAATGAAGCTATGAAAATCCGTGTAGATACCTATGGTCATAAGAAAATCTGCTTTAATACCGAGAAACTGCAGTGGGACTATCATCTGGGAGCGGGTGGTTCTGTCGCCAAGTTTTTCGCCAACCTGGCGATATATCGCCAAATCTGGCGCCCAGAATTACTCACCAAATTTGAAGCCAACGTGGCGTTATTTCTGGTTTGATTACTAATAGCTTTAAACTAATACTAATAATAGTTTAGATTTGTTAGTTGAAGGTGATTGATAAAGTTTCTGAAAGGATCTGAAAAAGCTATGAAATCATATAAAAAACTGGTGAAACCAGAGAGAAAAGTAGAGCTCGATCTAAAAAAATGTTACAGTAAAAATTGGTAAATATTTTCAAGCTAAAGATGTGCGTAGAAAAGAAATAGAATCAGATGATCTGTAAAGCTCATCAAATAACCCAAGTTTTTGTTAGCTGAAAATGTAGATTGTGCTTTGCTGGTGCCTTTATCCACTCAAAAGGATTACTGAGGAAAGTAGTCAATAGAATATATTGTTATATTGTCTCAAATCAGTTAAGCTCCACAATGCTAAACGAATATAAACCATGAAGTAATAATTAAAGTATAACATTAATATAATCAGGTTCTTGAGGAATTGATGTAGATAAATATGTCTGAACACAAATATTTAGTATATGATTGAATCGTATCTGTTCAAGATTTCGAGTTTACTTGAGTATTGATCTTCCACTTATCAAAACCGCTGGAATGGAATTGCGTCCACATTTTGTACTGAACGAACTGTTCTCATACTTCATTACATCAGCCAGTAACATATAGTTATGAACCCGAATTTTTAAACTGGTTATGAATAAATGAAATATGGGTGAGTTAAAAATGTTTCTTTTTCCCTGATTGATTTTAAGGCACCAGTAAAGCTCAGTCCTCATTTTCAGCTAACAAAAATTTGGGTTATTTGATGAGCTTTACAGATCATCTGATTCTATTTCTTTTCTACGCACATTTTTAGATTGAAAATATTTCCCAATTTTTACCGTAACATTTTTTAGCATTCAGCTCTACTTTTCTCTCTTTTTCCACCAGTTTTTTATATGATTCATAAAGGCTTTAAGCTAAACTTTTTTAATAGGTATGTATATTGCATATGAAAATATATCAGTGCTTGTTTTCATACTATATTCTTGAAAAGCATAAAAAGTAAAAGACAGGGTAGAAATTTTAAATTATAACTCTGGTAAACATGGTAAGAATGACTGCAAAATTAAATGTGTAGGCAGTAAAGCCAAGCGAAATATATTTGGAATATAAAAATGTACAAAAACATAATTGTTTATTGAAGTTTTCATAGATGATAAAACATAATTTGTTACAGAGATATAGAATTTTAAAAAAGATACAGAACTTTAAAGCTTTCTAGAAAGAAGTATAAAATAAAACTGTAATACATTAAACTTTCAGTAATGGAAATTTGAATCCTGGAGATACAACAACTCCATACATATATTTTTTTCTTTTTTTTTAAGACTGTTATTGTCAGAAAATGAAATTATTATTCATTATATAAATATACTTAATATATATCCTTTTTTTCCGAATAATATTTTGCCACAAAATCAATTTTCCTCTGTTAATATCTAGTTTCTATTCTTGCACTGCAGAGTGTAATCCAAGATAAAAAGAGGGAAAAGTGATAATTCTCTTGGGAGTTTCAATCGTTTCATATTCTGCTGTACTCAGAATAACTTGGTTTAAATGTATAAAAGAAACATTGGCTGATAAATTTAATGGAAAATTTTGCTTTTATGACCGTATAAAGTACATAACAAAATGTATTTGATAGCATATGTAACAAAAACTCGCATAAAAGAAGAAATAAAGCACTTTATAAGAAATATGCGCAATAAAGGTTCACTAGAAATAAAAATGTGTTAACCATTTAAAAGTAACAAGTACAAGTTTTCTTTTGATGTTAAAATGGTCTAATTTTTCGATGAACTTTTAACATCTGTATTATATAAAATGTCAATACGGCATTGACCAAAACTATCACCACGATTCTTTCATTTCAAGAGAAATGATATTTCTAATTGAATAGAAATAAAGTTAATGGAAATATTTCCTGACGAAAGCTACAAATGCAGACCGTAAGTACTCGGAAGTTTAAATTAAATGTACAATTTAAACTCTTAAGATCTGTATTATTATTCATCCCTTTTTAAGAAAACGGAGAACTTTAATATATTATATTGTATAGTATGTGAACAAATTTCAAGTTTTTAAATTTTTGTCATTTTGTATTCATTTAAAAAGTACACTGTCAAAAATAAATGTTGTAGTGAAAGTAAAATTTTGTGAAATTTTATTTTGTGTAAAAAAAAATGTAACTAATTTTGTTTACAGAGATGTATGATTTTCTGTATAATTAATTGTTGAGCAGTCAGGAGGCGCCAAGCTGGGGAGCCCATACAATGGGGCTGACAGTATACGTCGGCTATAGTTTATAGCCAGTCACAAAAATATTTATGACAGTCCGCAGGACTGCGCCCCTGTTCTCACCCCCTTGAAGGGGCCACTTCTGGGAAAATGTTGGAGGCAAGGGACGTCGGGGCAAGGGTCAGCTCAGCCGGACCAGGGGAGGAGCATGTAGGACACTTGTGCAAATAGTTTTGTTCATGAGACTAATCAGATGTGGGGCTAATCACAGATTGGCTAAGGGGCTTTCCGAAGGCCAGAATGATGCCCCAAAAAAAATCTGAATATGATAATTAGAAGTCCGCCTCCAGTTTTTTTTCCCAGAGAAGTTAGTCAGTTTTCTTGTTGGAAGAAGAATGAGAGTGTTGGTGAGTTCTACATGTAAAAAAATGGTCAGTGATAAAAAAAAGGTTAGTGTATGTTCCATCTATGCTGATGTAAAAAAAGAGAACAGGTAATGCTTAATATATATTGTTGTTCCCATATTTATATTACATGTTTTGTGATTAGGGATTTTTGTACCCAGATGAGGACATGGGAAAGTGAATAATGTATAACTTTAATAAATGTAGATTCTGTTTCTAGATTAGTAAATGATGCTTAAAATAAATTATGTAACATTTAAAGGTATTGTAAATTGTATGTAATTAATAGAATTGCAAATAAATTAATTAATTTAAAATTCCCTTTTATCATTCTTCCTAGTAAAATGAGTGTAGTTATTCTTTATATTTTGATGATTGAACCCTAATGATTTTAAGGGAATCCTATAAGCTAGAATGTCTACTAAAAATTCACAACGCTTTGGCGATGATTAAGTAAAAATATCGCTCCTTAAAGTCCAGCATAGGACCTATCATTCTAGCTAGGGATTATATATACGATCACGTAAAGTTACTCAGCTAAGAAAAAAATATATATTTAGAGTTAGAATATGAGTGGTTTGTGGAAAAGCAACTGCTGGTCTATTTCACTCGAACATCTTATATAATAATTAATGTGGTGCCAAGTTCCCTCACGGATATCTCCTTGGGTTAATTAAAATATATTATAACTATGTTTAGAGTATTTATGAAATTTCTCTTCTTTCATATGTATATTCCGTTAACTTCATATCATTTTTCTCTTTTTACTCTCTTTTCGGATTCTAAATTGTAATGGACATTTGCTATGGTATATAATAAATTAACTATTCACAACTCGTGGTGACTTTTAGTATAAAATCATCTTACATAATTTAATATCTAATCATAATAACAACTATTCCCACCTCACTGGGTACACAAAAGTAAACCTCTGGCAAAATTAATTTTTGAGAATGGCATTTTCAAGTTTGATATGTATATCTATATATAGGTGTTTCAGATATTAACTAGGGTTGTATATTTATAGCTATATAGTAAAGATAGCACATACTATGATATTTTATGCATTTGTAATTTGTTTCGATATTAATATTATAAAAATATTCTGGTAATCATGCTGTTAATTTTAAACTGTTATTCTTAGAAATGGTGTATGTTATCGATTTTGAATTGGTTTCTATATGTATAAAATTAAATTAAAAAAAAAATACATAACAATAGCAAAATGCAAATTATAAAAAAATAATAATAATAAATGAATAAAGAAACGAATAAAATAAAATAAAAATAATGATAATAAGTGTAATTAAAGAAATATAATAATTTTAAAATTATCACACTATGTGGTAAAGCAAAGAAAATTTAAATAATGGTATTATGTATTGTATAATAATATTCATACATACATATTTCTTTTCTTGTTATTGTGATAATTGTACATTTATGTGTATTGATTGGTGTGTAGCATATGTCGCGTGGGAGAAAACGAAAATCCGTTAATAGAGATAACTCAGGGGTACAAACAAGGAAGCAATTGCAGGAAGCATCAAACAAATTAACTGATAACATTATGGCGGAAGCTAAACCAGATCTAGGGAATATTTTGACATTAATACTACCCTTTGATGGAAAAAAAGTAAAAAATGTCGTCTTTTATTTGAAAGAGTTTGATACTCTAACAGACCAAGTAAAAGTCTCAGAAGACTTCAAATTGCAAATTTTAAAAGCAAAATTTATAGGGGACGCTCGCGATAAACTTGCTTCAGATGATAGTCTAAATAATGAAACTGATTACAAACAATTTAAAACAAAAATGACTAAAATTTTTCAAAAAAAGGATTCATTTGCAGATTCGCAAACAAAATTTAATTCTATTAAACAGAAACCAAATCAGTCTATTACTGATTTTATAAGTGAATTTGAAAGAGCAGCATCGGACTATCTGAATGCTTCTGGGCATGCAACAGAGGATGGAGCTAAAAAACTTTTTGATTTAATTAAAATTAATAAGTTTCTGGAAGCAATTTCCCCAAATATTTCTTTAGAATTGCGAAAATCGGAAAATAAAGATTTTTCGCGTCTATGCGAAAAGGCTAAAACTATTGAAAATACTTTCAATTCAACAACATTAGAACAAATAAATGCAGTGTCAGCTATAGCGAGTACAGAAAAAAATGAATTTTACGAAAATTTATTAAAAATAAATGCGAATCAATCGACTGCCATATCGGAGCTTAAAATGGAAATAAATAATTTGAAATTGACTAATAAAGAAAACACAACTGAAGGAAATAAATCACAGAAATTTTGTCAAATTTGCAATGATGGTAGGCATGACATTAGCTATTGTTGGTACAATTTAAAGAGTAATAGAGGTTTTAGACAGGATTTTTTCAACACAGGTATGCAGCAAAATTACACTCAAAATGAAAATGGTTTGACCCAAAATTATGGTCATGGAAACACGAGATTTCCAGGTTCCTACTCGACGCAAAATTACACTCCGTTCAATAATCATGGTTATAACAATTATCATGGGTATCCGAGGGATAATTTTAGCAGCCAAAACGCTCCTAATCAAAATTTTATATTCCCTAATAATGAGTATTACGCCGAACACAATAATACAAATTGGCAACAATCTTTTCGGAGAGGTAATACGAGAGGGTGGCGTGGTCAAAACAACCATAACAGACGAAACACCATGCAAGACAATAGAAGTAAAGGAAATAATTCGAAAACAGATAATAATAGAAATAATCGATCGGAAAACAAATAAGGGGGTCTACAATTCAAAATAAAGAAAGGATGTACCCGGGTAGATCCCTTAGGAAGGGGTACAATTTACAAGAGAAAAAACAACCGAAATGGGATGAACAAAGGAATAAAACAGCTCTGATTTCAAGTGTAAATTCTACTAAAGAAGATAGTTTACCTATCATACAATTAGATATTTATGGGATTTCAGTGAAAATACTCTTCGATTCAGGGGCAGCTGTCAGCCTATTATCACCGGACATTTTTGAATCTCTAAAAGAAACTGAAGCAAAAATAAAATATTTAGGTAATCGTATAACTATACAATCTTTTGATAACTCCAAAATATCCTTCAGACACTGCATAAAATTAACGTTTAAAATAAATAACATTTTCACAACCGGTACATTTTATGTAACATCAAAAGGTTTTCAGGGCGATTATGATATGTTATTAGGATATGATTATCTGAAAATAAATAGAATGATTTTAGACTTTAATGAAAAAGCATTGCGGTTTAAAAATACTAGGTTGTCTTTGGAACCACAGAAGGACAAGGACTACAACAGTCAAATTAATGTACTGCATAAAAATAATGATAATACGGTAGTCACAAATAAATCAAATAAAGGAAACACGAAGAAAGTTAAACGAGTTAATACGGAAATTTTCGCAACAAGTGTGAAAGATATTCACATTCAGCCAGGGGAAGTAAAAATTATGCCATTGAACTGTCCATGTTCCATTCAACCAAATCAATTGATTTTACTTGAACCTTTGGAAGATTTTAGGGATTTGATTTCTGAACAGTCAGTTCATGAGGTTAAGAGTACAAACAGAATTAATATTATTATAACAAATAACAGCGGAGAAAAGAAAATAATTAAACAAAATGCGAAGGTAGGACACATTATCACAAATTTTGATAGCAAAAGTAATTTAAACGAAAATGATATCGAGGACGGGAAAATTTATCAAATCAATAATCTGAGTTTAGAGGAAACTAGAGCATTGAGAGAAGCAGAATTTGATATCAAGGATGTTAAAATTGATCATTTATCGGGGGATCTTAAAGAGGAAGTAGCGAATTTATTAATAAAACATGCCCACGCATTTTCTAAATCTTACCAAACTTTGGGTCAAACAGATTTAGTCATTCCAAAAGTGACACTTAGCCATAATTTCCCCATTCAGCATAAGCCTTACAAGACTCAACAAGCGGCGAAAGATTATGCACAACAAGAGATTCGCAAACTTTTGGAGGCTAAGATAATAGAAAAATCGGATTCCGATTATGCATTCCCCGTACTTTTTGTTAAAAAAAAGAGTACTGACAAGGAGAAAATTCGATACCGCATGGCTGTAGATTATAGAACTTTAAATGAGATATTGGAAGGGTTTCCTTACCCGGTACCCGACGCAAAGACAATTTTACAGGCAATGAGTGGAAAAAAACTGTATTCGGTTTTAGATCTTCACTCAGCTTTTTTTCAAATAAATTTGAGGCCACAGGACAGACATAAATTAGCATTTGTTACAGAATATGGCGTTTTTTCACCATGTCGTTTAAATTTTGGATTGAAGATCAGTAGCACCAGGTTCGCAGAATTAATGGATAAAGTGCTAGGACATTTCCCCAAAGACAAAGTAAATTACTATCTGGATGACGTTATAATAGCTGCCGAAAATCCGCAGGAAATGCTTAAACTTTTACAGGAGGTCCTGCAAACATTTATAAATAATAATATAACTGTGGAGCCTTCTAAAGCTCAGATTTGTAAAGAGGAGATAGAGTTTCTAGGATTTAAGGTTAATAAAAATGGGTATGCACCTTCTGACAGAAATGTGGGGAAAATTCAGCGTTTAGTGCGTCCCAAAAACAAGAGAGGGGTTAAATCTTTGCTTGGATTAGCCAATTATTTCAGAACCCTCATTCATAATTATGCGGAGATAGTTAACCCTTTGGTAGAAATGACAAAAGACAGTGAGAGATTTAAATGGACTAAGGAAGCAGATCAGGCATTTTTGAACATACAAGCAGCCATTATAAATAATCCTACGTTAAAACCACCAAATTTTAACAAGGAATTTTTCTTAATCACAGATGGATCAAAAGTTGCAATCTCAGCCATTTTGGCGCAAGAGGATAATGGGTTTTTATTCCCAATAGAATTTTTTGGACGCAAACTTAAACAAACTGAATCTGTGTATCCGAGTTTAAAATTTGAGCTGTTAGCTATTCATGAGGCTGTCATGCACTTCAAATCAATTCTCATTGGTAGAAAATTCACTATCCTAACGGATAGCAAAGCCTTAACTTATCCTCTAAAACTAGAAAATCAATCGGACATTGTTGCTAGATGGATATTAAACCTTAGTGACTTTGATTACACTATTGAATTTTTAGAAGGGAAAATTAATCCTGCAGATTACGTAAGTAGGAACATATGCAATATTACTACTCAAACTGAATTACAAAACAATTTATTTAAAGTTAATCCCCAACTTTCTGATGAAAATATAAAAATACATCAGTACCAAGATGAAAAATTATCAATTATCATTAAAAAGATTGAATCAGGCAAAAACAAGAAACTTAATAAAAAATTTGCGTTAAATGATAAGAAACTCTTAATATTAAAACAAAATGCAAAACACCCTGAACTAATTATAGTTCCAGATGATTTAAAGTTAACAATTATACAAGAAGCACATGGACCGCACTTTGGATTTGCAAAAACTTATGCAACAATAAAATCACGGTTGTTTTGGTATGGCATGTACCAACATATCAAAAACTATTGCAGTAATTGTATAAGATGCAATAAAAGTAAACAACATCCGACAATTAAAGTGCCGATTCAGGAAATGGATAGAAATCTACAAATTGGGGCAACTATACATATCGATGTGATTGGGCGATTACCTCTGACACTACGTAAAAATTGTTTCATATTTACAATTGTAGATGCGGGTTCACGATTTTTAGAGGCAGTTGCGGTACGGAATGTGGAATCGCAAACATTGTTAAATATTTTAAATAAATACTTTGCTTCTTATGGATTGGTGTCGGAAATTGTCGCGGATAATGGGAAATATTTTAGGTCGGCGGTTTTTACGGAATATATGCGTGCTCTTAAAATAAATTTAAATTTTACAAGCCTGTATAAAGCTTGCGCAAACGGTTTAGTAGAGATCACGAACAAAATATTGAAATCATCTTTGGTGGCTATGAGCAATTCGACATTAGAATGGGACACGCGTCTCGACTATTTTAAATTGCATTACAATACGTCACTACACAGGGCTACCGGATTTTCACCAGCTAAACTATTTTTCGGTCGAGAGATAAGAAATCAGTTTACGATTTATAATTCTCCCGACGAAATGTGCACACTAACATATGTTAAGAATAGGCTAGAACATATGCAGGAAGTGTACAAACAAGCATTAGCAAATCAACAAAAAATGCTGCGTGAATACATTAAAGAAGATGATTTCCAGAAGACTACAAGTTTAAGTCTGGGTCAAAGAGTATTTATGAAAGTTATTGGCAAACCCAGAGCACTTCACCCGCGATTCGAAGGGCCATTTATAGTAGTAAAAGTAGTGCGTAACAATAATTATGTATTACAGGATGAATTCAATAAAAATGCACCTACGATTAGAAGACACATACAGCATCTGTATGCGCCTAAAATGACAAGGAATGTCGAAAAACTTTTAGAAGATTCGGATAAAACGGGTTCAGTGCAGTAAAAACACTTAAGTACACGATGGGTTATCAACTTATAGGCCGAACATTGAATAAATATGTATATATATATTTTTTTCCCTTTGTAAATAAATGATTACTGTTTCGAAGATCTTACTAGAGGTACTAAAAAAAAGTTAATTAGGTATAAATTACTCTGTTATTTGAAGTAGCAGAGGTCAGCATTGACAATAAAAGCGATTTGTTGGGACAGCTTTTTTTTTTCGTCGGCGGAGAAAGCGGTTTTTTTTCCCCGTAACCCATTCGGAGGCGAGGGCTTTTCTTTCTACCGGAACACACGCTCTCTCTCCCCGATGAGAAATAGGAATGTTTTTTTATGCAAATGAGCTACGAATGTCGGAGCGCCGTTTCCCCCTCCCTTTTCGCTTTTCGTGGAGAGAGGAGAAATGCGCTGTTGGTGACGTCATACTATGTCGCTCTCCGGGGTCAGTGTATACAGGCGTAAAAGCCAGTTCGTGTATGCTGTTCTCGAGAGAGAATTTATTTCTACGCTAGCCACATGAGGAAACTGGTTGCTAAAGTTTCATTTAAGTACTTTGAGCGATAACACATAGAGAGAATTTATTAATACGGGACAAATCACAGGGAATCGTGTTTTGCAGGCATGCAAGCATATAGCTAAATTAAGTAAGCGCTTATTTGGGTCAGTAATGATAATAATATGAATAATACAGGTTTTTTCACTTTAACGTGATTCACACACACATATGGACAATCTTAATAAAAAAAAATGGTCGGATTAAGATAAGCAACAAAAAAAAAAAAACAACAAAAAAAATATAGACATAATAAATTTTTAGGTTTTCCCTGTCCCCAGACGAAGTTTTATAAGCTCACTAGGCATGGAGGTTATCTGCAGTCCCGGTTTATAAATTTAACAAATTAAATATTAGTTATTTACAAATTTTGAAACACGCTTCAGTTCATTACAGTACGAACACAATATATTTAAACTTTGTGCTAACAATATAAATAATTAAAGAATCAGCTGGCACACTATATAAGTAGGAGCAGTGATACAATAATCACAATATATACTTGAAATATAAATAAATAAATTAAAATAATGCATATTATAACAATGAAACACAGTTTATACAGGGTAAATTTCCACGAATAAATATATAAAGATGCATACAATATAGTAAAACATAATAATTAAATAAATTTCTTTGTGACATACAGCTTCTTCTTCTGTCCTGAAAACATGTTATAATGACAGATAAAATTCATAAAAAAAGAAATAATAATATCATGCGATCTCGCTTTATAGCTTACAATAAGATTCTCATATTAAAAAAAAATAAATAAATAAATAAAATAAGTAAATAATAAAAAAAAAAAGAAAGACAGCGTGCAAACGCATGCTTGAATGACAATTCTTCATGCTTCTTCATGCAATTAAAAAGAGGGGAGTGTCAATGTTGGAATTGATGGTTTTCTGTTCTTCTTATGAAGAGATGTGTGTATCATGATCAAATTACAGGATAATTGAAACATAGATATTAAACATAATAAAGAAATATATGGTTGGGATCTAAAAAAAAAAAATTATTGTTGTTGGTATCTAGTTTATTTGCTTTTCACTGAGTTATAATAATAACTTTGACTTAGAAAGACTTGATGCGGGGGTCTCGCTTAGGGATTCGTCATGTAATGCATTAAAAAAAGGACTCAGAGTGAAACAATTACTCGTGATATTACGACACTTCTGGTCCCCTCACTGACTAGGTGTTGGCAAACAAACGGAGATATGTTTCAGTGGGATTGGTTGGGTCAGTTGAGTCGCTAGAATGAGGGGATGGGGGGCGTCATGCAGGGAAGATTGGAGGTCATGCTTACAAGAGAGACTTACCTCGTTTTAGCTGAGGAGCCTGCTTCGATTTCCGATCTAGCTGAAGGGTCATGCTTCGCCTTCCAGGAAGTACACAGTTGGAGAAAGGCCATGGCTGGGCAGTAATATCTTCAGTGGGCGCTGAAATAAACCAAACAGATTAGATCTCAGGAATAGTGTAATAAAAATAAGATATATGATTATTGCTAGTACTTAAAATTCCCATATAAGTTGTAAAAAAAAAAAAAAAAAAATCACTAAAGGTACGATGGCTAAATTGGCCAAAACAGCACTTTGCGAGTAATGCTGTGGATCTATCATTGAAACTGTTTTTAAATAAAAAAAAGGGGTATTATAAGTTTAAAATTAAATAAAACATAAATTCGTTAAGAGTGGGAATGTTCAGTTTCTTAAAAGTGCAAGGGAAGTAACGTCGTTTAATTTCCTTTGGAGACAGGATTAAGTGTTACATGGTAGGGCTAAAATAGTAATAATGATAATAAAAAATAATAATAATGAAATAATAATAATAAAAATAATAATGTTATCTTATTAACTCTCTTAAAACATAATAACAACAATAAGCTTCAATTCCATGTCAAAATTTTAAAATACAAAAAAAATGCAAATACCAAGCTCCAGGTTCCATATAGAATTGGTTTTTCTGCTTAAATTTAAAAAAATAATAATTATTAGGCATTAAATACGTAAATTTTTCAGTTTTGTTTAAAAAAAAAAAAACATAAATAAATAAATTAAGATATAAAAGCTAGGATGAGTAATGAATCATTATAATAAGATGGTACATACTTTTAACATAAAAGATTGGTTGTCTCGATGCGTCTGATGTGCAGACAGCTTCGCAGGCGAAGGTCTCTGCTTCCGGCCGGCATCAGATCATGGAGTCTCAGCTTTTCTGTTATTCACCTGTTAAAAAAAAAAGGGGGGGAAGAACCGAGCTATTGTTAGTATAGTGAATTTACAATATATATAGATTTAAGAAAATAAAGAAATAAACATATACATAAAATGTATGCATAGAAGAGAGTAGTTAGATTTCGGCTTATTTTGAAAATTTCATTTTAGATGTTTTAAAATTTTAATACTATTTGGAGCTGCAGTTAGAAAATAAATAAATAAATAAATGGATAAAACATAATTATCAGGACTAAGTTTAAACTATTATTCATTGTTAAAAAAAAAAAAAAAAAAAAAAAAAAAAAAAAAAAAAAAAGAGAAAAAAATTAATAGGGTGCTTACAAAGCAGGCTAGTTGATTTATGTTTCACTGAGGATTTAATAGATCAAAATAATTGGGTGCATAAAGTTTATAGACATAAGATAGCATCAAACACTCTACAGCAAGACGGTGTGTCATGTCTGGCTCTCTGGATAAAAGTGAGAGGCCAATGATTACGGCTATCAATCATGTTGTCTAAAGTATATAGTAAATAATTCAACTTTTACGAGACACATAAAGCAATTAATATACGGGAATGACTACTGTCTCTCTCTTATAGGCTAAGATTAAAAGAATAAAGCACACTGTTTCACTTAAGTTATACAACATATACAGAGATATATATGTACTTACTTTGTATGAGTAATCCTTCCGATGACGCTTTGAGTGGTCAGACGCGTTGTATTTCTCCCGCGTCGGCAGAAGTATAGGGTCAGCTCATTTGTGGTCTTTTTAAAGGGGTGTGAAGTACTAATGACACTTTAATCGTGGGAAACTGGATTCCCGTCCCTGGCTGTCAGTGTTGGGGCGAAAAGAGGAATATATTTTGTTTCTCTTTTCACGATTTCGTCTTCACATAAATTCAGTTGTCTTGAGCGAATGGTAAAAAAAAAAAAATTTTGTTTTTTTCTCTCACGATGACTAGGTTTTGAAAGGGAATTGAACGAATGTAGGGATCAATATAATCGGTATAGATTTTTATATATAGTCTAGAATGATTTTGCTGCATACGCGTGAACTTTGTTCTGTCCGCTGTAAATATTTTTTCTGGCGTATGTGTTAGTATAATATATATATATTTTTTTGCATACATTGATTCCTCTTCAGGATGTTATATATATATATATAATTGAAGATATATTGTCATAGTGTGGGTATGAACAAATATAGAATTGATTTTGAATCGGACTCTTGCATATTGAAGTGTGTTATTCTTGTTTTGTTTCTTTATATACTATTGTCATACATCAATTTTATAAGTTGTGTGTACATTATATGTGAAAATATTAATTATATATTAAAATGCCATTTTTCAGTACAATGATGTAAATTTAGCCAGAGTTTTACTTTCTATATTAGATGCTATCAGAGTTTGGTTTAACATTTGGTCTAGAAATCTGAGCCTATGTTTACAGGGCTCATCTACCAAAATATTCAAAATTCTGGGAACAATGATAATAATCATTACCATAGTAGTTGAAGCAAGAGTGACTTCGAAGTTATATTACACGAAAAGTTCTTTGAAGAGGCCATTGCTTGAACTAGAACAAAAATTTGCTAATACCCAGTCTCTAGTAAGCCTGTGAAGGACCGGGCGAGGTCGGGACAAAGTAAAAAGTCTCAATTACGGCATAGCAGCTAAGCATTTCTTTCTCTGCTGTCTGAAGAGCTGTATCAAAGAGGTTGGCTTCACGAATTCCACGGCTGAAAATCGGATTGGGACACAGCAAAAGGACACTTATACTTGTGCCACAGACTGTTGCAATACAGTAAGATAGACTGGAATACAGCTGAAGGACACTCAAAAAGGTGTCACAGACTCTTGCACCACACTGTAATGGACGGTAAAACTCTTCAGAGACACTGATGACTGTGCCACTATGATCAATGAACTGGATTCTTCAGCGGTGCGTTGCAATAAAAAGCAGCACAGAACTCATTTTTTTTAACATTTCACACACAACAGAACTTTTTTTCTTTTCATTTATCCAAGGGGGGGAAGATGTTGTAGTGAAAGTAAAATTTTGTGAAATTTTATTTTGTGTAAAAAAAAAATGTAACTAATTTTGTTTACAGAGATGTATGATTTTCTGTATAATTAATTGTTGAGCAGTCAGGAGGCGCCAAGCTGGGGAGCCCATACAATGGGGCTGACAGTATACGTCGGCTATAGTTTATAGCCAGTCACAAAAATATTTATGACAGTCCGCAGGACTGCGCCCCTGTTCTCACCCCCTTGAAGGGGCCACTTCTGGGAAAATGTTGGAGGCAAGGGACGTCGGGGCAAGGGTCAGCTCAGCCGGACCAGGGGAGGAGCATGTAGGACACTTGTGCAAATAGTTTTGTTCATGAGACTAATCAGATGTGGGGCTAATCACAGATTGGCTAAGGGGCTTTCCGAAGGCCAGAATGATGCCCCAAAAAAAATCTGAATATGATAATTAGAAGTCCGCCTCCAGTTTTTTTTCCCAGAGAAGTTAGTCAGTTTTCTTGTTGGAAGAAGAATGAGAGTGTTGGTGAGTTCTACATGTAAAAAAATGGTCAGTGATAAAAAAAAGGTTAGTGTATGTTCCATCTATGCTGATGTAAAAAAAGAGAACAGGTAATGCTTAATATATATTGTTGTTCCCATATTACATGTTTTGTGATTAGGGATTTTTGTACCCAGATGAGGACATGGGAAAGTGAATAATGTATAACTTTAATAAATGTAGATTCTGTTTCTAGATTAGTAAATGATGCTTAAAATAAATTATGTAACATTTAAAGGTATTGTAAATTGTATGTAATTAATAGAATTGCAAATAAATTAATTAATTTAAAATTCCCTTTTATCATTCTTCCTAGTAAAATGAGTGTAGTTATTCTTTATATTTTGATGATTGAACCCTAATGATTTTAAGGGAATCCTATAAGCTAGAATGTCTACTAAAAATTCACAACGCTTTGGCGATGATTAAGTAAAAATATCGCTCCTTAAAGTCCAGCATAGGACCTATCATTCTAGCTAGGGATTATATATACGATCACGTAAAGTTACTCAGCTAAGAAAAAAATATATATTTAGAGTTAGAATATGAGTGGTTTGTGGAAAAGCAACTGCTGGTCTATTTCACTCCAACAATAAATATGTGAATTCAAGGTAAAACTACTGGCAGCAAAGTTGCCAGACTTTTTTCGTTAGCAGATTTTCCGTTTTGGAAATAAAAGAAGGAAAAACTTCATTTGAAGCAGCGGTAACTTTCCATTCTAAAATTGATATAACAATTGGCTGGTGGTGCCATTTATCGAACAGTTTAGAAGTAACTGAATTTATTGACCGAGGAAAAAAAAAATAACGACTTCGGGATGATTCGAACTGACAATCTTTGGTGTGAGAGTCCGTCGCTCCAGTTATCATGCCAATCATGCCATAGTATCTTCGAATGCAAGTGATTCTAAAGTCATATAGTGGATTCTACAGAATATTTATATTTTTAAAAGGTAGATTGCAATTTTATCGATGCTGTTATAATTTTAATTAATAAGGTTAATTAATTATTATGATTCTTTTACGGTTAAGAGTGTATTCCGATCCAAACTGCTTATTTTCTGATTTATTTTTAAATTCATTTTTGTTCTCAAATGCAGCACACTTTCAAATTCTCTTATTTAGAAACGACACGAGGTGCCGTGATTGTCGATTTTTTAATAAATGTAGAAAATGTTGCAAAAAAAAAAATGCTGTAAAAAACGGCGTTTTGGACCAAATTTTCCGAACCGGGAGATCTGCGAACGAAAAAAGGGGTCACGCTGAAAAAATAATTGTTTATAAATCAAATTCTAATGGATTGAGCGAAGAACGAAATCACACGGCATCTTATTACGCCTCTTGAAAAATCACCTCAGCAAGTTTCATATCTTTACCTTTAAAAATGAGTCTGGAAATGTATCGGAAAATTTTGAGTTGTTGAAGGTAAAAAATTATTTTTTCGAATACACCCTTAATGAATAATTATAATATGGCTTGATTAAACTGTTTATTAGAGAAATTTTCTTTGCTCAACGAAAGATTAGATTATGGTTCAGTTAATTTGCTGTTCTAAAACTTGTTGGTATCCGTATAGATGCAACTCAAACACGAAAAATTTGCACGATACAAACTTTAGAAAACAGTCTTACTCAGAAAAGAGTCTTACTTAAGGGTGTATTTCAATTCAAACTGCTTATTTTCCGATTTATTTTTGACTTCATTTTTACTCTCATCTGCATCAAACTGGCAAATTGTCTTATTTAGAAAGTACACAAGGTGCCATAATTGTCAATTCTTTGATAAATGCAGAAAATATTGCAAAAAAAAAAGTAATCAAAAACGGCATTTTGAACAGATTTTCCCCTAGCGGGAGATCTGTGAACGAAAAAAGGGTCATGCTGAGAAGGTAATTGTTTATAAATCAAATTCTAATGAATTGAGCGTAAAAATACATCACACAGCATCTTGTACATCTCTTCGAAAATACCCTCAGCAAGTTTCATGTTTCTACTTTTAAAAATATGTCTGAAATTGTATCGGAAAATTTCGAGCTGTTGAAGGTGGAAAAGCGTTTTTTCGAATGCACCCTTAAAACTTATTTTATTGAGTTTTTTCATTTCTGCATAACAACATGTCAGTTTTATAAATATTGAATATAAATTTGCATTGAAAATAATGGAATATGTCCGTGGTTCCCTTTTACCTTCATCCATTTTGAAATTTTTAATAAATTTAATGAAATTTTTTGACTTTTAACGAAAAAAATGCCCTTCTGTCATGAAATGAGTCTTTTTCTGTGAAATTCAAGAAAAATATATTTGTGAATTTCAATTTTTTTAAACAGTGTATGAGAAAGAATGTAATTAAACTAAAAGAGCGTTTCGAGGAAAGAAGAATTAATAATGGTGTTAATAATAATTTGTCTTGGTACAAGATATATAATAAAAATTAAAACCATGTTTTAAGAACCAGATTTATAATACAATTTCAGATTAATGTTTGTATGCTTTCGCAGTAGGTACAAAATTTTCACTGAATTTCACTAATTTTACTAATTTTTTTTTGTAAAGCTATTGATAGTAATATATGAAACTAATCTGCATTAATGTTATTATTTTTTATGTTTAAAACGTGGTTTTAATAATTATAATAAAGGTAATACTTTTATTAGTATAAGATACAAAACTCATTTAACTGATAAGTGCATGGAAACAGAAAAAACTACTTGTATGTGGCAATACCAAAACTTTCTTCTATCTCATACACGTTAATACTTCCAGAAAAATGAGACATAGCAGCGTCACCTGTTAGGTAATTTATACCAAGATATAAACTGCAACAACTTATTTCAAGTTCTAAGAGAATCTGAAATTTGATAAAAATCCGTAGTATTTGAGATTGAATTATCGTAGAAATTGTAAAAAAGTGGATAGAAGCGCCACCTGTTGAGCGATTTACTCTAAAAACTAAGAAATATTAATTTATATTAGGACTAGGTCGTTTAAACCAAGTTCTTTCCAACTTATAACTGAATTTGAAGTTTGATGAAAATCCGTGCATTAGTTCCAGAGATAGAGCTATTACGATAATGATGAATAATACCACATAGCAGGGCTATATGTTGAACGTTTTACTACAAAAATTACAGAATACTAATTTATATCAAAGGCTAACTGAGTCGGAAGTTTGATAAAAATTCGAGCATTAGTTCTTTAAACAGAGCTATTGCAATAATCATGAATAATACTTCATGGTAGCGATGCCTATTGTGCGATTTTCTCCAAAACGTAATCAAAATCGTACTATATCAAGGACTAATGAAATCTGGTTTTATTAAAATCCGTCCATTAGTTCTTGAGATACAGCTATTGTGGAAATCGTGAAAAAGGCAGCATAACAACTCCACCTGTTTGGCCAAACAAAAAACTAATCGGATCTAATTTATATCAAGGTCTAGCGGAATCTAAAGTTTTATGAAAATCCGTGTATTAGTTCTTGAGATAGAGCACTCTCAAAATGTATGTCACATACAGACAGACAAACTGACTGACAGACAGACTTAAAGTGATTTTGTACATTTTGTAAAAATATATTTTTTGGAATCTCTAACTTCAGAAACATGTAAATCTGCCGAAAACTGGAAATGAAAAATTTTCACGAATCCAATGCTTTCTTCTTGTGAAGATAGAAGAAAGTAAAAATATAAATTTGTAACCACAACAAAAATAAATATGTGAAATATATGTATAATGTAAATTTTAGTACATTTTCTTTAAAAAAATGCAACCCAATATTTTATTTTCCTCAGTATATACATAATATTTTATTTTTCAACCAATCCAAACCACATTTCTTTTCATTAAGATATAATTCCCATGCATGTGGTGTATTAGAAAAAAAAAAAAAAAAAAAAAAAAAAAAACATTTATATGCTTGAATTTCTTTTCCATTTTTTTCCTTATAAAAATATTCATAAAATCTTTCATGGTGAAGAAATAATAAGCATTGCTTTGATTACAAAAGAATTCGGTAAATATTATCT